>MNCI01030920.1:7045-19991 GCA_015680685.1 Gnetum montanum | reverse complement strand
CACCCTCAAACCTAAGAATATTGTTCATGTCTAACCACTTGATGCGGCTTTCCTTCTGATGCCTAATGGAAATTCTAGTAGCCTCCTTGATGTTGATCATACTCCTAGTTATTAGCAAAGTTACCTCATAATCTTCTAGTTCATCATAGTTTTTATCATGATCTTGATTCCTGCTGTGTCTCTTCAATGCCTTCTTACATGTATTGGATCTTTTTATTTCTCTCTATCTTCATCTCTATCTTTTCCAAGTTGTTTATCTTGGATTTCTCTATCACCCCTATCAATTTACCTATCATGATCCCTATCTACAACTCTTCCTCTTGGTTTATGTTCATTTTCATTATAGCTTCATGATGAAGAAAATGAAGAACTAGAAGAGCCATGTTAACTTGCTCTTGTTCTATGATCCCTCTAGTTATCTTTCTTTGTCTACTAGAGGACCTACTCATGAATGCTCTCTGTGTATGAGATTACATTCCACTTCTTCATTAGTTACTTGTAAAGTTATAGTGTATCCATGAATTGTATAATTCATTAACATTAAAAATATGGAGATGTTAGTAACGAGATCTTTCTTATCAATAGTCATTTTTTCTAACTAGTATGTTAGTGGAATGACATATTTTCCCTTCTATAATTTATGGTGGACCTCCATCACATGGTTTTGTCTATGTTAAGCATCAGTAAGCTTGTAAGGTTTGAACGTGTAATTTCACACCCAGTACTTCTTTGTAATAGCTTCTAATATGTTTTTCATTTATGTTGCTTTAAGTTGTGTTACAAATGCTCTATTAAATGATAACATGATGTTCCCTTAAAAGTATTTCCACTACATTTATTCATCCTAGAAAAAGACAAAGGCAAATTCCAGATAGTAGGAATTTGGATGTAAGTGACCTTTACTTAGTATGGTTTCTCATCATCATTATTATTATGATTATTTTTATCATTATCTCTGATAGTGATGTCTATAAGATGTAGAGAGTCAGCCCTATGAGAAGTAGACATGATGAATTAGTAATTTTTTTATCTTCTTTATGCTTAATATTCTCAAAAAGTTAAATCTTTAAAATCTTATATAATGATTATGGATGATATAACTTCTTGAACTACTAGCACCATCCTTGGCAACAATGCTAAATGATGAGTGGCAAGGATGCCTAATTCTCCAACATACAATCTATATGTGTCATGATATACCATGGTGTAATCTAAGAATAAGACTAACATTATTGTTTAGAAAGTTAGTGAATAATCATGTATTGTTGTCTTCTCACTTGGGCTAATAGTAAGTCCTTATTGATATGGTTTAGTCTAAGCAAGGAGTAGAATCATGATGTTATGTGTTACTGGCTAAGCTAAATGTCTTCCCAATTACACTTGTGAAATGCAAAGGTATGGTTAAGTGCAGCTGAGGCATATGATTTTTATTATTTTTTATGTTTTATGTTTAAGTCACCTAAGGATAAAGAATAAAAAATAATGAATAAAATAAAATAATTAAATTGCTAATTTAATGTAACTAGTTACACCTAAATAATATTAACATAAGCATCCATTCCCACTTGCCGTACACACCCTGAACACATTTAACGCTACTGGGTTATCAAATGTTAAGCATTATTAGGATTACCAAGCATCAAGCATATGCTTGAAGTGGTCGTACTTATGTGTTTAATTAATCACTATTTAATTTAGCTTAATTGATTACTTAATTACTTAAAGCATTAAAGGAAATTGCATAAAACATTAAATGCATAAATAAACAATTAATTTATTTCAAAGTGCTACAAGGTTTATCAAAAAGCTCATCATTATTACCACACAAACTGCTATGCTCAGGTAAAATAGTGCTTAAATAAAGATCCATACATTCTTTGACTTCTATTGCTAACACTTAGAAATATTCTAACTTTCAAGTAACAAAACTACAAGAGATCCACTAGAATTATGAAACACAGTGGATGTGCATGTATTTATAGGGGAAAATAGACATTGCATTAATGAGGCCATGTCAACGCATCAATGAGGCCATGTCAATGCATCAAATCCCACATTGACATGGTTGCATTGATGGAGTTACGTCGACAAGGCCTCATCAACGTAACCTAGAAAACACGACTCATCATACCTCCACACCTAAATGAAAACTCATCCTCAAGTAAACAAAAGGAGGACAAAGCTTCTTACAAAATTTTTGGGAATATATGGAATTATTGACTAACTACTGACATAAATAAACACAACATACATGAACAAACACTAAGTTCTTGAGTGTATAGAATTAATATCATTTCAAAATTTTGGTGTTCAAGACAAAAATAACAAACTCAATTCCTTTGATGGTGTGAGGACAAGGAAGAAGTTTAAACAATCCTAGGTGGTGGAGGCTCTTGAGCCTTTAAAGGAACTTCTTCTACTTTAGGTGCACATGGTGGTTGAGATGGTTGTGGTTGACCTATCGTAGTCCATACCACATCACAAATGTGGGTTGGTGTGGGAACATCCCAAGGATAGGGAATTGCTGGAAATAACTCCTTCACATTGATAAATTAGGTAGCAAAAATTTTGAATTCAACATCAAATGCCTTTACTGCATTTTGTAACTCCTAGTAGTCACTCATTCTCTAGGTTAGGTTCTAATCTATTGACTGTTGATCAATGAAGCACTGCCTAAGAAAATCACATTCTGCATTTGCCACCTCAAGATTCTACTTGATATCTTTGTGATGCTTGAACTCAACTTGATACAACAAGTATGAACTAGCCACTTTTTTCTCCAATTCAGACCATGACCGTCCCACAATCAACATCATCAAATTTGTGTAACAGAGATTGGTAAGCTTCATGTACTTCATCATCTCCTCAATCTATATCTCCTTCATGTGAATCTTTGCCTTGTTGTAGTCATTAAGCCCATCAAAGATAGGCTACCAAACATCACCTCCTTCCTTGAGATTTTGGAGCATCTCATTAACTTTTGCCTTCATCATTTGAATATTTTTTTCATTGATTTCTTTTTGTAGATCAACCTAATCTTTGTAGTAAGTTTTGACTCTTTCAAATTTGAAAAACTCATTTTTCTAGGTGGCTACCTCTATTGCAAATTTTTGGCGAAGGGCTTGGACTTCCTCCATGGAGAGATTTTTATTTTTGGTTGTCAATCTCCTTAGTTTAGTGTTTATTCTAACTAGTTGCTCCTACTATTGATGGATGAAATATTACATTTTCTACTTCTACACATCAACATTCCACAAGTGGTGATTTTTTGCGAGTAAGTTGACATTCTCCTAGTGAGTCTAATCCAAGGCCTTTTGGATATTGTGCATTGTGACATTAGCCAAGGACTGATCAAAAATTTTCATCTACTTCACGTCCTTAGCTTTCTTGAGCTTTTCTTGAAGTTGTTGAAAAGCTTCATCATAGTTCAGTGTAGAGATGAGAAGCATAGGATCAACAAGGCAGGCTCTTAATTCAGAAACCTTTGTAACCATGCATTGGTTTTGAGCCCAGGTTGTTTGAAGTTGCCCCTACATGATAATGCATTTGCCCCTTACTTCCAATAGTTCTAACTGGGTTGTGATGATTGTATCCAGAAGGTCAAAGACATTCATAAACAATTTCCTGGTTTCCACTAGTTGGTTTAGCAACTCCTTGTATTAGGTTGTGCTTAATTTACCACTAACTATTTTTTTTTGACATTTTCACATCCTTGAGTGAAAAAATGTTTGGTATAGATGTTGTAGGTGTGTTCAATGCCTCAAAAATTCTATCAGCAACCATCTCTAATACTATCTCATACTCATGGTGTTGCATCACTAAGATAGTTATCCCCTCACCCACCTCCAAATGCATCAAGAAAGTAGTGAAATTCCTAGATATTTATGGAATTTCTACTATTGTAAGAGAGAGACTGTTGCCTCTCAAATACTAGGATTTGATCTAACAAGTAGCTACATTTTTTGGGCTAAAATGATTGGCCCACCTCCCTCCATTTGGTAGATCGTATGAGCCACTTTATTGAGGTGGCTCATCACTAAGTAATACAAAAATGAATTACCATCACTCATTCTTGCTCATTGCTTTTGCTCAAGCAAGAGCTGTTCTCAAATCTTGTGCATTCATTCAAACATAGTGTGGGACTCCAACATTGTTTCATGAGTGGGTGGTGGAGGTGGTGATTACTGCTCCTCTTTTTTGGTTATGGTAGGGGTCTTTTCCTTCATCATTTCTACTCAAGAGGCAGAAGGAGTATGTCAAAGTGTATCATTGGTGTAGCAAACTATTCCTACCCTTTTGCATAGTTTTCTAATGAGGCAAGGAAAGGGCAGGGCCTTTCTTCCAAGTTCATTCTTCTTAAATCTCTTCTCTATCTTTAGATAAGTTAATTGTTGAAGGTTCATAGGTAATTTTCCACTAAGAGTAGCACAAAAATGGGCAAATAAGGTAGTCACCTTACTAGGCCTCATCATTGAATTAAGGTGATAGACCGCTATCTTGAAATATATGTGCTCCACTAGGGTGAGTGCACCATAACCCTTGCAATCCACTCCAAAACATCATTGGTTCCACTTCTTCTTTGCGTCTGGGTTTACTTGTGTAAAGATCTCTACCAAATTTTTCTAATATCAAGCAATCCAGGAACCTACGTAATTGCTTCCACTAAGTAGGACACTTGAATGTCCTTGATCTTCACAATGGCTCTTGCCCACCTACTATTCCAGAAGAAATATATCTCTCCTATGTGTCATTCCCCACTGGATGTGATGATTGGCCACATGGGAGAGTTTTGCAACTATGTCTTGACTTCTGATGGAGCATGCTCTAAGAATTATCCAAATTTTAATTCCTATAGAACTAAAAATTGGATGTCATGAGGCTTAATATGATCAATATAGGCTTGAATTAATGTGACCTCTAGTCCTAGCACTTGTCCTAGTGCCTCATCACAATGAGATTGTTTAGTCACAGCCACTTCCTCAGGAATCTGTTGGATAGATTCTACTTCAAGCTCCTTGCAAAGAGATCTTATCACATGATTTTCTAATGTCCATTTTTGGGCTTTTTCTTGCTGCTCCTTTCCATATTTCCCTTGGTTGGGATGATTCTTCTTGCTATGGATGTTTCGATCTATGTGCCATTTGTAATCAAAACATGACCAAGGATTGGCACTTAATGTGTAACTTTGAAACATTTAGAATACCTTATCCCTTGGGTTAGTTACACTTGGCTAAGTTGTCGTCATAGGTTGATGATTCAATATTATTTTATTCATTAAACCCATGAGGGAGTTAAAAAAAGTTTAAAATTTTTTTTGTCAAAAACCTAAGGTTTATAGCCCCCATGATGTAAAGGATACCTCTAGAAGCTATAGGACTGAAGAAGGGAGTGAATTAGACAAATGGTTTGAAATTTACAAGCTCTAGAATGTTTTAGGCTCTAGAAAATTGTAAAAGCTCCACTTAAATTTGAAGAAAATGGCAAAAAATTCCTAAGTGGTTGGTGCTAGATGTAGAATTTTTTCCATGTGTCAGCTAGGCCTCATTGATAGGGCCTAGTCGACATGGTTAGCTACGTCAACTAGGCCTAGTCAAAATGGCTATTGACCACTATTAACCAAGTTAAAATTTGAAAAATATGAGCTTTTTAACAAAATTAGAGTTAAATGAAAGCCCAAAAAGCCAAGAACACAATGAGATACATGAAGAGGGCTTGAGATTTCACAAAAGATGGAGAATGATTGGAGAAATGCCTTAAGGAGCATAAAATTGGATGCAACCAATGGAAAATGCAAAAGATTTGATTGAAAAATTCCTAAGGATAAGGAACTTAACTAGCCTAACCAAGAGCTATGCAAGCGAGTCCTCCCCATAGTAGGGTTTTGCCCTTTTTTCCCTTTCATAACCTCAACCAAGGAGTCCGTGGATCCCATAGTTGATTAATGGTTACAAAAAGTTAAGGACCAAATCCAAGGAATCTACCTAAGAATCTCAACACATTAAACTAAGACATTAAACAAAAACATGAAAACTGGCAATGAGATAAGTTATGGAAAGCATTAATGGATGAGATAGGGAGTGGAATGGATGTTCGAATCATAGTCACATGAAGTCCCCTATGGACTTTATGGTTAAATGGCCTAATAAAAATCCAACCTTAGTCAAGATCAAAACCACCCACTTGTAGTGACTTCACATCATCACTCTAGGACTGGTCCACCCCCTCGAGACACAAGAATGCTCCCACAAATAACCACCATTCCTTATTGGAGAAGAAAAGAGAGGAAAGAAGTGAAAAATGACCTTAGTTAGAGGGGACCTTCAAGAATCAGTAACATGTCCTTCTACTCCCATAACTAGTGATTATAGCCTATTTATTGAACATAACTCAAAACTTCATCACAATCACCATAATGATCATGATGCTCATAATCACAATGGAACAAACCACTACCAAGGTGAAGTGAAAAACTAGAATCTAACACACTATGTTCCACATAAGAGACATTACTACCATCTCCAAGGTAAAGCATAGACTCACTTACCTCTTCATGGCTTCTCTTATCCATCTTTGGTTCAACTTGATTTTCTAGCTTCAAGATCCCACATAGGAGTCTCCAACTCCAATGGTATATCTTCTTTTAGGGAATCATCAACAATGTCTACAATCCAATTTGGAGGTACCAACTCAAAAGATAAATTATCCCATATTACTTAATCATCATATTCATCACCCAATAAATCATTCTTCCACATACCTTGGCTAGAAGACTCACCTCCCTCCCATGAGATAGCCTCAACTTGGTAAAGAATATTCTTTCCCTTTCCATAAGGTATAGAAAAATTGCATAAAGAATGAGTATCATACCCTCTAGTGATGCTCTTGATCCTTCTTGAAGAAGCCCCTTGATCTTTGTCACTCCTTTGGCCTTGATCGTTTACCTCCCATAAATTATGAGATAAGAACTCTTCTTGAATAGCAACATACACGATCTTGGACTATGAAGATTTCTCAGTCTTTTTGATGAAACTCTTGGTTCCTTCTTCCAAAAATTTTAAGTATTGAGCACTCTCTTACTCAATAAGAAATACTTGAAAAATTATTTTCTCTAATCTTTACTTCATTAGACCTTTCATCTTGTTTCTTAAATATCTTTGGAAAATTGTCCTCCAAGCTTAGCACACTTATAGGAAGTTCAACCTGCACATCATCATGGTTAGTAGTAACTGTTGTCGTAACAACAAAATCAAAACTATTTTCATCATGTTCCTTAATATATTCCCTTTCTCCTAGAAGCATTAAAGAAACATTAAGTGAGCTTTGCTACCTCACTTGTTCAAGTATCAAAGGAATCAAATCATGGATTTCATCATGTCTAACTACACTCTAGACATTTCTTACTCCATCAAACTAAGTACCATTGTCAAAATCCCAAGGTCTACCAAGAATTACATCAACATAATCTATTGGAAGAACATCACACTTCACAACATCATGAAAAGTTTCAATTTTAAATTTCAAAGTACATTGTTCCCTCACCTCTTGGGAAAAATCTTTAGACAACCAATGCACCTTATAAGGTCTTGAATGAGGATTAGTTACTAAACCCAATTTAATAATTTTTGTGGAAGAAATAACATTTTCTTGGGCTCCCCTATTAATCAAAACATGAATTCATTCCCCATTAAGTAAATAACTAGTCCCCATCCAAAACAATAATTTCCTATCAAGATCATCTCATCTATTGACATTCCCCATGAATGCACAAGAATTTAATTCAAAAACATCTTATATCTTTGGAGAATTAGTATTCCCTCTCTAAATAGCTTGGCTTAATGTCTCCTCCATCTCCATGGTTTTTACATCTTTACGCTTAGCTTTCTTGTGAAGTGGACATTTCCATTGCTTGTATCCCAATTCTCCATAGTTGAAACACTATAGTTTTAATGAACTGCTACCTTGACCCTTGACTTCCTTGCCTTGTTCCTTCTTGGCTTTGAACTTCTCATAACCTCTTTCAATCTTCTTATCTTGGCTATTCTCCTGGTCTTTAGATTCAAACTTGGATCCCTTCTTCTTTTCCTTAGAATTTATTTGCTACTATTTCCAAATCCACCTAATTTCTTCTCATCCTTGAGTGCCAAATCATAAGCCTTATCAAGGGTTTGTGGCTTATAAAAGGATAACTCTTTTTGATACATCATTTTAAGAACTTCTAAAAAGATTAAAGATTTTTCATACTCTTTCTAGTTTACCATAGCTTGATGGAATCAATCACAAAATTCAATGTATAATTCTTTGGCATCCTTGTCAACTTACATTAGGAAGTTCAACTTCATAATGGTTTCTTGCCTTTGATGAGATTGTTTAAATTTTCTCTTCAACTTGTATTTCATCAGATCCTAATCTTTGATAGGTTGATTGTTTCATCTTTCATAACCATGGGATTCCTTTTCCTACCAAGTAGAAGTCATACCTTCTAATATTGATTCAAAAATAGGTACCCTTAAGTTATTTGGCAGTTCTTCCAATTGAAAATAACTCTCAAGTACCTTCAACCAAGTTGCAAAAGCATTGATGCCATCTATGCCATTGGAAGTGTTCAGCTCCACAAATGAAAGTCTTGAAGCATTTTTGAATGCTCTCAAAAGCCTTACCTCATCTTCATTATGAAGCTAGGTTGAAGAAGTATTGAACTCCATTGAAGCCCTTGAAGTTCTTATTTGAGAAATAGGATTCCCTCCCATTGGAATCCTTGGGTAATGATTTCCTATACTTTTATAGCTACATTGATCTTCCTCTTCATCCACTCTATCTCCACCTAGTTATGATACTTCTTCATCTAAACATACATGCTCTTCACCTCCATAGTTCTAAATATGACTAGGACTAGCATTGCCTCTTGTGCATACGACTTGCATGTAGAAATAGATACTCATTTCATGGACTAGAGTTTTTACACGTAATTGGACCCTTTATTGCTTTATGCAATGCATGGAACTTGTCTCTTTTTTATCTTTCCAAATGCATTTTCTTTATATATCTTTAGGGAAAGATCCCTAATGTCCATTATTACATCAACAATGCTTAACCATGCCCTTCCCATAATGATTGGAAAGTCCCCTTTGTAGTTTTCAACCTTGATTACTAGGAAATTCATAGGATAAGACCACCCATAGATAGTGGTCATAATGTGTTCAACTAGTCCTAATGAAACAGTGATGGAATAGTCTACTAATTCCAATTTGATATTGATTTTTTTTAGAGGTAGTAGGTTCCAGGCAATGTACATCTCATGAGAAATCAAGTATACATTGGAACCTGAATAAAAAAGAGCCTTACATGGTTCATTCCAAATAATATATAAATAGATAAAGGACTTCCAATATCAACTAATTTCCTTGAAAGAATGGTCTTTTACAAGCGTGAGATTTTGAACCCCTCAGTTGATCAACCAGTGGTAGATTGATGGCCTTGGAAGCACTACATTGCTATAGTTGGGCTGAAAGTTCATTCTGCATGGATGGAGTAGATGGTAGTTGCATTAAGGATGGAAGAATAGGTGCAAAAATAGGAGGAGGATAAGGATAAAATGTGGCATCCCTCTTGGAATGTGAAGAATGAGCTCTATAGTATTCAAGAGGATGGTAGTGATGTTAGAAAGAAAAAGCATGACTGGAAGAGTCATGTGGAGATAGGGGTTGTTGAATGTAATACCCATATGGATTTCATTACCTATAAGGGTACTACTACCTTGGTGGTGACATCCCCCATGATTGTGGTTGGTGCCACTATTGATATTACTCGTACAGTTGTGGTTGAGTTCCACTTGGATAATATTATTGTTGTTGATGGAACTACCTAGGATTTCCTTGAGGATAAGAAAATCTTTTGGGTGTTTGCCTTTTTGCTAGTTGTAGATTTAGAGCATACATCCTAGATTTTTGTAAGTGTGACATGACGGGGAAACATCCCTTAAGATGTTCATATTGGTAGATGTCACACCCACCATCATCATCTGATTTAGTTTCTACAACTTTATCTACTACAACAATCTTGCCCTTGTCCCTTTAGTAGGGATGTTCAACTTCTTTTCACCTCTTGCAGTTATGCTCACTACTTTTCTCTTTTGATTGTTTGATGATTTTTAGAGAAGGAAATAGAGTAAGAGTCCAAGTAGAAAAAAGAGACATAAGTTCCACCACCACCACCATAAGATTACTGGCCCTTAATAAGCCATCTACAGTGCATAGCAAAAAATCTTAGTTGGGGAAGTAGAGATAAATCAAACCTATTTTGAGTCATCAATGATGCTATGCAACTCATAGTTCTTTCCAACCCATCAAGGGGACATATTTCTTTACAATCAAGAGGAGAAGCCTAATGGTCATAGCAAATCTTTGGAAATGCCGCATCTTTTCAAGTGATGCTTGAAATAGGAGAAGATGCCACAGTTATGATCATGTAGAATCAAGATGTGGCAAGTGCAATAGAAGTAATAACAGATCACATTAAAAAATCTTTCAATGTGCCTATTGAGCCCCCAGTGAACTTAATTAGGACCAAAGATGCACAAATGCTAGTTGGAACTTCAATGAATTTTGTGGTCCATGAGGATGTACATGATAGATTGTTGCAAAGTGGACAAGTGATGACAACTCGTTTTAACATCCCTAGGGATGTTACTACAGTGTAGTTAGATCTCATCATCATAAAAGAAAAGTTCATGGCAGAGACCAGGGTGAAACATGCATAAGTAGAAGTGCATCAATTGCAACAAGAGCTCATTCCCCACCAAAATAAGGGATCCTTTCCAAATTTTCATGCTTGACCAGCTAGAATAATTCTGAACAGAGTAGCTGAACTAATTGATTGAATAGAACATAGCTATTGAGCAAGAAAAGGAGAAGGTGGTTTGGAATGCCTCAGCTACTAAAGCTTAAGCATATGCCCATGCAAAGGCATTGACTACCACATAAGAAGATAAAAAATAGTTTGCTACCGATAATGCTAGGTTGACCACTCTTGAGAAATAGAAGAACATTTTGGAAGAAAGTATCCACTAGTTGAGGGAGTAATTGGTAAGGATTAACTAGGATATAAGTAGATTGGCTAGAGAGAACTCAATCTTCTTAATAGAGGAGGTACATGCAATACATAAAAAATATGTAATCAAGATAAGCACGTGGAAGAAAGAGGCCAAGAAACATAAAAAGTTAAAGATAAACTTCTAGGACCAAGTTGTCATGTATAAGTATATTGATGAAAAAGAAATCCAGATGGCAAAAACCTTCATCAGTTCCATGTTAGTGCAAAACCCTGACTAGCAACCAATCTTGGATAGTTATGCCTTGGTCCACCAAGTGGAAGTAAAAAACAAGGATCTATAGATTGAAGATTTTAAAGAATATATGGCATTAGCTAACCTTTGCTACAGTAACCTTGCCATGTTAACAATAGTTCGACCCATAAACAAGCTAGAATAGCAAGTAGCAACTACCTATATGCTATACGAAAAAGAGTTTGTAGATAGAAAATGTGCCCTATAAAAAATTCACATGGAAAACTTGGAATTGAAAGCAATTAGGGCTCACTACCATGAGAAATGCGATGTAGCCTTAGACCTAGCCAAAAGATTGATAGATTACCATGAATTGAAAGAAAAGGCCAAGGCCTTCAAGGAGGAATGACAGTAGTTTGCAGCATGGTTTGTAAAAGCAAATAATATATTCCCATAGCTATCATGTCCATGGGATGTATCAGTTCCAGTACACATCGACTTATCAGCTTGGATGGTACATGATCCAAGAATGGAGGATGAAAAGTTGTAGGTGCTCCTGAATTACTATAAATTCTAGAAGCCTGACAACAAGGGAAAGTGACCCATGGAAGAGCCACCGTCTCTATGAACTACATGAGTTTTCCCAGTTTTGTTGTTTTTTCATGATGTATCCATTTTGTATAAAACACCATTGTGGCATGGAAGAGTCAATTTGTGTGTATAGTTGAGTTAGTCAATAATCCCATACATTTATAATATTTTGTAAAGAACTTGCTCCTCATTTTTTTTACTTAAGGATGAGTTTTCATTTAGTTGTGGGGGTATTATGAGTCATGTTCTACAGGGCTGCAATATTGGATATCTGATATCAGAGTCACAATATCAAGTATTCAATATAGGGGCATAACCTCTGATGTTAGACATCCAATATCACCCCTTCCATGTGAGCCTATAAATACCAAACTTGGATGCATGATTGGGATATAACATATAGAGAAGGTAGAATAGATTCATAGATTTTTGATTTCAAGTTTTGTTAGTTCCTAGTGTATGCCCACAATGTGATGTTAAGTGATTGTACAACATTCTTATTCAAGTGTGATGTACTTGGACACATTACATGATTGGAAATGAAGATTGATATTACTTCCATCATTGTAGCATCCACTTAGCATTATTATTGCTTTTAATTAGCTTAAATTACTTAAATATTTACTATTTCACTTAGCTAATGTTTTCTTTGATTGTTCTTTATTATTCTTGTCATTAACTCAAATGAGTATGACTGATTGTGAGCACTTACGTGTAATTACGTAGTAACCCAATTGATGAGTGGCAAGGTACCCCTATGCCCAACCATACAAATCATTAAGGCATTCACACATAATTTGGTCAAATTCCATGGACCTATAGTTAGTCAATGCACTAATTCTCTAGAAAGTGAAATGGATGTTGAGAATGTTTGTTGTCTTTCCAACTACACTTGTGAAGTTCAAGGATATTGCTTAAGTGTAACTAAGACACGTGATTTTTATCATTTTATGTTTTGTAGGTTTAATTTCCTACAACAAGAATGGAAGGTAGAGGAATTTAATATCTAATCATTCTACTACCTAGCTAGCCTAACACAAGTGATGAGACGCGACATGCACTGTGCCGCAATAT
>MNCI01030919.1:75249-101380 GCA_015680685.1 Gnetum montanum | reverse complement strand
AAACAAATCTCTCCAGCGCAACTGTTCATCCTGATGGAGAGTAAAAGTGTAATCAGTGACATACTCATCAAGATGAGTATAAGTTATCATATACTATTTAGGACATGGTTGGTCTCAGTTATGCGTGTGATGCTGACTGTCTCCTTTGTTGTCCTTAGGTGAGTTGATTTCATGAGAACAAGCCATTTCTACCAATGTGCTGTTTACCGTTAATTATGTTCTTAATTAACTGATTAACCCGAAGGTTCTTTAGAGCTCACAACGATGTGAGTGATATCCCTTATGTTCAATTGGCGAAAAAACACTTAGTCCCCGGCAATGGCACCAATGATGAGTGGCGAGGTACCCCTACACTCAACCACACGAATACGAGCCTGTACATGCAATCCGGTCGAACTCCGCAGACTAAATGCCTTAACAGCACAAGAAACACTTGGGGTTAATCATTCGTTGTCTTCCCAGGCTTGCTTGTATGTGTCACGGTGTATGGTTAAGCAAGTCTGAGGTATATGATTTTTTTGGTATTTTTTGGTTTATCTCCTAAGCTATGAGGTAAAGGGTAGAGAAACTAAAGCTAACTCTAACTACAACACTAAGTCCTAGCGTCAGCATCCATTCCCACTTACCGTACACACCCTGAACTGTGCAACTGTGGCTTACCAAACGCTAATCGTTACTGGGATCACCACACGTAACGCACGTGCTCGAAGCGGTCGTATTGAGGCACTTAACTAACCTATGTGTGGCAAGCAGCCGATTCCTTGACTAGCCGTACACATTCGTAGATGCTCGTAATCAAGTCGTACTTGTCCCACGCTCTAGGAGGAAAGGGTTGAGAGAATCTATTCGCAATGAGTAGCCGATTCCTTGGCTAGCCGTACATGTTCGTCAACGCTCGTAACCAAGTCGTACTCATGCCACGTCACTAGGAAAGTAGTAAATAACATTAATTAAACCTATCCATGCACTGCAAGGTTTATCTGCAAAGCTCGTCTTTATTTCCGTACACAACTTGCGTTCAGGTACAAAGCTGCTCGAATAAAGAACCGCTCACTTGGGGGACTCCTACTGCGGGCACATGGAAAATATTCTATCTCTGGGGTGATCAATCCGCCAGAGCTTCACTACTTAGCCTATCTGATCGAAAATGAGGGGACTGCTACCTCTTATTTCTAGATATGGCGGCAGACCACGATATCGCGTACGCGATATCGCAGGGAAGGACGCGATATCACGTACGCGATATCACACGGGATGCGATATCGCGACAGCCGTGATATCGTGTACATGATATCGCGACAGCCGTGATATTGTGTACACGATATCGCGGCTTGTGCAATCTGCATCTCATCACCTGGTAAAGTAAAAATTGTTTTAATATGGTCATCATTTTAGAGCTTTATAGGTTTTCATGATTAATGTTTTTATGGTTATCTTGTTAATTGCTTTCCATTGTAGATTCTATGTGTGAGTTTGCTATCATTGTCATCGCTTCAAGCTGTACTGAGGAGAAAATTCTACTCAAGTGGGGTGAGGTGGATGGTGCATAGGTATAGTAGGTGAGCAAGACCTCTAGGGTTATCCAACAAAGGTTAACAAATGCAAGTTTGTTTGACCTCCTTATGCTACCTAGTCCATCTATGCAATAGGCTAGAATGTTGAACATGATTAACTCTTTGGATGAGAATGTTACCAAATTTTCCTCTAGTTTCCATGGTTTTCCTATTATTATAGACATCAAGGAATCCATGTTTAGTGATCTTTTTGGCATACCTACTAATGGTGTCAAGGTAGCAACTAAGGTGGGGAAAGATGCAAGTTATAGAGGGGAGTTAGAAGCTTGGCTTAAATCACCTCCTGGTGCTAAATTATCCTTTGGTAAGTATACCATTGAAGAGGTAAACCAAACTTATCCTCTCTTTCAATCTAGGATTTTACCTATGCTTCTATCATAAAAGAAAATCATGGGAATTCAACAAGCCTGGGTCATGAAAAAGATTTTAACCAGTGGAACTAAGTTTGACTAGGACACATTCCTCATCAATGGCTTAAGGAAGGAAGTACGTAAACTCCATGATAACCTAAAGTCCCAACATCATCTACATTTCACCTTTTTTCTATGTGTACCTTAGAAGGTTCGTGGAGTTTATGGTTATCAAGAGAGATGGAAGGTGGATACTTCATGATGAATCTTAACTTTCAAAGCCTTGGGCAAAACATATTACCCTAGTGATGTGTACCTAAGGCCTACCAATGGAGGACATGTGTGAATCTCTATATATGACCATAAATAATGTTAGGGGTGTATGTTGTGCTTCCCCTAATAGCATGAGGAAAGAGCCCTACATTGTCCATGGCAATGCGAAGAAGGCTAAGCGAGAACATGCAGAAGTTGATGGTACCACCAAAGAAAAGATAAAAAGACCATGAGTTGACAACAATGCTCCTGCCCTAGCTCAAGAAGTGCCTATGAGGATGATAATTAAGTTAAATAAGGTGAATCAGACCATTGGAGGTATGTAATTATTTTTTTAATGTTTTTTTTTTCATTAAAACTATTTACTAGCTTGTTTGATTCCTATTGGTTTTGATTTCTTGTAGGGAGGATACAAGACCTATATGGTCATGCTACTATGGAGGAAGAGCGTAGGTGTGAGGAGGAAGAGAAAAAAAAAAGATCTAAAGGAACATAGATATTTTGGGCTCCACCCTAGATGATATATCTTTGGAGGATAATGCCCCATTAAACATGCTTCTTGACCTTCCTGGTGAGCTCTAGCATTTGTATTTTTACTTTTGTTTTAGTTATTCATTGTTCTTTCATTGTAGATTGGTGCTGACTTTTATGCTCATTATAGAGTGTGATTTTCCTCCAGAGTCATCTACATTCCATACTAAACCTTGGGTGGAGGTCCCAGAGAAGGTGAAATTCATGAGAGTCATGATAGATGATATAGTGGATAGGTTGCAACAAATAGGCCTTGATTGTGGTAACAACAATTAAAATGTATTTGTTTTGCATGTTTGTTTTACAATTCCAATGTTCATTTTCATGTCTTATGGTCATATGATTTTATTTTTTTATGTTTTTTCTTTATTATTTCTTATTATTTTAAAGTTTTTATTATTGATAGATTCCAACATAAGATGGAATCCCTCAAGAGACTTTGAGTTTGATGAGCTCCTTGAGATGCCTTCAAATGGGGAGAACATTCCATGGAGGTTATATGAACAAGTTGGCAAACACATAGCATCATGTGCCTCAATGTTTTGGGAATCCCAACATTCTAACGAGATCCAATGGAAATGTCTCATTGTAGTAAAGAAACAAATGAAGGAGTTGACTAATAAAGTTAGGAGCCTTTAGGATCATAAGGAATTCATAGAGGCCAAGGTAGCTGATGAGTGGCGAGGTACCCCTACACTCAACCATATGAATATGAGTGTTTCACACATGATCCGGTCAAACTCCACAGACAGTCTAGTTGTGGTATCTAGATAGTTATCCTTAGGTCACAGTTCATTGTCTTCCCACCTAGATTAGTATTACCTTTTTCACATATGGTTTAGTCCAGAGTGAGGTGTATTATGTGTTTCTACACTAGCGCTACTCCTAAGTATGATGGAAAATAATATTACCAAGCTAAGAGAGGAAGGGTGAGAGAGAATCTAAACTAGCGTAAGTGCAATGAGCATCCGTTCCTTAATCATCCGTACACATCCTAAACTTCATGCACGACTGCCACTGGGATTACTAAGCGCATGGCTTAAGTACGCTACTGGGTTACCAAGTAGTCACACTTAAATGCTCATGATTAAGTCGCACTCATTCCGTGTTACTAGGAGATAAGGGTGAAGAGAGATTAATTATCTAGGAAAGAATTTAAACATTAATAGTAATTAATTCCTATTTAGCTTAGTCCATATGCTACAAGGTTTATTAGAAAGTTCGTCTTTATTTCCGTACACAAATGTGTGCTTAGGTACAATTTGCTCGAGTAGAGATCCGTTCACTTTAAGACTCCTACTGCGGGCACATGGAAATTATTCTAACTCTAGAATGGTAAAACTGCTATACTTTTGCTAAGGGTCTAAATCTAGATTGAAAAACAAGGGAAAGCCTCATCTTATTTATAGATGTTTCAACGGGCCGCGATATTGCGTACATGATATCGCGGGGGCAGACGTGATATCGCAGCTCATCATACCCCCATGACTGAATGAAAACTTGTCCTCGAGTTCGTTACAACATATTCAAAAGGTATGGGATTATTGACTTGAATGATACTAATGGTAAATGGGATGACATGTGAATGGATCATCATTATAATACATGGCAGAATTAGTGTTCATGACAACAAGAGTGAACACAATACACATTTGACATTCAGCCTTATTTGGTAGTTGAGAGAGGAGAGAGAAGAGAGAGAGAGAAAAGAAGATGTGTTGCTGCTAATGCCAAAATTGTGTCTTCCATTGTGCATCCATAGTCATGCCATCAATCTTGTTCCTTAGCATAACTGCTCTAGCACCAGTCCATTCCAAGTGTTCCCTCTGAATCCAATCCATTGTTGTATGATTTCCATCTGCACACACAACACAATCTTGTATTAGCAAGGGTAAATGAATCACAAAGCATTTAATACCTTGCCCTAGTGAAAAGTCCATTGGCTGAGTTATGGTATGGCTAATGCGGATATTGGAGATATAACACTGGTGACTACTGAAGGTGTAGGGATTAGGAGAAAGTTGAAAAAAAAAGTGGCCTAGGACCCCCATGACTAAGAGAGATTCTCCGATAACGATAAAATGGAAAAAGATAAGGAATAAGAAAGATGGAGAAAAAAGAAACAACGATAACGCCAATAAAATGGATGTCATAGGTGGAAAATAAACAAAATAAATGGTGATTGCATTAATGTTTAAGGGAAAGAAGTTAACTGATGCACCAAATAGGAATGCTAGTGGATCCTCCCCAAAGAAGGCTCATGCCCTTAATGCCCTGACAATCCCACATTCAAAGAGTCCGTAGGCTCTGGAAATGTCATTTGGAAACAAGAGTTAAAGTCTTAACCATAAGATTTTATCAAAAATAAAATAATACATCAACCAAAATATGGACTACTGCTACAATCAGCAATGAGGTGGAAAATGGAGAAAGAATGATGGACAGAAGAGGATGGAATGGATTCTCAAAAACAAGGTGGTGTATAGCCCCTTGTGTATGTGTGGTTAATGTGACTTAGTAGATCTCATTCCAAATCAAGCCTCAAACAATCCACATTTAGTGAATTTTCATTAATACATTTGGCCAATCCATCCACTTGAAGTAACATGAATCTTTCTGCCAAAAAGTCACCACCATTCCAACGAAATGAAAAAGGAGAAAGTAGGAAGCGAGGAAGGACCTTAGTTAGAGGGAACATGTTTGTTTAGTTCCATAACCAGTGCTTGTAGCCTAGATCATTATTTCATCTAAGGAGTATGCTTTGAATTCTCACTTTTTCACTTTTCTCTTCTCTCTTCTTCTTCTTCTTCTTTTTTTGTGAGAACCACACCATGCAAAGACTTGTTATTTTTATTAGCTCAGCTTCTCGATAATGGAGCAATGTCAAAATGGTAAGGAAGACTTAAGAAGAAAACATCCAAGCACCCCAAGAGAATGGCCAACACAAATGCATCAAATCTCCTTGAAGTCACACCCTTTTCAATCTTTGAATCCTTCCATAGTTTGAGAAATTCCCAGTCACAAATTCATTGATAGTTCTTATTAGTAAGGAAGGGACTGTACATTTCCAAGCCAAGAGAGACCATAGAAATTTATGAATGCATGGATGACGTGGACTCATTGCCTATTATATCAAAAAAACCATACCTTAGTATCAACATTATAACTCAAAGGTAAAAACCAAACATTGGCAATCAATAGAATACAGTTCATACCACCATCAAGCGCACTTATTAGGTGACGAACCTAACAAATAAACAAACAAAAAAATAATGAAAAAGTATGAACGATGTTGCAAAAAAAAAACAAGAAAAGAAAAGTTAAAGAAATTTGTAAAATAAAAATGTGTAAAAAAAAACTTAAAAAGGAAAAAAAAAAGATAAAACAATAAATGAAAAGGTGAAAAATTGGAAAACAAAAAGTTGAGAAATTAAAGAAACAGAAAAATATTTATTAATTCTGTGTTGTTAGAATGGAGGATACCCCCCATAGCAAAATGGTTGAGCATGACTAGAATTAATAAATGGAAGGTTAGGATCCTTGTATGTTGGAAATATTGGGACCCAGTCATACTGACCCCATTGGGGTTCACACACTTGATTATAGTAACCATAGTGGGACAATTTATAATATGTAGTTTCTAGATAATGAGTTGACCCACTATGATAATTGGGACCATTAGATGGTATGCAAGGATCAGGATGTCGCCCTCCATGGCTGTATTCATTGGGCCATATGGTTGTTGGAGTGTTAAGTGGTGGCCTTGATGAGGTAACATGAGGTGTTGGGTTTGAAGAGGAAGATGCACCACAATGTTGGGTTTGTGCTGAGTTGGCGGATGTAGTGGTTTCTTAACTGTGGTGTCCCTTTCAACGTTCACGTCTAAAGAAGGGATGCTTTCGATGTTGTGAAGGACCTCCACTACTGTTGGGAGTAGCAGTAGAAGTAACGTCTGCAGGTTGGTGTTGTGGTGCAAAAATTCCTCGCATAGCTAGCGGTGATGTAGGAGGGGGTGAAGTATGAGAATATTGAGGTTGAGGATAAGTGTAAGGCACATGAGGTGGTGATCTTCTTGGAGAGGAAATGGGTGGATAGTACTCGGGAGAATGATAACAATGAGGTGAGGTAGAGGATGCTAATCTTGTTGGAGAAATAGGGTGTTGAAAATAATAATAAGTGTTGGCACATTTTCAGCCACTACATGGAGCAGGAGTTTCAATTTACTTAAGAAGAATAAAAATGAAATGGGTGCTGGAATTCGGATAAGTTTCATGGAGATAAAACACATATTTAATTTAACCCTACATTAGGCAAAGAATGTAATATCTCAGCATATTACATTTAACCAAACTTAGACTGGTTCAATAACGGTGGTAGACATAGAACATACAGGGCCTGGTCACAAAAATATATCAAGCATGAAATGATGTTGGTCCTGCTTTTACAGAAGCCAAGAACAGGGAAAATGGCTTCTGTGTTAAGAAGAAACAGTTACTGAATACTTGCAGAAACAGGGTTAAACACAAAAAAGAAAAACGCAGTATCAATGGCAACAAAAACGCAGTGATGCTTGCTGCTAAAATTTACTAAGAAAACGCCAAAAATCACTCCATATTCTATTTGGAATTTTGCCAAACACTTGCCATAAAGGGTTTCTTTGTTCTGTTTCCGCAGTAAGCTTAATTTCCTAGCCAAAGACTACAGAAAATGAATGAAGCAGGGTCAGAACGCAACCAGTTGCTACGCCTATGCCTTTGCCTGCAACTCCGGACAGTTCTGAGCAAAAACTGCAAAACAAAAATACGAATGCGCCGGACTTGGACGCTGTCCACGAATAAGGGCAAGACACCATTGCCGAGGGTTCACAAATTCAAGTCATTTCACCGTTAATATAACTGATACCGAGCTCTGTGAAAAAGCTGTTCCAACTGCAATCGTGTTTGTGGAGAGTTCAATAGATGACACACAGCCATGGCGGATGCGAAAGACATGGAGATGGCAGCAGCAAAGCAGCTGCAGGGTTTCGACGACGTCAGCAACAAACCAACGGCGGCAATCGTGACCTTTGGGCCAATCCAATGCAGAGCGGTGGCAGAGAAATAATGGACGGAGCAGTTCGGTGGTAGAGATTTGTAAAGAAGATTGTTTGCAAGATGGCTTGCTAGAATAAAGATTTCAGCCTCTTTGTCATGGTCCTGTGAGTTATGCATTTCATTTTTTGTTTTGTTTAAATTTCTTAGCTAGTGGTTTAGATAGTATCATCCTTGGCAAGTAATTTTGGGATTTTTAGATTGCTCTTATTGTTCTTGTTGCCCGATAGAAATTTCTATTAAAATTTTGCCATAGAAGTGCTTGTGTTTAAAAGCCTTAAGAGCATTTTAGTAGTAAATTTCGTTATTGTGCAATGTGTGGGAACTGCTATTGGGATTGTTGTAAGAGAGCCTCTGTTTGTAGTCACGCCGTTGAACAATTCAGTAGTCGAGAGGGTTCAGAAAATCTTTGGTATTTTGATGGGACCAGAATAGCTTCTTTTTATCTTTAAAGTGAATTCTCGTGGTATTTCAATCAGAAATTGTCAAGTCTTTTAAAGGTTCTGTTTGAATGCAATCGTTGACATCTATTATCTAGTCAAAATGGAGTCTCGTACGTGGTAGTTTACGCAGCAATTTTTGGTAGCATAGTAGGATTGTCTTGAAGATATTGCTTGTTTGAGCCTTGGAAGTTTGAACAATTCGTAGATATTGAATTTGGGATAGCTTTATTGCGAAGTGTTTACTCGTGTCATTTTACCTTGTTTAAATATTTGAGGTCTACACAAATCTGCTTTCTTTTCTTTTCTGCTTATTTCCATCGAATCTTGCTCTATTTCTAGTTTTCTTGTGGAACTATCTCTTTCTCTGGGGAAAATTAGGAGTAGATTGCGGAATTGTGCTCAAATGTTTTTGCAAAATTTTATTTGTTACAAGCAGGTATTATAGGGACCGCGTAGACTAGGCAATTGAACAAAATAGGAAACTTTCAATAACTCATAGTACTTGACAAAGTTGGCTGAATCTCTTAAAGTAAGTCATTTGTAGTTTACACACACGCAATCGTTACATTTCTCACAACCGCACGCCGCAACAGCACACACACACACTCACATTAATTACTGAGTTATTTGGAGGTATCTGGGCCTTGGTGTTGCCAGAGACCAGCAGGCACCTAAATCCTGTTCGAGGACACTCGTTGGCGGTCGCGTCCCAAACGGTCGCAAACAATAAGCATTTGGCATTGGGACATATGAAGGTTATGGTCTACTTGGCGGTGGCCTCCCCCATGACTGAGGTTTTTGCCACTATGGTTCAACCTAATATTTCTATACGAAATTTGGATGTAACATTCCTTCCCAATGCTCATGTAAATGTGACAAAACTGGACATTGGCCTTCAGGGTGATCGTACAAACAGACGTTACATTGATATGTGAAATTGGCAGTTGAGTTCTTATTCTTATTATCTTCTACCCTTTGTTTCGATTATTGCATGTTGTCCTATCCTGTTTCTCGATTTGGCATAACTCTTCCTCTAATAATGTTGGCATATTCTCCACATCTTTTATGTACCCAGTCTATCATCTTATTGATCTTTGCCTCAATTTCATCTAGTGATTGTAGGATTGGCAAAGATGATTCCACCTCCTTAAAGTGAGTGGATTTCTCCTCTTCATGATCATAGACCCTTGTTAAGTTGAGATTTTGTTCATGTTGAGAACTTTCAACATTCTCCCATTTGGCTAGTTCTCCTTCTTCTTTTGACACTCGCTTAATAAGCTCTTGGAGTTGATGGGTTCGTAGCTCATATAGTTGACCTTAGGCGTACATCCCTAGGGTCTCCCTTGTTTCATTATGGAGCCCATCAATGATATGGTATAATAGCCTTTCCTCGGAGATATCATGGCCTGGACAGTTGTTTAGCAGTGCATAGTATCTTTCTAAGGCCATGTCCAAGGGTTCATGTTGTGCTTTTTTCCACTCTTGGATTTGTTTCCTCAAGGCTAACACTCTTGCGTAGGTTTGATATCTTTCGCTAAAGAGTTCTACCATTGTTGGCCAATGTCATATTGAATTTAGTTTTAACGATCTATACCATACTTTTGCTTGGCCAATGAGTGTCATAGGAAAGAGCTTGAGCTTTTGCCAACCGTTATCAATGTTGTTCCATGTACAGGCATCATAGAAGGCTTGTAAATGATGTTGCGGATCTAAATCATAGCCTCCTGAAAACTTGGGAAAGTAATTTAAATCAAGCCTAGGTAGGCAACTTTCTTTGCAATTCCTGTAGGATATTCGAATAGCCTCTTGTATAAGCGTTAGGTTCTTAGTGGCTAAAATGGGTTCATCGTCATCAGGTAAGTTATGCTTTCGTGTCTTGGGACAATGTTGCCTTTGTTTATGTCGATGTTCTTGATTTTCTTTGTGAGCTTGATTTTTAGTTCTACGCCGATCCCTTGAAAGATAGTCATCCATGTCACAATCTGATGTTGAAGGAGTAGAGGAAGAGAAGGAACTGTAAAACTCATTATGACTTTTTTAAGTCTTCCAATCATCCCCAAGTAAGTTCTTGTTAGTTATTGAGAAGGTCCTAGGCCCTTCGGGCCTCCTCATTCTATGGGATGTCTCATCCTCACTAGAGGTGTCAAAGTTGGATGACTAGAGTCTTTGGGTATCATTGGGGTGTTCATGAACGTAGGGGACTCCTACATAAGGTTGAGTACTCCAGACTTCATCTTCATCATCAATTCTATTAGTTCTCCAATGAATTTCCTCACTAGGTATGGCATTATCATAGTCTTGTAGGAGAGGCATGGTTGTGCAATTGTGTGTGAATTTATATGTGACTTTCTATAATTATTTCTTTGCAAATGATATATCATTAATTCCTATACAGCGACCTTGTATGATATAACTAATCTAGATAACTAGCACCGTCCCCAGCAAAGGCACCAATGATGAGTGGCGAGGTACCCCTACACTCAACCATACGAATACGAGTGTTTCACGCATGATCCTGTCGAACTCCGTAGATGGGCTAGTTGTGGTATCTAGATAGTTATCCTTAGGTTGCAGTTCACTATCTTCCCACTTGGACTGGTATTAGTTTTTTCACATATGGTTTAGTCTAGAGTGAGGTGTATGATGTGTTTCTACACTAGTGCTACTCCTGAGTATGATGGAAAATAATATTACTAAGCTAAGAGAGGAAGGGTGAAAGAGAATCTAAACTAGCCTAAGTGCGATGAGCATCCATTCCTTAATCATCCATACACATCCTGAACTTCGTTCACGACTACCACTAGGATTACCAAGCGCATGGCTTAAGTACGCTACTGGGTTACCAAGTAGTCACACTTAAATGCTCATGATTAATTCACACTCATTCCTCATTACTAGGAGATAAGGGTGAAGAGAGATTAATTATCTAGGAAAGAATTTAAACATTAATAATAATTAATTCCTATTTAGCTTATTCCATATGCTACAAGGTTTATCAGAAATTTCATCTTTATTTCAGTACACAAATGTGTGCTTAGGTACAATTTGCTCGAGTAGAGATCTGTTCACTTTAAGACTCCTACTGCGGGCACATGGAAATTATTCTAACTCTAGAATGGTAAAACTGTTATAGTTTGGCTAAGGGTCTAAATCTAGATTGAAAAACAAGGGAAATCCACCTCTTATTTATAGATGTTTAAGTGGGCCGCAATATTGCAGCTCATCAATAACCAATAGGGATTCCCTACATACCAACAAGATCAAGTGGTCTTGTTATTGGAGCACCATCTAGGTCAAGGTGGCCCTAGCTAGAAGCATTGTGAAGAAGGATATGTAGATGGAGCACCTAATTCCTAAGACTAAGAAGTGGTGTGATCATTACACCTTAATCTTGAAGTAGGATAAGAGACAAAAGGCTCACAAATGACTCTACAAGATGGAAAGAGAGAACTAGACAAAATAATGACATGAAGTAGCCATGAAACAACATAAGTACAAGTTGTTTGTGTAGAACATAGGTGCCAAGTATGCCTTCCACTTATTTGAGAAATCAATGGTAGCTGTTGATGATCCTACCCCCCAAATCACTACGACATCTAGTGCAAACATTACTACTAACTTTTCTCATGATCCACCTGAGTGGATGGATGTAGAAAATGGAAAGGTCCTAATAGGTGTTGATTTAGGGGATGTTGATTGGGCCAATATGAGTGAAGGACATATTCTTCGCAAGCTTGAAACGAGTCTCCAAAAATTTGCCCCAAAAGATATTGCCCCTAATTCTTCTAAGGTTTGCAAAAAAATGTTTTTTTTGTTGTTGGCATTAAGTTATAAATTTTATTTATTTTCCATTGATTATGGTTATATTTATAAGTTCTCATGGTTACTAATTATCTAAATTTTTTTATTATTTATAGGCTTCTGATGATGTTGACGATGATGATGGTCATGTTGTAAGCAATGATGCTTCTCCTCCTCTTATAGCCTAGATCTATCTATTACTTGATTTATTTCATTTTATCATCATTGGCTATTAATGTTATTTACCTACTTTAGCTCATGAGATTATTTATTATTCTTTCATAAGTTTATGTCATTTGTTGGACTATGCAACTATGACTATTGGATATTATGTATTTATTTTTTGTTATTTGTCACATGGTGTGATCACAACTACCATTGGTTTTAACTTTAAATTGTTATGGGTTATTATTTTTAGTGTCTTTACATTCTAAATTGGTTTTTAGTCATCAAATTTTAAACTTTTTTTTTTACATTTTTTATTTTCTATTTTTAATGGTTTTTTATGATTTTATGTAAATGCAAAGGGAATAGATACAAAATTATAAACTAGACATGAACATAAAGACCATAGATATAATATGAAATGTAAAGATTGAAGACAAGGCTATGAATTAAAGGCTACATCATAAGGTACATGGTTAAGAAAGTAACTAGAGTGTTCACTCATGTAAGTGCTTTCTAATCTTTGAGGGATTAGAAATGCATAAGGTCTTTATTGCATGATTTTATACTCCATGTCCCCTTCACTTACTACCCTAAATGCCATGATTCATTTATGGCCCCTACATTGTTGGTTTTAACTTAGTCAATTTCATTGGGTTTCTCAGCTATGTTTTTGACTACAGAAGCTTCTTCTTAAAACTCCACCTCAGACTCTTATTCTATGTCAACATTGTTGATAGACATGAAAGCCACATTGTCCTGATGGATAACAATCTCATCTCCCTTGTAAGGAAAATGAATTTCTTGATGGATCAGGGAAGAAACAACTCATAGTTTAGCTAACCAAGTTCTCCCTAAGATTAGGTTGAATCTTGATGTCTCTTCCACCACAAGGAAATCAGCTGATGTAAGGAACTATTCCCTAGCTATGAAATCCAATGAAATAGACCCTCTAACCTCTACACATGACCTATTAAATGATTTAAGTGTTGAGGTGGAGGTGCGCTAAATGTGTTTGGCCAAGCCCAAGTGTTATACAATAGGAAAGGAAAATAACATTAGTAGCTATCCCATCATCCACATGTACCTATTGTACCTTATACTAGCCAACCCTTATCATTATAAATAAGGGAGATCTTGACACCTCACCACTTTGTAAGTTGATCTTTACCTTGTTGTCCCAAAATGTTAAGGTGTTTGACTTCGTTTCTTCCTTAGGTAAGTATGGCACTATTACCACCTAGATAGATTCTTGGTTGGCTAGGATATCCTTAGTGACAGGAATAGAAGTTAGCATATGAACTAAGGCTTCACGGTAAGTGTGAGAGGTCATAACTACATCATATAAGCTCAATAGGGTGTTATTCTATTTAACCAAGCACTTAACCTACTCCATGATAGTGAAAAAATCTTTGTCATTATTAGTTGTTTTTTCATTCTTATTGCCTTTGACTTTCTCCATTCTACCCAAGATTTTTAGCTCATGTTTTAGCATTTGTGGTTTAGGCTCCTTTTCTTTTGCCTATTGTGTGGTATCCCCCTTAGGTTGACTTGTTGAAGTAGCTTGAGCATCAGAGCTCATGGGTACGACTAAAATGGGTATAGAATTCAATGATTCTACTTCCTTCCACACTTTTTATTTTACATTATTCTTAGCTTTTGACTTAGAAGCTAGCTTCTTACATTGTTTTTTTGGTGACTTCTTATTATCTAGTTATGAGGATGTTGAGGCATTGACCATCATAGGAGGATGTTATTCATCTTGAGTTGTGGGCTTAATAGTGGTATGAGGGGGCACTTTAATAATAAATGATTCTTTAAGAGGTGCTAATGATGGTATCCTTATGATAAAATGAGTTCTTGAACTTGACAAAGTTGAAGTCCTTTCATCACAAGGAGGCACCTGAATCAAAAATGGCTCCCTTGCAAGTTTAGGATTATTGCTAATGTTGAATGTGGCTATTGTATAGGGATCATTGTTAGCATTAAATAGATGACTGTACACCTACATGTGTTGGTTTTAGGGCCTAATAGTGTTGGAAGCATCTAAAAGTAACTCTTCATTGTCTATCATCTTTTGCAAGTTATCCTTTAAGGCCAACCAAAAATTGGTATCATGACCAATCAATTAATGATAGTGGCAAAATTGGTCTAGTTTGAAATATTTTGGTACTGGTGAATCATCCTTAGTTGCTACAATGGAGTCCTTAGCAATCTCGCATAGACGATCATGCCTCTTGTGGGCATTCTCAGTCATTTGCTTTTATTGGGTATGATTAATTTTGAGAAAATAGTCAAGGAGCTCATACAATTTCAAGGATAACTTCATATATTTGGACCAATCCTTCCTCTCAAAGTTAGGCCTAGATTGATTAGATGTAGAGGCCCCTAACATTCAGCATTTCGCAGTGATGGTAGGGGCCTTTGGTTGATTTGCTTTTGGCCCCTATATAGTTTTGGTTTCTTTCACCATAGTGGATATGGCAACATGGTTTTTCTTTCCCTTACACCTATCCTTTCTCATATGTTGGTTCTTATACGCTACATATGCTAGGTCATTGCTAGCCTTTGTAGCAATCTCTATATTTTTAGTTTGGTAAAAATCTTGGCTAAGTGACCATGGATTAAGATAGTATAACTTGGACTTAATGAAATTGTTAACTACTTCCTTGAAGATGGACAACAAATGGCTTTCAATAATGGTTTCAGGTATCCTGTTAAGGAGAGCATTCCATTGTCGTATAAACTTCTACACAAGTTCAAAGGACCCCTATTTGACCTTCATCAATTGATCAAGAGTCATATCAAGTTTCAAGTTATACTTGAAATGGTTAATGAATTGTGAAATTAAATCCTCTAATGAGGCAATGAACCCTCTAAGTAACGCACAGTATCAATCTAAAGCTTTCTTGATGAAGGACATAGGGAAGACATGCCTAACAGTATGAGGCCAAGCTCGTAATAACAAACATTTGGAACAAAAAGTGATAAGGTGGAAGTTAGTATCATCTTCTACATTGTATTTCACGAATTGGGGAATGGGAATGCCCAAATGAAGAGTGATATGGGAGATGGCATGACTAATGGGATCATCTTGGTAGAAGTCCATTATCTTAATTGTCTCAGTAGTAGAGGCTTTGAGCTTTTGTAGCTCTTCGATGATGTCCTAGATCATTTGGAAGGCTAGGCCTAGTCCTTGGGACATTCCCATGGGTTTTAGTACTTGTGTAAATGGCTATGAAGGGAGTTGGGATGCTTGGGACCATGCAATGGATAGTGGTAATGATGAAAGAGCCTAGGTGATCACAACGGCATGAAGATTGAACAATGAGAAGGATTTCTATGTTGAAACTTGAGGGATAAAGGGGGAAAAGGGGGTATGAGAGGCTTTCATAGCCTAGGGTCTCATGAAAGGGTCCATTAAGATCAAGAAATAATGGAATGTCGTAGACACCATAGGTGATGATCGTGTGGAGCGAGGTTAGGTAGCGAAGAACATTGACAAAAATAGGGAGGTAAGATGGAAGATAGGTTGAGCTTGGTGGGTAGCAATGATAGGTGTTGACCCAAACATGGTGAGATGGATAGAAGAAGGAGAAGATCGAGGAACTTGTTCTACAAATGACACAAGAGATGTAAAGCTAGGAATAGCTACTTGGGGAGTCAATTGTTGGAAGAGGCTTCTGATAAAGGTATTTGGTTCCTATTCCACCTCAAACTCATCTCACTCATCCTGATGCTATCCAAACTAATCTCTTCACTTCACTCATCTACATCTATAATTTGTGTTAGCATGTATGTATAGAAGTCAGTCTAACAAATTTTATCATAATATGAGGAGATGTATTCTTTCCCATCCCAGTGCATGATTTCAAACTGATTCTTAATGTCAGACTCATAGCACTGTATAAGGAGGATAGCCTATATTTTTATGCATAGGAATTTATAAAATTTCTCACTTATAACTATAAAATCTAGGTTTCTACCTCTCTACTTGAGTGATTGCCTATGCTCTATGACCACTAGGTCTTTTGGGTCATAGCTGCAAACTCCATCCTTGTTAGAAGCCATGTAGGTGAGGTTAAGTGGGTAATACAATGGACCAACAAAAAAAATCAATGAAGTGTTAAATTGAGTGAAAAGTTAGAAGGCTTACCATATGAGAGTTTCAATGTATGAAAAAATCCTAGCATATGAAGTAGTCTCAGCAAATGAAAGCTTTAACATACGAAGCAAATGAAGGCTTCAGCATACAAAGCCTTAATTACATAGCATACTATAGCTTTAGCATATGAAGTAAATGAAAGCTTTAGCATACATAGCATATGAAAAATTTAGTGTACATAGCATACTAAAGCTTTAGCATATAAAAAAATGAAAGCTTCAGCATACAAAGCTTTAACTGCATAGCATACTAAATCTTTGGCATATGAAGTAAATGAAATCTTCAATGTATATAGCAAATAAAAACTTTAGCGTACACAACATACTAAGCTTTAGCATACACTACACTACAATTCAAAGCAAAACTTTTTCCTTAAAATTTACTAAAGGAAAATGGCCAAGAAATTATACAATGTGAATAGCGTAAACAAGGATTTGCAATGTATACTACAATTGCAAAGGTAGTGCAAGAGATGCTAGAATTTGAGAAGACCTAACACTAATGTAAAGATTAAATAAAGTTAAAATAAGTTGTATTTTTCACACTAGGATAAAGCCAACACTAACAAAAAATTTTCACAACTAGTTTTAGTGAAGAAGTTAAGTGAAGGCTCTTCTTCTAGCACTAGAAACTATAGCGATGAAAAAATTTGATGCTAGAGGGCTGAAGATCCCCATAGGAATAGTCTAACCCATAGATTTGTGGCCTCAACAAGCATCTATGATGGTGTCAAACAGTCTTTCCAATTAAATGAGGGATTTGAGGGTCTATTACTAAGCGATAAAAAAATAATGCGAATGATCATCTTAATTTTAAAACACAACGTAGAATACCAAAATAGGATGATAGGCAACAAATGATAAAACAAAGGTATAACTACAAATTTGATATTAATATTATGAAATAAAATATTATAAACAAAGGTTTAGAAGATACAAATTATGGGTTTTAGAAAATCCAAAAGATGTTATAACATCTTTAAGCCATAATATAATTACAAGGTGTATTCTGCAACGTATGCACACAAATCTATTCCTTAACTTTGCTTGTCTACTCCAGTGGTCTACATTATGGAAAAATGATAATGGTTGTTGTGCATTCTTGGACATTTGCACTACTTGAAAGTCTCAAGTTTAATGTAGATGCAAACTACCAAAAGTCCTTGCAATGAAATAGATTCTCATTTAAATAGGCCTTGGATTTCTAATTTACTATTCATTAATTCTATCTTGATTGTTGATAGATTTCTAGAAAATTTCATTGTACCTAGAACATCTTCATGTAGAGTAAAAATAGTTTTATCCTTTTTTTCTCTTCGTATGCTACCTTTATATGTTGTCTAGCATACAAAATTTCCATGTTTAGCATATGGAATTAAAACCCAAATCTTGTACATTTTCTTTGTGTACTATCTAGCATATGAAACTGCAATGTTAAACATACAAGGCTAAGATACCAAATTTTGTATCTTTTGAAGTACTTTTAACCCTCTCAAGCTAGCATAGATGGTTTTTGCAACTTCCACAAGATGGGATGTATGAGATTTATAGTGTATGTGTTGCACTACTTTAAATTTCAATAATAATGTAGGGCCATAATGTAAGATTTTGGGGAAAATAAAGCAATTGTATTTGCCTTTATTTTTTCACCAAATTACAATGAATTTTGGCCATGGGTTATAATATGAATTTCTTTGGGGATGTTTTAATCATCACTATAATGACTTAGCGACTATAGGTCTCCTCATCATCATCATCACTACAATAACTTGGTGAATATAGGCCTCCTCCTCATCACTTGAATAATACAATATAAATGCCTAAGGTGCTAGTAAGTAGTCATAGCTACCTTACTTTACTATGATGTTGTACATTATAACAATAGGGAGAGTAGAGGCATCTTGAAACATTTGATGCTAACACACCCAACCATACTACAGTGATACTAGCATTCCAAATAAAGCATCATAGAACTCATCATATGATAATAGTATAGCTTCATTACTAAAGATGTCATCCATGGTGTATATCACTATACAATGCACATCAATGCTAAATATCCTAAGAAGATTATTAATAATCTATAGGGAAACTTGAACAATGATACCTTCCATCATAGTGGTACAAGCCTCAATTGATGATAATATTGCGAAAGAATTCTCAAATGAAAATTCTTGAAATACATATAAACATGGTAATGAAGGAAACCCAACCAATAGCTTTAAAGTTGCTAGTAACTCATTCTGGCATTCTGCCTAAAACTTAGATTCCTCTTAGAAATAATGGAGATAGATTGGTATAAGTTATATCTACTTTGATTCTTAGCATCAAAGCATCTAAACTATTATTGGTATAAGTTATATCTACTTAGTCCTTCTCCTGAAGTGCCTTTGAATTTTTACTAAGACTATTATGAGGTTCCTTCCTTTCTAGGAGCCATAGGAATTAAGCTAGATGGATTTTTGTTGCTAATTCTATTAAGCAAGACTCTAAGACATCTATGATAAGTTGTCTTTGTCTACGAAAATGAGGATATAAAGAAGGTCAAGGTTAATTTATTGTGGGATATAACTTCAAAAGAGTTTTTATGTGCATGAGATGTCTCATGAGGAGAGATAATTCCTTGCCTAAGTTGAGGGCAAAATAGAAAAGACGTCTTGTCTTCCATTTGAACATCTTGTTAGAGATATCTTTGGTAAGACTTCTTGTCCAAGACATCTTGTGATCTAAAGAGAGTTCTTGTTAAAGACATCTTGATGATCAAAAAGACATCTTTCTATAAAATCTCACCTATTACCTTGCTTCATATTCCCCTTTATTATTTTGATATATTACTAGCTACCTTATCTATATCACATTACCTTATAAGATTGAGTGAGGAAAATTTTAACAATTTTCAAAGTTCTCCAATCAATAGAATCCATTCAACATGACACTAGTACTTTCAAAATCAACTAATCAAAAGTAAGTGAGGCAAGTCAAGGAATATTTAGATTGACAAAGATACTTACTAAGCCTTACCTTACTTGCACATTATTTTTTCATGCTTAAGAGGTACTAGGATGAGGTCCTCCATTATAGGATACCTCTCTTGTTTGTAACTAATTTTTATCTTTTCTATCACCAAAGTTTTTGTTTGAGCCTCTTTTTCCATAGCTCTATTCTTTAAAGGATGGGTTTTGATATTCACTTCTAGTTACATTTTTAGATTCTTCATTTTTACTATTGAGGATGGCTCTTCTACCCATTGAGAGTGCAGTATGTGAGCTTATTTCTTTTTCTTCATTTTTTGGGTCTCTTAACCTATTTAATCTACAAAACATCATTTCCTAGCTTCTTTTGATGAGACCAGGTAGTCATGTTATAATGTCTCAATAGTAAATAGTAATGTAACCTTACATGTTCAAATTTCCCACAATAGTAACATGTAGTTATTTTTTACATTTAGCCTAAATGTTCAAACTTAGATGTATATTTTATTTTGGTGAGATATTTGTGGATGCCTTAGCATGATCATTGTTTTCTAGTCTTCTTTTGTTGTTTGGGTCTCTTCCTTCTCCTTGTAAGGTCTCCTTTCATTTTGTAAATTTTTCATGAGTAAGCTTCAAGTCGATTTATTTAATATGCAAAGCCTTTTCCATTTTGATACATAAATTTTGAAAATAAATTATCTCTTTACAAAGTACACCATATTTTTATTTGTTTATATACTCTTTATCTTCTTTTGTATCATTCATATGGTTAGTGATGAGAGCTTCATGTGCAATAGCCATGCAAAGAAAGTTTGAACTTATAAATGTATCATTGGTTTCTTCCTCTCTATATTTGTCATCCCAACTAGTGTAGAGATATTTTCTTTTCTTTTCTTTTTCTTTGATATTAATCAGTCATAATTTTCCTAGCTCCAATATCGGGCCCCTAGATGCATTATTGGATATCTGATATTGGAGGTTATGGGCTAGCCTATAAATATAGCGCTTGGGCGCATGGTTTGGGTAATAATTTTGCATTAGTTTTTCATAGGTTTGTCAATAGAGTAGTCAAATTCTTGCAATTTTATTTCGTAATCTTAGAGAATAGTTAGTGAGTGCCCATAGAGTGGATCTAAGTTAGTTGTACAAAGTCTTATTCAATTAGCAATGTACCTAGACATATTCCATGAACAACAATAAGATTGACATTAATTCTTATTCATTGCAACACTTTGACTTAGATTAGATTTACTTTACTTTCCATGCAATTTACTTTTCATGTACGTAGTTAATATTTACATTTTCATGCATGTTAATTAATTAGGCACATAAGTATGATCACTTCGATCATGCATATGACTCTTGGTAATCCCAGCAACGCTTAACATTTGGTAACCCAACAGTGTTATATGTGTCTAGGATGTGCACTAGAAGTGGGATCAAATACTTATGTTAGGGTAGTTGATTATTAATTAGCAATTAGATTAGTTGAATTGATTATAAATTGAGTTTCAACCTATTGTTAATCATAGAATAATAAAACATAAAATAATAAAAATCATATGCCTCACTCTGGACTAAACCATATGTGACAAAGCTACTACTAGTCCAAGTGGGAAGATAGCGAACTATGATCAAGGCATAGCAATCTAGATGCCACAACTAGTCTCATCCATGAAATTCGACTGGATCGTGCATGAATGCTTGTGATTCGTATGGTTGGGTGTAGGGGTACCTTGCCGCTCATCATTGGCACTGTTATCGAGGATGGTGCTAGTTATCTAGATTAGTTATATTATACATGATTTCTGTAAAGGTATTAATGATCTATCTCTTAGAAAACATTAATATTTTAAATCACACACAACCATGTCTTCTTCACACAGGACCAATCATGCATTGTATGATGAGAACACTCGTAAGAGAAATGATAGGATATATACTAATGAAAATTGGAGTGAACAACCTCAAACAGGGATTTTCTATGCTCATTTAGATCCTTACTACACTCAAAGACTACATTCAACTGATGTAGAAAATCATAGAAGAGATGGAGTAAGTCCTAGATCAAGAAGGGCCTTAAGGCCTAGTATCTCCTCTAAACTTAGATAAGATAAATCAAGGGACCATGGGGAGAACTATAGAAGCCATGGCAATTCTCCTAGTTCCTCATCTTCCTCTTCCTCTCCAATGTCTAGTTCTGATGAAGATGAATGTAGGTATAGAGATAGAGCTCCACTACGAGGTCAAGACAAAGATAGAAATCAAACCCAAGGGCAAAATCAAAGACATCACCATGAGCATAGATAAGATCATCACAATAAAATAAATAGAAATAGAAATTTTCATCACAACATGTCTAATGAAGATGAGCCCTTGTTGGCCACTAAGAGCCTGATGCAGATCATGGAGATAGTTATGATAACTCATAGGCATTGTAGGGATAGTCGCTTACCTAGGCTTGATATAAACAATATCTCTAAATTTGTGAGAGGCTATGATTTAGATCCACAACATCATCTACAAGCCTTTCATGATGCTTATTCCTTGTACAACATTGAAAGTGGGTGGAAAAAGCTTAAGCTCTATTCTAGGACATTAATCAATAGAGTTGAAGTGTGGTATCGATCATTGAAACTAAATTCAATTCAATGGTGGTCCACAATGTTGGAACTTTTCAATGAAAAATACCAAACCTATGAGAGAGTGTCCAACCTAAGAAAACAAATCCAAGAGTGGAAGTAAGAAAATCATGAACCTTTGGATGTGGCCTTGGATAGATACTATTCACTACTACATAGATGTCCTGGCCATGATTTCTCTAAGGAAAGGCAACTTTTCCACATCATATATGGGCTTTGTAATGAAATAAGGGAGACCCTTGCGATGTATGCTACAAGTCAATTATACGAGCTACGAACCCATCAGATTAAAGAGTTGATCAAACATGTGGCAAAAGAAGAAGGAGAGCTATGAAAATGGGAGAATGTAGAGGAAAACAACTAGGACCCAACTCTTCAAAAGAAAAGGGTCCATATATATGATGAGGAAAAGGAGGTAGCTCTTAATGAGATGATTTTACAATGAACCTTGCCAATACAAAATTCTCTTGTTGAGCTTGAAGCAAAGTTGGATAAGATGTCAGAATTGATGAATGAAAAAGTTAAAACTTGCATAGAAACCATAGAGGAGAGAGTGACACAAAGCAAATCAAGTGATCACAACAAAAGGAGGAAAGAGAACCATGAAATAGTTAGGAACACTTATCAGCAAATAAGAAACATGGCTGAAGAAAGTGAGGCTATAGACTCAACCACAGATGAAGATAATGGATGTGACATTTGCATATATGACCATCTGAAGGGCCATTGCCTAATCTTGTTGCATCTACATAAGAGCCATGTAGGGGCATTAAATCCAAAGTTTGTACAAAAATACATGCCCAAAAAATTTTCTTTTTTGCATAGGAATTTTAGACAACCCTAAAACCAATCATACTATCTTGGGGGGACTTACTACTAGCCTCAACACTGGCATCAACCACAGTGGCAACAAACATAGTTGTGGGGGAGGCCACCACCAAACTAGCCCTATCCTTCCTACCAACAAAACCCACATGGATATTATGTTCAGCACTCTATTTCACCAACTAATTTTACTTCCTCTACTTCAAACCACTACTACCACTCTCCCAAATATCATTATCCTACAACATCTTATACAAGATCACCACCTCACACCTCTCATCCTACATCATATCCTCAATATTCTGATACTCACCTCCACCATATGTCACCTCTTGATGAGACACGGATTGCACAAGCCGCGATATCGTGGCATTCCCTACGATATCGCGATCCATCGCCAAATCTATAAATAAGAGGTGGCACTCCCCTCATTTGTACTCATAGGCATAAAGTAGTGAAGCTCTGGTGGATTGATCACCCCAGAGATAAAATATTTTCCATGTGCCAGCAGTAGGAGTCCCCCAAGTGAACGGTTCTTTATTCGAGCAGCTTTGTACCTAAACGCAAGTTGTGTATGGCAATAAAGATGAGCTTTGTGGATAAACCTTGCAATGCATGGATAGGTTTAATTAATGTTATTTATTACTTTCCTAGTAACACGGCATGAGTGCGACTTGGTTACGATCTAAGGAAAGACTAACTACTTCTAGACCCCCAAATGTTATTATTGATCCATCTACTAAGAGAAAAGCTTTTGAGCCAAGTAGAAGGGATAAGAATAAAGGTAAAGACAATCAAGTGGAGCAAAGCACTCCAAATCAGTCTTTCAACAAATGGATAAAGAGATCAAGCTTCATTGGTGATGGAGAATATGATTTGATTGAAGACCTTAAACATGTCAAAGCCAATATTAGCCTCTATCAGTTGCTTCAAATGGGAGAACAGCAAAGAAAGGCTTTAGAGTTTATTAAAGGTAAAAGGAGAGCTACAGAATCAGAGTTAAGTTATGTGTCTAGTAGTGATGAGAAATTGAAGACTTCACATGACAAGGAAGCTCCTCCTTTCCTTTTGACAATGAAATTAAAGAAGGATAAATTCTTACATAATTGTTTGATTGATTCTGGAGCTACGTCTACTATAATGCCATTATCTATATGTAAGAGACTTGGTTTGATTCCTGAAGAATCAAACAAAAAGATTGTTCAAGTGGATAAAAGTAGAGTGAAGATTGTGGGTCAATTACCAAATGTCCTTTTGGAAATTGCTTCTGAACCTCGCATAAGAAGTAGAGTAACTATTCAAGTGGCAGACATACCAGATTCACATAGTCTCTTATTAAGTAGAAGTTGGAGCAAGAATTTCTTGCGTTATATATCAACAGATTATTCTCACATGTGGCTACCTTGGAAAGGAAAACCAAATCAAATATACATCTATAGTGAACCTTTCATGATTGATAACATTACTTCAAATGGGAAAAGTAAGATGGTTGAAAATGAAGGTCTTGAAAACAAAATTTGTACACTCCAAGAAAGTGAGAATTCATTCAATAAAGAAGATGAGAGGATTACTGAAGACAAATCTCAAGAGGATCAAGTTGAAAACTCCAATAAGCGAAAAAGTAATAGAAAGATTACTTAAGAGAGGGTTAGAAATATGAGGATTCCTACCAGTGTAATCCTCCCCATTCTCTTCCCATAGTCCATGAACAAAGGACTTAATAATGTACAGTTTGTTTGTTTTGTTATGAATGAGGTTTTTGTCCCATCACACATTATGTTAAATGGGAATTTTCCTCCAAAAATATTTAACAGTTCAGATGTAAAAGTTCAATAAAAGCTTCAGTACAGTTCAGTTTTAAAATGGGGCTTGCATAAATTTCTTTACGTTTTTTAAGGGGGCAGAAATGTTGGCACATTTTGGCCATTTCATGGAACAGTAAGATTCAGGGCTTTGAGTTTGGTAAGTTACAAGAATTATCAAAGTTATATTCAAGGGCTGAGGGCATGTTAAAGCTTTGTGGAGTAAATTAGAATTTTAATGAGATGATAGGTTTGATGTGAAATAACTTTGAAGAAAAAATTGGCAATATCATCAAGCATCCGTTACCTTTCAAAGGAGATAAAATATGTTGAAAGATGCAAATATTTCAGTATACGGTTTGGACGTTCACTCACGCGGTACAGCAAACCGAAAAATGGAATTCCTGGGCATGGCATACCAACAACACGAATTATTTTGCAAATGAATTGCGGCCCTAATTTGCTGAAAATCATGGCCCTAATTTGCAGAAAATTGTGGCCCTAATTTGCAGAAAAATGTGGCCCTAATTTGCTCCGAAATTTGTAGAAAATCGTGGTTCTGTTTTGCTCTGAAATTTGCAGAAACCGGAAATGCCCAAATGGCAACGCCACAACAGCGGCTATGTTTTTTGGAGCGCTGCTCACGCTCACGCTGACATTAATCCTTCATCTCATCTCATTTCATCTGCGCGTGCAGTTTCAGTCATAGAAATCCTTATTCCTGTCACATGCCATGGCGACCGGACCGCCGGACAGTGCAGGGGCAGCCTCAGGAACCTCGTTTCTTTATTAATTCCCAGCCTCCTCTGCAAGTAACGCCATCATTCCAAAGCGGAGGAGATAGGGATATTTGTTCGCCGTCATCGTAAACAACTACTCCTCCTCCTTCTCCTGCCTCTACACCTTCTCCGTCCTCCATTAAAACACCTCTGTCCTGCCCCACGAAACCCTCATCCCTGCTCAAGCACAAACCCCATCATCATCCACCCTGCAACAACATCTGGAACAACGCATTACAAGGAGGAGGCGTTACAGGGTAAACCTGACATGAGGCCGAGGCATGGGCGTTTCAGTTTTAGTGCGGATTTCTTCATCAAACAGCCTACAACAAGATTCAGCGATGGAAAACCTCCGCGTTCTACTCTCAAAAAACTAAAAATTACACTAGTTTCTCCCGCCTACGAGAGGCAGCAGTGGGGAATTTTCCGAGTCATGATTAAGCAAGAAATTGTGGCGTCGGGTTTATTTTTGCCTATATCAAGTATGTAGTGAATTTTATGCGCGGTATTGTAACATCACCACAATATTAACAAGGGAATATTTGGATGCTCGGCCTGAGGTTGGATGACTTACGCAGCAAAGAGAATTGAACAATTAGGAGCTGACCTTCTGAAAAATGAGTTTGGACAAGGGATCGATGCTCATGATGCAGTTATTAAAGGGAATGAAGTGGGAATGAAGAGGCACTTTCATCTAATTGCTATTGCTAGTAAAAAAGG
>MNCI01030919.1:38366-66013 GCA_015680685.1 Gnetum montanum | reverse complement strand
GGGGGAGGGGGGATGAATAAGTTCATGCCAATAAGATCCAATTTTTACATAGCTAATTTTACCTAGTTCCCTAACTTGGATACACCCACACTTTGATGATAGACTCCTTACACACATCCAAGCTTTGTTCCTTCAAAAATGTGGTTTCAAGGGAACCATAATCTTTACAAAGCAAGATTTCTAGCTCCTCAAGGGATGTTTTCTCTTAAGAAACACATCTAACCCCTTAGTGTTCCAACAAGCTATCATGATTTATAAAATATGCCTTTCCTCAAGAAGTTAATCCAACCCCAAATGGCTTTCAACATAAAAAAGAAGAAAATAAAGAAAGAATTAAACTAACTCTTTAGATTCCTTACTTTGAAGCTTAATTACAAATTATAACAAAAGATAGAGAATAGAATATCTTAAATTTATTGAGGTATGCACAGTGCTTATTCAATTGCTTATCCAAGGCTTACATTTAACTCTTGAGTATGTCCTTTCTTTATAGCTTTTTTTTCCTCAATTTTCTTGTTGGAATCCTTGCAAGAGCTAGAAATGGCCATATGAGATGTCTTACTTATGGCCAGAGATATCTTGCTAATTTTTACAACTTGTAAGGGAGACATATTGTGTAAGCCCAAGACATCTTGTCTCAATATGACACATCTCCTATTTTGAAGGAACATCTTTTCTATGACCAAGCTTTTCAACAAAGACATCTTTTATTAGTATGAGATGTCTTAAGAATTTGCAAGATGTCTTTTCTTGAAGCTAGGATTCTTGGACCTAGAAAATTCAATAGTTGGAACATAAACTAAAATATATCCCATGTGCTAGAACAATTTTAGCCTTAAATCCCAAGGGCCTTAGAAAATGAGATTCGAGGCACCCTTAATGATCTAGCTAATCACCCAAGGACTAATGAAAGTGTAAAATGGTAATGTAAACATAAACAAGAACGAAAACTTAAACATAAATGAAAATGAAAATGAAGATAAGAATGAAAATTACAAATTTGAAATGGAAAAAGACATAGAAATGGAAACATGAATTCAAATTTGCACAACAAATGAACTACAACTTTATTTAAATTTGAAAATAAAGTACCAGGTTCAAGAAGTACATATTTTATGCTAAGTACACAAGAAGTTACTTGAAGGAGTTTGAAGTCTGTTGGAGTTGATTGCATGCACACACCATGATCTGGATACTCCACAACTCCAATTTCCTTTTTCTTTTCGTTCAAAATCTCTTTTCTTCTTTTTCTTCTTACCTTTGGTAAAGACCTACTTAACACTTTCCTCCATAATTTTCAAGGCTGTTGCAAACTTTTTGTCCATTGAATCCCACATCTTTTCTAGTTGGCTACAATATCAGTAACAGATTTCTAAATAGGTAGTGTCTTTTTCTGTATCAACTCACCTAAGATTTCCTCCTCTTGTTGATCACACACTCATACATCTCTCTTCTAATAGGTGGATCTCTATTGTACTCCTTGGCTGATTCTCTCTTCTTTAATTCTCTGTCTTCCTTTTCCACTTGATCAATGAATCTCTAAATGCAATGGATGATCATTTTAGACAATCTTCCTTGGGCATAAATCCCAAGGTTTTCTCTAGTTTTGTTTCATAGTCCATTAACAATGTGTCTAAGCCACCTCCTTTGGGAAAATTCATGGTCTAGGCACCTATGCAGAAATGAACAGTATCTACCCATTGTTACATCAAGGGATTCATGAGTCCCTTATTTCCAACCCTAGATTTATTTCCTACGATTGGACACTTGGGAGTAGGTTTGATATTTATCATTAAAAATTTTCAGCATGGTACTACATCTTCTAATTAATTCATGTTCCAACGATCTATATCAGCTTTCCACCTCCTTAATGAGTGTCCAAGGAAACAGCTTAAGTTTTTTTCAGTTACTTTCTATGTTCTATAGGACACAAGCATCATGGAATGCTTGAATATGATGTTGTGGATGTAAATTATATCGACCCTCAAATCTTTTAATGTTGTTCATATCTAGCTACTTAATGTGATGATCCCTTATGTGCCTAGTTGGAATATAGACAGGGGTTCTACATGGTCATATGGTTCATATGCTTTGTTGTAGTGATGTCCTCTTTAGTACTCATACCTCTCTCTCTCTCTCTCTCTCTCTTCATGCCTATCTCTATTTTTTGTGGCTCATGCTCCTTAGCTTCTTCATCAAAGTGTCATGGCCAATAGTCATCTCGATCATGAGTCCAACATCCTTTCCTATCATGCTCTCTATACCTATGCTCCCTTATATCAGAGTCCACCGACGATCATGAGGATCAAGATGAAGTAGTGAAAGAATGATGATGGCTAGTCCTTCTATGACTTTGATATTCTTCCCTTTATGATCTAGTAGAAGCTCTTATCCTTGATTCTTGCTTATACTTAGATTTTGTTGCTTCTCTTCTAGGTGTCTCTACTAAGGCTAAATGTAGTTTCATCTTGACAAGTTTTTCAAAACTAATAATAGGCACTTGAGAATGGACTTCATGATCCTAGTGGAGTTTCTTCACTATAAATGCATCACCATCAAGTTATTCTAGGATAATAGGAGAGTTAATCTACTTTCCCTTGTTGTGAACATGTTTGGTCTCCATAGTAGCATCTCTCTGCACTTGTCCCTCTGTGGGTTGGTAGGGCCTTATCATGTGTTTGGTCACATGATACCCTTCTTGCACATGGCTCAAATTCATTCCCCTTAAATATGTTTAAAGCATTATGGGTGTGGAAAACTCTAGAGGTAGAATAATGTCACCTTATAGGTCTCTCCATCTTAACTGTTCATCTTGGTGAAAGATGAAGGTGAAACCAAGATAGTAAGGATCATTATGAGTGTCTAAGATTCTTATCAACATAGGCATACTCTAGTCTTTATTATAATTTACTCTATCATTTCCCCTTTTCATCACTTTGATAGATGATAGTTTGTCTTTATTTGAAGCCATGTTATGAGTGTGATGATTACTTAAGTGTGTGTTATTAATATTGATTTAAAGATATGAACGTCAACTTTAGAGTTTTGATTACAACAAACTTTGTAAGATCAATTACTCAGCACATATTGACACATCCCCAGCAATGGTGCCAATGATGAGCAATGGAGTATCCCAAAACTCTACCATACAAGTCATGAGTGCTAGCGCATTACCAAATTATAATCCACGAATGGACAATGTTATTGTTCTAGTAATTAAGTTTGAGTTTGAGATCACTATGTTCCTACCTTGAGCTAGTGAGGTACAAGTGTATGCTTAGCTCTTAATGATGTGTATGATTATTGATGTTGTTTTGACCACTAATGCTCCTAATCATAAACATGGTCGAAATGAATATTAAATTCTAAGTAACAATGGAAACGTAAATCTATTCTATTCTACAGCAGTGGACATTTGATCTAGTTTGTCATTCACATCTTGGACTTGTGTAACTATTGCTGGGATTACCAAGTGGAATTACTATTCGGTGAACCAAGTAATGCCACAACTAGGTTACCAAATAGTTACACTTAATACTTGAAACCAATCATTTTCATACCACTTACTAACAAATAAGTAAAGTAGAGTACTTGGAAAAGTAGAGTGTTAACTAAGAAAACAAGGAAATTATTCCAAGTAAACATAAAGACAACTAAGTGATGTGGCAATGATGGAAAATAGCTTTGATCTTTATTGCCATGAATAAACTATATTCAAGTACAATTTACTTGAATAAAGATTCCAATCAACTACCTAACATCACACTGTGGGCATTCACACTATCGTTAAAATTATAAACTAAAACTACAAGAGTTTGGATAAGGTGTGGAATGAAATGTTTTTGGATTATGCATCCAAGTATCATATTTATAGGGCTACACACACAATAAGACATTGTATCAATGATTATGTAGCATGAGGCATGACATCATATCAATGCCATTATTGATATGACATCATTTCGTGTTAAAATTTGAATTTATCAAATGTCCTAGTGTAGTCAACTAGGGCCTCATCCTTACTACATTTTCACTTCATTTAGTCAAAATTCATGACACATAAGAAAATTGGAACTTTATGGCAACCTTCTTGTAAGTCTAAAGATGCTAAAGATGCATCCTTAAGTTAGTCCAACACATATCAACCACAATTTCGTTCAATAGATGCTTAGCATAGATTTGAGGGATATGTTGGGGTTGTTTACCCAAGAGAGAGTTTACAAAGATCCTCTCCTTATTAGCCTACCTTTTTATTAGGCAAGTGTTCCTATTCTAGATCTACCTCTTCTTAAAGATAAGAGAAGTCTTGTCAAGTTCTCTAAGAAAAGAAGTACAACTCTTGTTGATACTAAAGTTCTAGCTCCTCCACCTTAGAAAGCATGAAGAAAGAAAGAAACATCTTCACCTAGGGCCTCTCCTCAACTAAGCAAGTCTAAGTTCATGAGTGCATAGGTGTGGCATCTTCCTTGAATAAGGTCTTAAAGATCATTGGAAAAACCTTAGGGAAGATTGGATGTAATCTCTCTTACCTTCATAAGATAATTGACAAATCTAGCCTTCACTATTCTCTATATGGTCAACCATTTAAGAAAATCACTATTCCTCATTGGAAAAGTTGTGTATGCAAAGGGATTGTATGTTGAATTATGAAAATGTGGTTGAGAGGTAGTCTAGAGAGAGACCTAGAAAATAATTAATGAAGGACTTCAAAATATTTTGAATTAGAAACTACACAATCTTATCAGTTTTATGGTAATATAAAAGTAAATAAGATTGTCCTCTTTCACCAACTTTGTTTGAAATTTTTATTAATGAACTAGAAGAGTGGATTAAAGAGGTACCTATAAATCATACTATTAAAGTGAAGTAATTATGGATACAACTTTTAATCTTTCTAGATGATGTAGCACTAATAGCAAATTTGGAAACATAATTAAAAGCAATGTTGCATCAACTACAAAAATTTTCTGAATGTACAAAAATGAAGATGAATTTTGAAAGAAAAAAAATTGCTAATTTGTGGAGCTAATAAGAGAGATTACACTTTTTAGCTACATAATAAAAAAATTCAGATTATGAGTACTTATAGATTAGTAGTAGAATACTTTCAAATGGATGGAAGACCTTCTATACAGTGAAGAATAAATGTAGTTGATAAGTCATAATTTGGTTACGTATGTTGACATAGTAATATCAATGCAGCAACATTGATGTTGTAGCGTTGATGTAGGGTTAGAGGCATAAATGCTTATATAAATACATGCACTAATCACATTTGTGACACCATTTAGCCATTAACATAGTTAAGCTCTTGTAGTTTGTTTTTGAAGCAGTTAGAACCTATAATTGAACTAAGTTAATTGTCCAAAATATTATTCGAGTGATTATGTACCTAGACATATTTTCATGATGACAATAATATCAAAATCAATTTACCATCATTATAGCACTTAGCCTAGATTAATGATTTCTTTAATTGTAACTTAATTTCATTGTTCCTTTAATTTTCTTGTACTTAATTAATTATTTAGATTTCATTGTATTGTGATTATGTTGCATAAGTAAGACTAGCTTCAACCATAAGCACTTGTACTTAATTAATTATTTAGATTTCATTGTATTGTGATTATGTTGCATAAGTAAGACTAGCTTCAACCATAAGCACATTAAAGTTTGATAATCCTAGTAGTACGCCACTTAGTATGCCTGATGGGACACGATATTGCATCCGCCGCGATATCGCGTCCGCCGTGATATCGCGTACGTGATATTGCATCTTCCCCTATGATATCACGTACGTGATATCGTAGTGTGCTGCCAAATCTATAAATAAGAGGTGGCTCTTCCTTGTTTCTAAGTTTAGGCCTAGACCGTAGCGAAACTCTGGTAGTTTTTCCTCTCTAGAGATAGAATAATTTCCATGTGCCTGCAATAGGAGCTCCAAAGTGAACGGATCTTTATTCGAGCAAATATTGTACCTGAACACAAGTTTGTGTATGAAAATAAAGACGAACTTCTTGGATAAAATTTGCAGTGCATGGAATAGGCTAAATAGGATTTTAATTATTGTTATTTATTATTTATCATTTAAATGATTTATTAGTTCATTAAATCTCTCTCAACCCTTCTCCCATCGTTAAGTGCATTTAGTACGACCGCTTCGAGCACGTGCATTACGCTTGGTGATCCTAGTAATGAGTAGCGTTTGGTAACCAAGGTTGCATTGGTTTAGGGTGTGAATGGTAAGTGGGAACGGATACTGATGCTAGGTTAATTAAGGCTTAGTGAGTTAGTTAATTAGTCTCTTCACCCTTCACCTCATTAGCATAGGAGATAAAACACAAAAGACATAAAAATCATATACCTCAGACTTACTTAACCATACAACCATGACAAATACAAGTAAGTTTGGGAAGACAACAAATGATTAACCTTAAGTGTTCCATGAGGCGTGTTGTACTTAGTCTATGGAGTTTGACCGGATCGCGCATGTAATGCTCATATTCGTATGGTTGAGTGTAGGGGTACCTCACCACTCATCAATGCCCAACATTAGATACTTGGTAATCTAGTAGCATTAGCATCAGTTTAATATATGTACAACAAGTTGGGAATGGATGTTCAATGCTTAGGATAGACTAGATTTATTCTTGAAAATTAGGTTAGATAATTTAAATTTTAAATATTTTGATAACATTTTAAACATGACTATTATAGTATCAACATCATATGTCTTAGTCACACTCAATTATATGAACTAACTCACATGAGTTTTAAAGATTGAGAACTTAGAAGGGAGGTTGAATAAGTTCCACCAATTCGAACACAAAATTGCATACAAATGTACGTGGTTCTCCAACTTGTGTACATCCACACTTGGAGGATAGAATCCTTGCATACCTCCAAACTTTATTTCTTCAAAAATGTGATTTCAAGGATATTATAACCTTTAGAAAGTTTGAGATCTGCAAGGGATATTTGTACATAGAAACACACCCAACCCTACAAGGTTTCACTAAGCTCATAATGTAGTGTTAAGGATTTCATAGCCTTTACAATGACTTGAGCTTTGCATGAAGTGTTTTCTCTTAAGAAATAGACTCAATCTTGCAAGGTCCCAACACACTCAAGAGATGACTTCTCTGAAGAAGCACATCAACTCTGTAGGATTTACAAAAGAAGAAATAAATATCAAGGAGAGAATGTAATTACACTTATAGATTCCTTGCTACAAGGTAGTCGACAATTACAATATAATTCACAAAGATAGATAATTAAACAATAAAAAAATTTCACTTGACGTAAACAATGATGGAATATTTGTATGAATAATGCTTATCCTTTTCACAAAGATACTATTTCTTTTATGGTCTTTCTCCTTGTCAAATAACTGCTGGAATTCAAACAACAGCTAGAAAATGGCTAGTTGGTATTGTTGTTTTGGTATGTCAAAATGTTAAGAAAAATGGAAGACAAGGATGTTTGTGTGGTGTTGTGTTTACAAGGTAGGATTATGTGTAGATAAGGGCTTCATAAGAGACATCATCAGACTATCCAGAAGTGCAAGGTTATGGACAAGGAATGAAGAATTCAAAATGTAAAGGAAGATTGAAGAAAGATGTTTATGAGACATACTAGACATCTTGGCCGGATTGAAGGATGCATAGGCAAAGGCATATCCAAGAAATAGCATATGTATTTCATCAGGCAAAGACATCTTTACAAACAAAGACATCTTCCTAGAATGAAGACCAGTTTTAGAAAGACATCTTTCCTAGACAAAGACGTCTTCCTAGAATAGAGGCTAGATGTAGAAAGATGTCTCAATCATAAAGAAGACATCTTCCATGACCATTAGCTAGCTGTTGGATGACTTTTAAGATGAATTTGGAAACATAGTGGCTTTAAGAAGACATCATCCTTATTAGGAAAAGTGTAAGCTCTTGTATGATCATTGTGTAGTCATTTGGTAATCATGGTTGCTCCTCATTATTCTATCTTTTTTCTATTATAACGTGAGCTATACCAAAAGTATAAGGATTAGCAAACTAAGTTTCATTCATCCATTGTAATAATTATTCTCTTCTATTATCCTACAAAGTTGATGGGCTTCTTGTAGGAAGGCATCTTGCTTGAGCTTGTCAGGATCCTGCAGGATTGAGTGTTGCTGTAGCACCACAACACTTTGATGTGGAGCTCAAGTTGTAAAGGTTTTGGGATCCTTGAAATCACATTTGAAGCTTGTTGGCATCTTGTGGGGTTGAGTGGTTGGTGCAACATCACAACACTCTAGAGAAAAGTTTAGAGATTGTATAGGGTGTGGTGCCCTTCAAACCACCTTTAAGCTTGTTGGGACCTTGTAGGGTTGAGAGCTGTCATAGTCATGAAACTCTCCTTAGAGAAGCTCAAACTTTGTAAAGGTTATGGTTCCTTCTAAACCACATTTTTGAAGGAACAAAGTTCAGAGGTGTGTAAGCAATTTACCCTTTGAGTGTGAACTCTCCATGTTGGAGAACCACATTAAAATTGGTTGTGTTCTTTGTGTTGGAGAATTTTTAATTTGAAGAACTTATTCATTTCCACCCTTTTAAGTTCAACAATCCTCAAGTGGTATTGAAGTCTGGTACTCTTGCACTCTACATTAATCTTCAAGAGTGAACATGGAAGGGGCTATCAACATCAAACACATCTAGACAAAGAGACTAATATGCTTCATCAATTAGTATGCTTAATTCATATATCACTGCTATTATAAAGGTAAGTCTCTCATTCCCTTCTTTACATTTTGAAATAAAGAAGACTATTCTTGTAAAGTTCACAAAACTCGTGATTATCTAGATGATGTTTCCTTTGAAGAAAGGTATGGGATATTTTTCCATGAAGTTATTTCTTTCCAAAATTTGTGCATTGAGAAAAAAGATGCTTTACATACTAAGGAAATGAAAATTAAAGTTCTTAATGATGAATTTTTTTATCTCAAGAAAGAGAACTCATACCTTAAAGCTAAGATTCAAAAAATAACCAATGTGATTGACGAGATGAGTAAGAGCTTCAATCAACAAAAATCATATCAATTCAAACATAAAATTTTTTTAAGTTCTAATTTTGATTCATCATTAATAGAATGCTTGGTATGTGATGGAAGAGGTCATGTGGTCTTTCAATGTCCTAGTAGTAACAAGTTACAACAAAAGGATAGAAATGATGAGGAGATGAGAAAGACCAACTTCTACTCAAGTTGGGATGATGGAGAGCAAAGTGAAAAAGAGGTGGAGGACAATGCCAAGGATTCACACGTCGTTTGCATGGCTCTCATTGATGATGATGCTAATACCTCAAATGATGAACTTAATGAGGATGAAAGTTTTGATTTATTGTGTAATGTACTTTTAAATTTTTAAAATATTTGTACAAAGTTGAACAAGTAAGTAAAAATAAAGGATCAAGAACTTTCTTTATTGAATACAATAATTTTTGATCTTACAAAAGAAATCTCAGACCTAAGGGCTGAGATTGAAAAGCCTATCTTGCCTTATAAGAAGGCTAAAGAAGATATTGCATATCTAAAGCTTGTGAATGAGAGGCTGGTTAAAGGAAAAGAGTCCCTTCGAATGGTTCTTAGAGAAGGAAGAAGTCCACAAGATAAAAGTGGACTTGGATGCTATTCCCAAGAAGAAGAACCTGCAAAACCTTCATCCCATCTCAAGGAATCTCCAAGGAGTAAGGGTACTACATCAAAATAAGCTCCTAACCATTAGAAGACTCCTCAAAGGTTTGATTATTCTAATCACTTTTTCTATAATAGAAGGGTTAGATGTTATTATTGTAATAAGTTTGGGCATAAATAATGGGAGTGCAATTTAAAGTTTTATCATATGAGTACTTGGTCATATCACAAGAATCCTTGGTCACATCACAAGACTCCTTGGTCTTATCAAAATTCATTGAGAAAGGAATTTGTGCAAGACAAAAAAGATTGGACAACTCAAAAGAATGAAGGAGCTTAAAAATTTTGGAGAATCAAAAGAAAAAAACCTGAGAATGAGAAGATACTATCTAGCCAATTTGTGAAAAGGAGCCAAGCCTTGAAAATTGAAGAAGTTTGTGTAATAAGAGAAACCTCAAAAGAGGAATCTCATTCTCTAGCACTCTATGCACATTAATTCTCAATTGCAAGTAAGGTAAGTCAGGATAAGTCTTTATTTCCTTGCTTACTAAATATCATGTTGTTATTTAATTTGGAAAGACTAAATTGTGTTGATGTGTGCTTACTTCATTTCAAGTTATGGGATGTAAGCTTTAGTATTCTACAAATGCTAAGATAGGTGCTTACAAGAGAAGATATTTGATACTATTAGAATATTTTAAATTATGATATCTCTTGTGTATGTATGAGCATGATTTGATTAAATGAAAGCTTGTGGTACTTGTAAACTTTTAAAATTTTTTATTGAAAAATCATCTTTTGATATATTAGTTTCAAGTGATTTAAAATCCTTGGATAAACTTCATGAACTAATAAGCTTTTTTCCTTGAGATATGGGTTTGTTCTAAAATCATAAAGTTAAATTTCTTATGGAAGCTTTTTGCTAAAGAATTTGAATTAGTACCTTCGATGCAATTCATGAATCTTTTGAGAAAAGTATCATTGCAAAAGAAATCATTATAAATTACTATTAATAGAAGGCTTTAGTCTCCACACTTGATCATAACGTTGATTTGTAGGAATAGTACTTTAATGAGAAAAGAATAAGTTGATTCAAAAGTATCCAAAGGGAGCATTTGAATCTACTCATATGCAATGGGAGCCTATACCTAATCTAGGAGGCCACTAGTGTAGGGGGGGTCTTTTGAGGCTTTTACCAAAAGACACTGAAGTAGCAAAACGTCACATTTCAACTGACCCTTAGTGAAAAATGAGCATATTCATCTGCTAATGTTGTAAAGGAGGATATTTATTAAATACTTATCTAAAGATGAATCTTTATGGTGAAAGATCCTAATTTTTATATGTTATATATACTTACATGTGAGCTCTATTTATTGTCCAAGCTTTTGTATGTTGAGAATATATCTTTTTAAGTAACTAAGGCCCTTTTTGCAAATATGAATTAAGACCTACTAGAATAGGTATTCACGATATCTTTTGGTAAGATATGAGGTATATCCATGTGCTATTTTTTTTGCCTTTAACATGATTATCATGTATTAATTTATGAATCTTCTTTTGGATAAAAATTTGATTGGTTGTGTTTGATCTTTTGATATCTCTAGCATGATTAGATGTGTTGCTTTGCCTTAAAAGTTGAATATGCATGTTTTAAACTCACTTTCCATGAACTTGCATATTAGATTATTGATCTTTTCAAGAGAATGTTGGATGATTCTAGAATCATGGTAGATAGGTTACTAAAAGGCTTGGATCAATTGTGCTTCTTGTTATGAACAAATGAAAGACTGCTCTTGATAAAAACTAATTTTACTATATTAGCCCTATGAAATTATTGATATGGGTACTCTTCAACTAGTTCTCTTGCAAAATGGTTTTATGTCATGCACATTTATATCATGAAATACTTTTGTAGGTGTTTAAATTCTTTTAGGTGCTGCCCATACAAGGGGAGAGATTTATGTGATAATGATTATTCTCATTATGCAATGGCTCTCCATAACTATATGTTTTTTTTATAAAATGATATATCTTTAAGATATAGGTTTATATGCATAATCCTTTTTGGTCATGTCCAAAAAGGGAGAGAAGTAGCTTATGTATTATTATTGTGTATTTCTAACCTATTTTCTTAAGTTTTGGGCATTACCCAGAACGCAAAGATTGTTGATCTTTCTGTATGTAAAAATGTTAAGAAAAATGGAAGACAAGGATGTTTGTGTGGTGTTGTGTTTATAGGGTAGGATTTTGTGTGAACAAGGACTTCATAAGAGACATCATCATAGTGTGCGGAAGTGCAAGGTTATGGACAAGGAATGAAGAATTCAAATTGCAAAGTAAGATTAAAGAAAGATGTTTATGAGAAACAGTAGATGTCTTGGTAGGATGAATGGATGCATAGGCAAAGAAATAGCAGCCATCTTTCATTAGGCAAGATGTCTATACCAGACAAAGACATCTTCTGATAATGAAGACTAGTTTTAGAAAGATGTCTTCCCTAGACAAAGACATCTTCCAAAAATAGAGGCCAGATGTAGAAAGATGTGTCAAACATGTAGAAGACATCTTCCATGACCATTAACTAGACATTGCATAAGTTTCAATATGAATTTCAAAACATAGTGGCTATAAGAAGACATCATTCTTATTGAGAAAAGTGCAAGCCCTTGTATGATCATTGTGTAGCCATTTGGTAATCATTGTAATCATTGTTGATCCTTATTGTTTTATCTTTAGTCTATTGTAAAGTGAGCTATACCTCAAGTACAACGATCAACAAACTAAGTTGCATTCATCCCTTGTAATCATTGTTCTCTTCTATTGCCCTGTAGGATTGATGTGCTTCTTGTAAGAAAGCATCTTGCTTGAGCTTGTTGGGATCCTATAGGATTGAGTGTTGGTGTAGCATCATAATACTTTGGAGCGAACTCAAGTTGTATAGGTAGTGGGATTCTTGAAACCACATTCTAATCTTGTCGAGACCTTGTGGTATTAAGTGGTTAGTGCAGTGTCACGACACTCTAGAGTAGAGCTTAGAGATTGTATAAGGTGTGGTGCCCTTCAAACTACCATTGAGCTTGTTGGGACCTTGCGGGGTTGAGAGTTTTCACAGTCATCAAACTCTCCTTAGCAAAGCTCAAACATTGCAAAGGTTATGGTTTTCTCTAAGCCACATTTTTATGAAACAAATTTTGGAGGTGTGCAAGAGATCTACGCTCTGAGTGTGGACTACACATGTTGGGAAACCATGTTAAAATTGGTTGTGTTCTTTGTGTTGGAGAATTTTTAATTTGAACTTATTCATCCCCACATTCAAAGTTCCAACAATCCTTAGCTGGGACATCTCATTTGAGCTTTGGATGTCCTACTAACTTTTTGTTGCTTGTAGGTGGGACATCCTACTGGAAATTAGGACATCTCACATAGGATGTCTCAACTAGGACATCTCAAGTGCAATTGGGATGTTTGTTGTTTTTGTGGGATGTTTGGCATAAAATTGAAATTTTACCTCTAGGATGTCTGCTAATCTTTTGGGATGTCTTAGTAGATACTAGAAAACCTATTTTTGGCTTTTAAATATCTTTTACCTTTGTGTTTTTGGTTGAGACTTTATCATGGAAAATAAACAACTTCTCTTTTATCTTGATCTTAATTCGCTTAAGTCTTGCTCTTTATTTTGATGAATCAAGATCTTATTCTAATCACATTATGTTCTTATTGTTTTCAAGTCCTACAAGATTCCATAAACACAATTTCCATATTCTCCAATTTCTAAGGTTTTTAACATACCAAATGGTCAACAATCTCCTCCTTTTTGGTAATGTCAAAAACTTGAGAAAATGAGTTAGTATAACATCACAATCCCATATGATAAATAATTTAAAGGCACAAACATATACATACATACGTATATATATAACAATAATCCTATGATAGCAAGAATGGAAAAGGAAAACGAGATAAAATAGTTAATAAGCATATATCCATTAGCCATGATCACAAGAGGGCAACATAAGAAAATGGAAACATAAAAAATTACCCAAAGTCTATTGATATCTATCCATAATGCAAGCATAATTCATAAACCTCATATATAGAGGATATATATTGAACACTTCATAACTTGTCTCCAAAGGTATAGCATACAAAGTTTGACCAAGATGTATATATCAATAAAAAAATAAAAAATACACATAGCATGGAATTATACATTAAATGTCATCTCAACAAGATAGAAAACCATCACATATCATTTCATATACCATAAAAATCTCCTCATCAAAGTTTGAAGTTGCATGAGTGAACCTATATGTCTCCTCCTCCTCCTCATCAGTACTAGTGCTAAAACTATGATGATGAAGGGGTGTGAGATGGAGCTTGCTAGGAAGATGAAGAAGTACCCTTATGTTGGTAAGTCTTGGGAGCTTCTTATGCCCATTGAGCCATTGTACCAAAAATACTATGCATCGCTTGTTGCTCAAATGATCGTGGAGCATCCTCACTCCTGAAACATTTGGAGAGTCTTTTAGAAGACTTCCCTTGCGCAAATACACTTGATCTAAGCTACTTAATGTGAGGAAAGGGCTCCCTATGGGCATGAGTTGGTGATGCTACAAGATCCTTTGAGTTTGATGCATTATTTGAATCATATTTCCTTGATGGCCCTACTACTATAGAATGTCTTACTAGGGTAGGTATATCCTCATCACTTTTTAGAAGCTAATTTCTCGATTTCCTCTACTACTTTATCATACATAAGTTGTCAAATATTTAGGAGCATGCAACTTGTTATGTTATTTATCTCATGATGAAAAAATTGTGGTAAAATCCTTTTATCTCTGCAAATGAATTATCATTACCTGAAGAAACTTTATTTTTAAAAATTTTTATAGGTATTGCTTTATCATTTGCGCCATATTGTTTTTCTGCTCTTTTAGAAAATTTCTTTTTTTCTCTCAAAGTAATTTCATGTGGTTCTTTTTTAAAGATCTTTTATTACATGAATTTTTAAGAGCTAATCTTGCTTGAAGACATTCTTTATCAAACTACTTCTTTTTACCTATAAACTATTATTGCATAGTAATATTTTTTTAGCTTCTAATAATATGTCTTCTAATCAATCTTCAGACTTTTTTATTTTCAGCAAATTTTGAAATTATTACTAGCAAGATTCTGTATATGTAGTTATAATATGTACTCTTAATTTTTAGCATTTCTTATAGTTAGAATACATTCCTTTAATAGAAAACTATAGAAAATGATGTGGATATTCTATAAATTTACCACCAACCTAAAAGTTAATGATTCCTAATCCATTTTGAGGGATGGTTAGTAGTAAATCAATACATGAACATATTCCTTCTTTTTCAAAAGTAAATCTTGAGCTTAATGAATTTTTTTTAATTCCATTTAAAATGATAAGATTAAGGACTTGTTCCCTTTCTAACATGTAGCTTTTTTATTTGATTTATTTTAGTATCCTCTATTTTTCTTTCCCATCCAATATTAATTTAACCATAATCTTGCATATTTGGCCATCCTTGATTATTTTTCTAGTCTAAAATATCAATATGCTTAGAACTAATCCCTACATGAAAGTCACCACATATGTAAAATTCACCTTTGAATTTAAATTTTACTATATATCATCCTAAATATTGAAAGGATTTTATTTTTCTTTTGATAAAGCTAACTTGCCATAATATGTTGCATTCTTGTTTATGAGATCTAACACTTACTACCTTTATTCTACTAAAACCAAGTAAATCAAAAATTTTAGAATTTTCTTCCCAAGTTTCAATTCCTCAAAAAATATCAAAATTTTTTAAAAATATAATATTATACAATGCAATCATTTTAGTGGCAAAGCCACCATCTCTATTTAGGAATTTTAGTGTAAATTGTTTAGGAATTTTTTGAAAATGTCTTATCTTTAATTACTGCAATATAATTTGCATTAAGACAAGCTACAAAAAATCAACACAAACCCTTTGCTTTCTTCCTTTCTTCATAAAAATGACTAGTGATCTTACTGATTCATTGTTCATGATTGGATAGATGAATCTAGTCTTAAGCATCTTTTCATGCTCTTACTTAACTAGTTCTTCCAATTTCGAATTTAGTCTTCATTGGGGTTAATCACATGGTTTGACTACTAGATCTATGTGAATCCAATGTTGACAAATGCATGGATCTATCCCACTCATTTCATTATATGACAACACAAAATTTGTTGGCCATTTATTCACTACCTTAAGCTATCTCTACTTCTATTCATGACTAAGATTAGCATTGGCCACTATCAGCTTTTCATTATTTAGGAACATATATTCTATTGAGTTTGGTTATGTCTTAAGTTATATAGGCTTCAGTTCAAGCTTATCAAGAATCTCTAATTTTCCCCAATCCATGTGTTCTTCTTGTTGGTAATCTATTTGGAAAAGTTTCTTTTTATAGCTGCTCCATTTTATCTATATAGGAACTTGTGAGTTATTCAATTGGTTCCATTCATATTTCATATTTATGCTCTTCTAGAGTTATTAGCCACTAGATGCTTTCTTGTTTTGTGACTATTTTGTATAATCATTTTTGTACACACACTTCTTTTGTACACATGTTACATGCTAAGATATTTCTCTACTTAGCTATCAAAAAATTCTTTACACAAGTGCACCCTATATCATTGTATGCAATGCATGGAACTTTTTGTTTCTATATGGATCCTTTTTCATCTTCCTTGGATATTTTCAAGGATAAGTCTTTGATTCCAAACTTTGCATTGATTATGCTAAGTTATGTTCTTCCCACAATAATTAAAAATTCTCTATTATTCTATTCAACATGAATGACTAAAAAGTATACAAGATATGACCAATCACTAATGATCATCATCATATCTTATGGTTTTCCAAGTGGGATTGCAATGGATTAGTCTGCAAGTTCCAATTTGATGTTTCAATTCTTCAATGGTAGCAGGTTTTAAGCCTTATACATGTCTTGTGATATGATTTTGACTCCTAAACCTAAATCTAAAATAGCTTTTCATGTCATGTTTCTTGCTATTTGTAGATATATTAGAGAACATCTAGGACCTATTCTCTTGTTTGAAAGCATCCCTACTTTAATATAGTGACTCACTGTCTATGTAAGCATGATAGTTATCATGTTTTGGTTTTTTTTTTTTCTTTTTAAGGTAGCATAAACTCCTTGGAAAGACTTGAAGTTATGGAAACTAGGTTTTGAGTCTTAGTTATAGTTTTTCTTCTTATCTTAGATAGACTCCTAGTCTTACCAACTCTTTGTAGGCTTGTCCTAAAGAAAGGACATTTTCTTGATTTGGTTTCACATTTGCCAGTAATGTCTCCAATTTGTATGTTTATGGCTCTGGTTGCATTCTTTTGTTGAGGCTATATTGGTAGTTCTCCTTGCATTGATAGTGGTGGAATTGAAAGGACTATGTTAGGATAATACTAAGGATGTTACATGAGCTCATGATAATTATAATATGGTGACTCAACTCATGGAGTTATGGGTTGGTGATATTTAGCAAGATAGTAGCAAAAAGAGGTGTGAGTAGAAGCACTCCTAAGAGAAATAGGCTACTGGACATAATAGTTATAAGGATTTGATTATCTATAGGAATATTTTTGTCTCAGTGGTGACATCCCCCATGATTGTGAGTGTTACCTCTACTAGTGATATTATTTCTAAGGTTAAGGATAGCCACACTAGGAGAGTATGATTGTTGTGGATAGGGTCTTTTGTAGTTACTTTTCAGATTAAGTGATGGGACGTGATATCGCTTCCGCTGCGATATCGCATCCCCCGCAATATCGCATACATGATATTGCATCTTCTCCCACGATATCGCGTTGCGCCGCCAAATCTATAAATAAGAGGCAGCTCTCCCTTGTTTCAAAATCTAGATCTAGACCCTTAGCCAAATTCTTGCAATTTTTCCATTCCAGAGTTAGAGTAATTTCCATGTGCCCATAGTAGGAGTCCCAAAGTGAACGGATCTTTATTCGAGCAAATATTGTACCTAAGCACAAGTTTGTGTACGAAAATAAAGATGAAGTTTTTGGATAAACCTTGCATTGCATGGACTAAGCTAAATAGGACTTTAATTAATGTTATTTACTGCTTTCCTAATTAATCTCTCTCAACCCTCAACACTCCTAAGTGCATTCAGTACGACCGCTTCGAGCACGTGTGTTACGCTTGGTAATCCCAGCAACGAATAGTGTTTGGTAATCCCAAAAGGTTGCATCAACTCAGGGTGTGAACGGTAAGTGGGAATAGATATTGATGCTAGGCATTAGAACTTAGTTAGTTAAAGTTAGTTACTTAGTCTCTTCACCCTTCCTCTCTTAGCATAGGCGATAAAACATAAAAGACATAAAAATCACATACCTCATACTTACTTAACCATACAACCATGACAAATACAAGTAAGTCTGGGAAGACAACAAACGACTAACCTTAAGTGTTCCATAAGACGTGTAGGCACTTAGTCTGTGGAGTTCGACTGGATCGTGCATGTAATGCTCGTATTTGTATGGTTGAGTGTAGGGGTACCTCGCCACTCATCATAAGGTAACCTCTTGGGCATATACTTTTTCACAAACTTCTAATTTATGACATATGCCCATGATTCTTATAACTGAGTTATGATGGGATAACACCCTTTTGGACAATCATAATAGCATAGATAGCACCCATCATCTTCTTCTAAACTAGAATTAGCCACATCTTCTACAACTACAAATTTTTCCTTATACTTGTACATGTCATGTCCATCTTCTTTCTTTTTATTCTTATCTTTTTTCTTAACTAATACTTGACCCATATTTTTTTTCTTTTATCTTTAATGTTACTTTAAAATTCTCATCTATAGAATCCCACATTCTTTTAAATTTTGCTACATTTTTTAAGATAAATTTTTAAATTGGTAATGTCTTTCTCTAAATTACCTCTTTTAGAGAATCTTCTTTTTATGTCTCACACATCCAAAAATGTCTTTTGCAAAGATATAGATTCCTATTATAATCCTTTGCATAGTCTCTCTTCCTTAGTTCTCCTTTTCCCTTAGTCACTTTATTAATTAACCTTTATATATGATGGATTTACATGTCTGAAAACCTTCCCTCAAAATAGACTAAGTGTCTCTCTTATTTTATTTATTAATCCATCAATTATGTGCCTTAATTGTTCCTCTTGAGATAAACCATGCCCTAGGCACCTACATAAGAGTGAATAATACTACCCATGGCTACATCAAGGAATTCATGACTCCATTATCTCCATTCTTGGATCCGTTTGCTCAACTTTTATACTCTTGAGTAGTTATTATATTTGTCATTAAAAAGTTCTAACATTATGCTCCATCAGTGAATAGAGTATAGTTCTAAGAATCGATACTAAATTTTTGCTTCTTTATTTAGTGTCCTTGAAAATAACTTAAGCTTCTACCAAGCATTTCTAATGTTTAAAGTGCACAAGCATCATGGAAAGCTTGTAGATGATGCTATGAATCAACATTATAACCTTCCTCACACTTCAAAATGTTATTTATTTTAATTTTCTTGATGCAACTATCCCTCTAATGCCTTATTGAAATGTAAACAAACTCCCTAATATTTATAATGCTTCTAGTGACTAGTAGAAATTCATCATAATATTTAGGTTCGTCATGGTCTCTATTGTAGTAGTGATGACCCCTTTAATGTTCTTCATAATTCCCTTCCATGTGCCTCTTCTCTCTTTCTCTATCTTTCTCTTCAACTTCATCATGATTCCTTTCTCTTCCATGGAATCTTTCTATATCTCTCCTTCTATACTTTTCAAGTATTTTGCCTTGATCCCTTCATGGAGTTTTGTCTCCATTTCTACATTCATCTTCTTCAAAGTATATTAATGAGGGTGATGAAGAGGATGAAGGGCTTGGAGAGTGGTGTCAGCTTGCTCTTCTTCTATGATCCCATTCTTTCTTTCTAGGTTTTCTGGAGGCCCTAGACCTCTAGTTCCTTCTTGCTCTAGGATCCATCTCACATCTTCAAGACATTTCTACTAAGACATAGTGTAATCTTTGTTACATAGAATCTTCAATGCATAAGATAGATAATCAAGAAGTAGATTGATGATTATAAGAGTTTTTATACTGATATTCCACATCTTTCCTTTTTTATGGTAGTATTACTTGAGATGTATGTTTATCCTTCTCTTATTCATACTTAGCTTCCATAATGACCTCTCTTTTGGACTAGGCCTCTATCAATTAATAATATCTAGTCATGTTATTTGTGACTTGATAGCCTCCATGTGCAAGACCATGACTATATCCCAATAGAGAAAGTTGAAGCATGGATGGAGCTAACCAATCAAGTGGTAATAAAATGTTTTCCTATAGGTCTCTCCATTAGAATTTTTTATCTTGATGAAAAATTAAGATAAATTCTAGATAATATATATTAGAATGAGCATAAGAAATTCTTGTTTGCATTTGCTCATTCCAAGTTTCTTTAGCATAAGTTCTATCATTGCTTTCATTAGTGTTATTAGCAAGTGGAGAAATACTTTGTGTATAAGTTATATTTAATTAATTAAGATCTAAATATGACTTTAAGAATATTATTTCTTTTAGAAATAAAATCATGAAATGCTAATATAACAAACTTACATAATATCAACTAACTAGAATATTGACACCATCCCCAACAATGGTGCCAATGATGAGCAACAAGACTTCCCTATGCCCAATCATATAAGTCACACAAGCATATGAATACAATCAAATCATAATCCATGGATGGGACAATATGCACTCTAGCTAGTTAATATTAACATCATTGATCATTGCATTCTTATTAAAGTTAGTTGTGCTCAAAACATATGGTTTAACTCATAGTAAGACATGTAATATAATAATGTTGTTTGTCTCAAACAGCATAAAATTAAAACATGGTAAAATTGAATATTAAATCTAATTAACTAAGAGAGAATGAAAATAAAATGTTAATCTAGCCTAAGGTAATAAGTATCCAATCCTAGCTTACTGTATATGTCTTGGGCTCATACAATTGTTATTGGGATTACCAAGTAACTCGCTACTAAGTGAACAAAGAAATGCTACTACTAGGTTACTAAACAATTGTACTTAAAGCTCAAACCCAATCATACTTATTTCACCAAAATACTAACATATAATGAAAATAACATTAGAAATATTAAAAATACTAGAAAGTAAATCTATGCTAAGTAATGTGTTGCAATGATTATAAACAATCTTGATCTTTATTTCTTGAAGTAGATCTAGGTACATTTCACTTGAATAAAGATATTATATAACTACTTATGATCACTCTACAGACACTCATAACTAACTAGGAATTTGAGAAAAAAAATTGTAAGAGTTTGGGTAAGAAAGGACTAGAAGTTATTATTTGGTATGATGAGCAATTAGTATTTATAGGCATTACCAAGCCTAAATACATCATATCAACAATATTGCAGGTAGAGATATAATATCGTAGCTACAATATAATAATAGAGATGTCATATAGGCAATAAAGACTTTATTTTAGTTTTTTTTTTTCTTTCTTTCTTTTTTCTTTTTTTCTTTTTTTTTGTCTAGTAGTTTTGTGTAGGGACATGAGACTACAACATTTAATTTTGTGTGGTTAATAAAAATTTAGCTCTTTAGAAAAATACGTATTTAAATGTTACTTAGAAGATTGGTTGACTATTAATCCTTGAACATTATCTATAAGTATTAAATTATGGGAAATTAAATTAAAGATTGATTAAATACTATGAAACTTAAATTATGTTATGCTTAGAATATATGAATAAAACTATCATAAAAAACAATAAAGATAGGAGGTCTTGGAACCCCAAAAAAATTGTAATATAAATATACTCCAAGATATGTAGTCTAATTAGAACTTTACAACTTAGCATTACCCACTAGAATCAAACTTATGACTTCAAGCTTTCAAATTAAGAGTCTTAAAAACAATAAAAGACAATTTGTAGCACCTTATATATATTTATGTTTAAACTAGTAATTTAGTGCAACTTCATAGAATTAAACTTGTAATAAGATTGAAACCATAACAATATGTACTCCTAAGTCGTACATATAATTAATAGGATATTTTGATAAAACTTTTAAAAAAAAAGTTGTCTCTCTACTGTATCCTTGAGATTCAGGGAAGGGGCATGTTGGACCCCAAAAAAATGAATAATAATATTTAAAAAATTCAAAGTGCATCAAATCATGGAAGAGAGACTCTAAATAAAAAGCCCAACAGTTTTGGGGATTCCCTTATTTAGAAGCACCCTCATAGGTTTTCGCTTCTTACTAAAGAGTTTCCTGTAAAGAGAAGGAGAAAACTATCTCTAAGAAAAAAAGAATTTGTGTAGGAAAACCTTTTCTAGATCCCATTTTTCTTTGCTATATATAGTTTATGCAAGTTTTGGATGCAATGGAAACATCTTGGAGGTCAAGGAGATGTCTTGGACAAGAGCTGAGCATTCACAAGAGACGTCTAAAACATGAAGGAAATGTTTGACATAATGAAGAGACATCTCTTTTAAATTGGAGATGTTCAGATGAGATGTTTTCCACATACTTGAGATGTCCCAGGTAATATGTCTCAACCAAAGTGAAACATCTCACATCCATTAGAGACATCTTCCAAGTTCATGAGATGTCTCTCTTACATGCTAAAATTTACAAGGAGACATCTTGGAAAAGCCCAAATACAACTTATGAGTAGCAAGGTACCCCCTATGCCCAACCATACAAATCACAAGCATTTAGGCACAATCTGGTCAAACTCCATGGATGGGACTAGTTGTGGCATCTAGATCATTATGTCTTGATCATAGTTCATTGTCTTCCCACTTGGACTAGTCATAGCTTTATCACATATGGTTTAGTCCAAAGTGAGGCATATGATAATTGATGTTGTTTTGGCCTTATGCTACTCCTAATGATAATAAGAAAATCAATGATTTAAACAAATTAACAATGGAAAGAAAAGTCTAAACTAGCCCACGTGTGATGAGTATCTATTCCTAAGCTTCTATACATGTCTTGGACCTCGTGCAACTACCGCTAGGATTACCAAGCATACTGTTACTAGATGTACCAAATAATTACACTACTAGGTTACCAAGTAATTATACTTAAGCACTCACAATTAGTCATACTTATTTTTCTTAACGACAGAAAAAATAAAGAGTAATAATTGATAAACATTAACTAATGAAAATAGTAAGCATTTAAGTAATTAAAAACAATAATAAAGCTAAGTGGATGTTGCAATGATGAAAGTAATCTCAATCTTTATTGCTGAACATGTAACATGTCCAAGTACATCACACTCAAATAAGGATGCTATAAAATCACATTGCGGGCATGCACTGAAAACAAAACTTCTCTATGTCTACTTCTAAAATCTATTGAAATCTATCAAAATCTATATCCCCACACTGTGCACCCAAGTGTTGTATTTATAGACTAGCACAAAAGGGGTGATATCGAATCCCTGACATTGAAGGCTGTGCCTCGACATTGAATACCCAATAATGCACCTTTGATATCAGATATCCAATATCGAAGCCCTATAAAACATAACTCATCAAACCACCATGACTAAATGAAAACTCATCCTTGAGTTAAACAAAATGAGGAACAAGTTCTTTGCAAAATATTGGTAAGGAATGGGATTATTGACTAACTTAAATAAACACACAAATTGACTCTTCCATGTTACAATGGTGTTTTATAAAAATGAACACAACACGACAAAACGACAAAATTGGAGAAGCTCATGTAGTTCCTGAAGGCAGTGGCTCTTCCATTGGCCACTTCCCTTTGTCATCAGGCTTCTATAATTTGTAGTGATTTAGGAGTGCCTACAACTTCTCCTCCTCTGTCCTTGGGTCATGCACTATCTATGCTGATAATCTAATGTGTGTTGGAACTAGTACATCTCACAAACATGGTAGCTACAAGAACATCTAATTTGCTTTCACATACCATGTCATGAACTATCTCCATTCCTCCTCGAAAGTTCTAGCCTTTTTTCTTAATTCATGATAATATGTTAATCTCTTATCTAGGTCCAAGGCTACATCTCTTTGCCCGTGATAGTAAGCCTTAATTGTTTCTAATTCTAAGTTTTCCACATGGAGTTTTTATAGAACATCTTTCCTATCTGCAAAATCTTTTTCATATCAGGCATAGGTGGTTGCTACTTGCTATTCCAACTCATTTCTAGGCTAACCTACTATTAACATGACAAGGTTAGCATAGCGAACATTAGCTAACGCCATGTACTCTTTTAAATCCTCAATCTGCAAGTCCTTGTTCTTCACTTCTACTTGGTGGACCAAGGCATAGCTATCCAAGATGAGTTGCTAGTCACAATTCTACACTATCATAGAATTGATGTAGGCCTTTGCCATCTAGATTTATTTTTCATTAATTTCTTTATACATGTTGATCTAGTCTCAAAAATGCTCTTTTAGCTTCTCATGCTTCTTGGCCTCATTCTATCATGTGCTTATCTCAATTGTAGACTTTTTTTGTATTGCATGCCCCTCCTCCATTGAGAGGGTTCGATTCTCTTTGGCCAATCTACTTATGTCCTAGTTAACCCTCCCCAGTTACATCCTTAACTAGTGGATGCTTACCTCCAAAATGTTATTCTACTTCTCAACAATGGTTAACCTTACATTATTAGTAGTAAGCTACTTATTTTCTTCTTGTGTAGTGGTCAATGCCTTCACATGATCATATGCTTGGGCTTCAGTGACTAGGGCTTTCTAGACCACTTTCTTCTTGTCTTGTTCAATAGCTTTATTCTATCCAATCAATCGGCCTAGCTACTCTATTCGAAATTGCTCTTACTAGTCAAGTGCAACGAATTGGAAAGGGTTCCTTCTTTCAACTCTTAGGACAACAAGCTCTTGTTGCAATCTGTGCACCTCTACTTCTGCATAATCTACCCTAGTCTCTACCATGACCAATTTTCCTTTTGTGGCTATGAGGTCAAATTTTACTACAATGACATCACTGGGGATGTTGAAAAGAGTTATCATAACTTGCCTAGTCTACAGTAATCTGTCAAGCATATTTTCATGGACCATAGGATTCATCGAAGTCCTAGCTAACATTTGTGCATCTCTAGTTCTAGTTAAGTCCACGGGGGCTACAACAGGCACATTAAAGGATTCTTTAATGTGTTCTGTGACAAATTTTGTTGCACCTGCCGCATCTTGGTTCTACATGACCATGACTACAGCACCTTCTCTCATTTCAAGCACCACTTGGAAAGATGTGGCATTTCCAAAGATTTACTGTGACCATTGGGATTCTCCTTATTATTGTAAGGAAATATGCCCCCTTGATGGGTCTGTTGAGATGGTAGGCTATGTGGCATCATTAATGACTTGGAAGAGGTTAGATTCATCCCTACTTCCCCAACTAAGAGTTTCAGTAATTTGTTGTAGGTGGCTCATTGTAGGCCTATAATCTTGCGGTGGTAGTGGTGGAACTTGCGGTTCTCATTGTTGCTCTGGTTCTTGCTCCAACTCCTTCTTTGGTTCTTGTTCTAGCCCCTTTTCTAGTTCCTATTCTTGTCCATCACCAAGGTCTTTCCTTAGTGCTACTAGTTTGAGTAACTCAGAGAATGAAGAATTTTGGGCCCTCTTGGGAACATCATTGGTGTAACCTAGGATTCCAGTGCACTTGCATAGATTTTTGATTAGGCAAGGGAATGAAAGTGTCAACTTCCATACCTTCCTTTCCTCAAAGAACCTTTGAATCTCCATGAAGTACAATTGAGCAAGGTTGGCATTGTATTTTCCCATCAAAATTACACTTCCTCTAGTAGCATAGGTTGATATCCTATTGAGCCCATTAGTGGGGAAGATATGGTATGTGTCGATTTTTAAATAAATCTTTCCTTCCAAAGTTAGTTCACTGTATATTTTGTTTTCTTTGTTACATGTCCATTTTAGCCACAACTTTCTAGTTTCCACATCAAACCTTGTGGATAGATGCACTACCTTGGCCCCTACATTTAGTTTGTTCAAAGCTTTGCAATGGCCTTGACTGAAAAAGAAATATAGATTCTACCAATTTTGATGGTGGTTCCCTCTTCCTTATTATACTAGGATTTGTATACCTCACCAAGGTACCATTTCCCACTTTCAGAGAGGATGTGCTATAGAGGCAATTCCTAAAGTTAAGTTCTGATCGCCTCAAGGACAAATGTCATGAATGGCCTAAAGTTCATTTCCACAATGACCGTGGTCAACATGGATCACTCCTAGATGGCTTGAAGACATTCTTGGGACAACATGAGGCATTATCCTTGCACTTGAGTCTATGGTTCTGCAATCTCCACTTGGATTGACTACCCTATAGTAGGAGCCTCTTGATGAATGCTAAATGACTAGGCTCCTTGTTCTTCATACTTAGCTAGTGGGCCTTATTCTTCTGCCACCTCTTGGGCATTTGCTTGCACCCTACAAAGGTCCTTCTTGTCCTCCTCTTTTGGGTCCATCTACAATAAATCAAGGATTTGGTGTTACTTAGGTGTTTTTCATTTATCATCAATAGGTTTATACCTTACTCATGATCTTAGTTCAGAGTTAGAAAATTTTCAAGAAAAATGCTTAAAAAGTGTTAACTTCTTTTATGACCCTTCGCAATTAGCTTCTTTTCCCTTATGTATGGCTTATAATGATGGTTATGATCCCTTGGGTGAGATAATTAGAGATTTTGGCATGCATACGACTTATTTTTCATTAAAATACTTAAGGTTTTTTAGCATTCTTACTCTTATAATACCTTCCAAGCGATAGAAAATTTCAAAAAATTGGCATCATTTTTCCACACAAGCATGCTCCCCCAACTAAATTAAACACTTTGGGATCAAATAAGTTCAAAAGCCATGAAAATTAGAGTAGTATGGAGCAAGATATCACATGTGGAAGTTGGATTTGCAAAGCTCTTAGTCGAGAGAAAAAAATTCAAAAAAAAAAACTCCTCTAGCTTCAATTGATGATAATGAATTTTTTTAAATATCACGGGGATCCTATTTATAGGTTTTTATGAACCCAATATTGAGTACCTAACATTGAGTATCTGATATTGACTCCCACCTAACATCAGGTAGTTGATATCGGGGGTTGTAAAATTTTATTCTATGACATTCAACATGAAAAATGAAGCTCTGTGATTGGTTGGAAGTTTTCATGTAACATCCAAAATTTTTGGGTAAGTGGAAATTAATATTTCGGCACTGATAATGTTAAGAGATGAAATCATAGGAATTAAAAGCTTTGAAAGATGTAAGAAAAGGGTATTGGATCCATGGTGTAGAATGGATAAATTATATGATAAGGGAAGCTTTTGAATTTATCATTTATGCATTTGGAAGGTTCAAGATGATGTGGTTGTATCAAACAAGTACAAGTTACAATAATTATACAAGTGGATCCTCTCGAAAGCAAGCTCCAGCACTTAATGTCCTTGTATAACCACACCTAAAAATGTCCATAGGCACTAAAGGAGTTGAATGCATTGCATACTTGTTGAATAAAAAACATATGTAAAAACCACCAATTTGAGAAAATAACTCTATGTTACACAAAACCAAAAAGTTATGATCATATGGACAGTGAAATGAGATGGATTTGTGAAAGGATTGCAAAAATTGGAACATGAGATGCATCACCATAGTTATAATGAATCCTTGTGTGTTATTAGTGGTTAAAGTAATCATTAGCCCTTCTTTCCAAGATTCAAACCAAGTCCAAACCACATTCCAGTGACATAGCATTGTTTTATCTCTTAGATTGACAACCATAAGACTATCACTATTGCAAGGAGTGTCATCACTTGGTGTTTTTTCCAAGGGAGGAGTTTATCCATGGCACTTCTCTCTCTCTCTCTCTC
>MNCI01030919.1:16827-38354 GCA_015680685.1 Gnetum montanum | reverse complement strand
TTTCTCTCTCTCTCTCTCTTTCTCTCTCTCTCTCTCTCTCTCTCTCTCTCTGTTTTCTTTTCATTTTATTTTATTTTTTTATTTTTGAGAAGCCATCAACCTTTAGGCATGGGTAACATGTCTTTCTAGTGGAACCTTCAGAAATATATTTTATGCTGCTCTTTTATTTTATTTTCATCTGTGTTAACCTTACCAAAGGACTACCTTCAAGCATGGGTAACATGTCTTTCTAGTGACATGGTAAGATAGCACTTATTTTACTCTTACTCCCATTTTTCATTAGATCTACAAGGATATAATTACAAGCTTAGCAACATGATAGAACACAAAAGTGGTTAAATAAATTCCACAAATCCCCTTGATATCACAACTGATGAGTGGCAAGGTGCCCCTATACTCAACCATACGAATACGAGCATTACACACACAATCTGGTCGAACTCCGCAAACTAAGTGCCTACACGCCTCATGGAATACTTAAGGTTAATCATTCATTATCTTCCCAAACTTACTTGTATTTTTCACGGTTGTATGATTAAGTAAGTCTGAGGTATATGATTTTTATGTCTTTTCGATTTTATCTCCTATGCTAATGAGGTGAAGGGTGAAGAGACTAATTAACTAACTTTAACTAACTAAGCCTTAATTAACCTAGCATCAGTATCTGTTCCCACTTACCATTCACACCTTGAACAAATGCAACCTTGGTTACCAAACGCTATTTGTTACTGGGATCACCAAGCATAACGCATGTGCTCAAAGCGGTCGTACTGAATGCACTAAACTAGGAGAGAAGGGTTTGAGAGAGATTTAATGACTAATAAAGCATTTAAATGATAAATAATAAATAATAGTAAATAAAGTCCTATTTAGCCTATTCCATGCATTGCAAGGTTTATCCAAGAAGTTCATCTTTATTTTCATACACAAACTTGTGTTCAGGTACAATATTTACTCGAAAAAAGATCCATTCACTTTGGAGCTCCTACTGCGGGCACATGGAAATTATTCTATCTTTGGAGAGGTAAAACTGCCAGAGTTTCGCTATGGTCTAGGCCTATAATGAGAAACAAGGGAGAGTCGCCTCTTATTTATAGATTTGGTGATGCACTGCGATATCGCGTATGCGATATTGTGGGGGATGCGATATCACGGCGGACGCGATATCGTGGCCCATGCGATATCGCGGCAGACGCGATATCGTGGCCCATGCGATATCATGGCGGATGCGATATCATGGCCCATGCGATATCGCGTCCCATCATACCCCCATGACTGAATAAAAACTCATCCTTGAGTTCCTTACAAAATATTTGGATGGTATGTGCTTATTGACTCAAATGGAACTAATGGTGAATGGGATGATATGTGAATGGATCATCATTACAAGACAAGACAAAACTGGTGTTCACAACAACAAGAGTGAACACCTTATACATTTGACATCAAGCCTCATTTGGCAGCTGAGAAAGAGAGAGAGAGAAAGAAGTTTTGCTGCTGCCAATGCCAAGATTGCGCCTTTCGTTGTCCATCTGTAAGCACGCCATCAATCTTGTTCCTTGCATAACTGCTTCAGCACCGCTCCATTCCAAGTGTATCCTCCAAATCCAATCCATTGTTGTATGATTGCCATCTGCACACACAACATAGTCTTTATATTAGCAAGGGTAAATGAATCATAATGCAATTGATACCTTGCTTCGGTGAAAGGTCCATTGGTTGAGTTCTGGTTTGGCTGATACGGATTTGGAGATATCATAGTGGTGACTACTGAAGGTGTAGGGGTTAGGAGAAAATTGAAAAAATTTGGGTCCAAACCCCCATGACTAAGAGTGAACCTCCAGTAGCAATAGAATGGAGAAAGAATAAAGAACAAGAAAGATGGAGAAAAAGAGACAACTATAAGATCGATGAAATGGATGTCAAGATGGAAATGAACAAAACATAGTGGATTGAAAAAATTTTAAGGGAAAGAATTTAACTAGTGCACCAAATAGGAATGTCAGTGCGTCCTCCCCAAAGCAGGCTCATGCCCTTAATGCCTTGACAAACCCACATTCAAAGAGTCCGTAGGCTTTGGGAATGTCATTTGGAACGAGAGTTAAAGTCTTAACCGCAAGAATTTACCAAAAAGAAAATAATGCATCAACCAAAATATACACTAACGATACAACTGGCAATGAGGTGAACAATGGAGAGAAGGATGGAAAGAAGAGAATGGAATGGAATCCCAAGAACAAGGTGGTGTACAACCCCTTGTGTATTTCATGGTTAATGTAACTTAGCAGATCCCATTCCAAGTTTGGCCTCAAACAAACCACATCCAATGACTTCACATTAATGCATTCGGCCAATCCATCCCCTTGAAGTAACAAGAATGCCTTCCCAAAGAGCCACCACCATTCCGACGAAATGAAGGAGGAGAGAATGGGAAGCGAGAAGGGCCTTAGTTAGAGGGAACATTTTTATTTTAGTTCCATAACAAGTTCTTGTAGCCTAAATGATTATTTCGTCTAAGGGGTGTGCTTTGAAGTCTCACTATTTTTTTATTATTTTTTTTATATGTTTATGCGTGACAACCACACCATGCAAAGACTTGTTATTTTTATTTTCTCAACTTCCCGATAATTGGGTAACATCGAAATGGTAAGAAAACTCAAGAAGAAAACATCCAAGCACCCAAGAGAATGGCCAACACAAATAAATCAAGTTCCCTTGAAGCCACACCCTTTTCAATCCTTGATACCTTCCTTAGTTTAAGAAATGCCCAGTTACCGATTCTTTGATAGTTCTTATTTAGAAAGGGACTGTACATTTCCAAGCCGAGAGAGACCATAGAACTGGTGGATGTATGGATGAAGTGAACTCATTGCCTGTCATATCAAAAGAAACATACCTCAGTATCAACATCATAACTTAAAGGTAAAAACCAAACATTAGCAATTAATAGAAACACAGTTCATACCATCATTAAGAACACTTATTGGTGACAAACTTACAAGATGGATAACACACACAAAGAAATGAAAAAGGTATAAACGATGTTGTAAAACAAAAGCAAGAAAAGTTAAAGAAATTTTTAAAACAAAAATATGTAAACAAAAACGTGTAAAACAAAAAATTAAAAGAACTGAGGACCCCGAATGATCAGCATAGGTGGCCATCTCCCTTATGACTGAATGGAAAGGGAGAGATCTGAAATAATGAATGTCTATTTGAATTTCTTAGAAGAGTCCAACTTCTCCCAATTGATGTTCTTAGATTAAGGGGTGGAAGTCGACAACACTCATATTCCAATGTATCTATTCCTTCGTTGCGGGCATGAGTTATTCCCCCAGTTCGTTCCATGCATGTTGGTGGCTTGCTCTTTCGATTAGCTATCAACCACAGGGTGTCCACTTGTTGTGTGGTTGCTACATACAGGCACCTTTGTATGTTAACCTCTGATGCACACTAGTTACATGCAGGAGATGCTGAGCATTCCTCCATGTCATCACCCTCTGAGTCACTATATGTGATGCATGGAACTTTCTTCTTCTCGATCTTTCCATAAATTTTTACCTTAAATATTTCCAAGGAAAGATCGCAGATTCCTAGGCATGCGTCTATTGTACTTAGCCATGCCCTTCCCATTATAATTGGGAAGTCCCCTTTGTTGTTGTTGACATCTATCACCAGGAAATCAGTCGGGTATGACCAACCACACACAGTGGTAATGATATCTTCCACCAATCCCAAGGGAATGGTGATGGACTAGTCAGCTAGCTCTAGTTGAATATTGCCCTTCTTAAGTGGAGGCAAGTTCCAGGCTTTATTCATTTCTACTGAGATTAAGTTGACTCTGGAACCTAAGTCAAGAATAGCCTTATGAGGTTCGTTCCTAGTGACTTATAGGTAGATTAAGGGACTTCCAGGGTCAGACAATTTCCTGGGAAGGTGGCCTACCTTGATCCAGTTGGTAACAATACGTGTTAACATAACCGTATTTGTTGAGCTCTATTGTTGGTTTGAAGGGAGCTCCAAAGCCTTATTTGTTGGAGGAGCATACACAGACTCAACCACTTATGGTTGTGAGAGCTTGCTTGGGCTTTTGGTTCTGAAGAAAGATCTTCTTTTTGTACGGTTGTCAGAACCAGCAGCAAGTTGAAGGTTTACAGCTCTCGTAGCATTACGTTGCTGCGGTTGAGTGGGGATTTCCCCTTACATTGTTGGAGTGTAGGTTCTAATACCCCACTTCCTCACTATCATTAGGAGGGGGAACATCATTTGATGGAGAACCCGTTATAATTGGTTCACCATCTCCTATTTCACTTAGGACGTGCAGGACCCCTTTTCCCTTCAACAATGTATGGTGGCTCTCTTGCCTCGAGTTCCTTAAATGTTGAGCGGCTATGGGATGGTAACCCCTTGTGTCAAAATCACCTATAACATATTCAGCATATAGCTGTGTCATGTCTATCTGTGCCAGAGCATGGAGGAGCATGTTCGCGACTGCTCGATCTGGAGGTAACACTATGTTACCTTGCAAGTCTCTCCATCGCAGTTGTTCGTCCTAATGGAGGATAAAGGTAAAATCAGGTATATACTCATCATGATGAGTATATACCACCCTATATTGTTGAGGAACTGGCGTATTTTTGTTATGCATGTTAGACTACTAACTATTTCTTGTATGATCCCTAGGTGATGAAGTGCTCTTATGAGAAGAAGAAGACATTGTGTATTATTCAGTGTGCTAATTTACTGTTATATAATTTTTCATTTAATTAACCCTAAGGGTTCGTTTAAGCTCCCAACAATGTGGATAATTTCCTATGTTTTACTTAGCTCACAAACAACTTATTCCCCTGCAACAGCGCCAATGATGAGTGGCCAGGTACCCCTACACTCAACCATATGAATACGAGTGTTACATGCGCGATCTGGTCGAACTCCATAGACTAAGTGCCTACACGCCTCATGGAACACTTAAGGTTAATCAATCGTTGTCTTCCCAAACTTACTTGTATTGTCATGGTTGTATGGTTAAGTAAGTCTAAGGTATATGATTTTTATGTCTTTTTGGTTTTATCTCCTATGCTAATGAGGTGAAGGGTGAAGAGACTAATTAACTAACATTAACTAAATAAGCCTTAATTAACCTAGCATCAGTATCCATTCCCACTTACCATTCACACCCTGAACCAATGCAACCTTGGTTACCAAACGCTATTCATTACTAGGATCACCAAGTGTAACGCATGTGCTCGAAGCAATCGTACTAAATGCACTTAAGTAGGAGAGAAGGGTTGAGAGAGATTTAATGACTAATAAAGCATTTAAATGATAAATAATAAATAATAGTAAATAAAGTCCTATTTAGCCTATGCCATGCATTGCAAGGTTTATCTAAGAAGTTCGTCTTTATTTCTGTACACAAACTTGTGTTCAGGTACAATATGTGCTTGAATAAAGAACCGTTCACTTTGGAGCTCCTACTGCAGGCACATGGAAATTATTCTTTCTTTGGAGAGGTAAAATTGCCAGATTTTCGCTACGATCTAGGCCTAGAATGAGAAACAAGGGTGAGTCGCCTCTTATTTATAGATTTGGTAGCACACTATGATATCGCGTACGCGATATCATGAGGGATGCGATATCACAGCAGATGCGATATTGCGTACGTGATATTGCGGCCCATGCGATATCGCGTCCCATCAACACCCTTTGTATTCCCATTTGGTTCTTTACTTGTATGTCCAAGCACAATGATTACAAGTTTATTATTAGTTTGATGATGAAAAAAGAATAGCATTATGACCATGGTAAGAACCTCATATTAATGGGTTGGATGGATAGATGATGTGGCCTTACTATCCAGATAATCAATTCCTCTTGACTTTGACAACATAGAGAAAACCTTACCTCAATGGGCTACATGATGTCATTTTATGCACAAACAAGATTACTAACAAAGGAAATGAAAATAAAATGTTGAAAAAGTTGAAAAGGATAGGAAAATTTTGTTTAAAGAAATGAGAAAATGATCAAGATTCTAGAACAAAATGATGAAAAACACTTATTAATTCTTGATTCTAGGATGGGGCACCTCCCCCACAACTACGTGTTTGATCATGGCAAGAATTAATAAGTGGACAGGCCTGCTTCATGCATTTGTAAAATAGTGTTAAAAATTCGTTTTCAAGCCATTGGGTGTCTTCTAGTTTAGTGTCAGTTACGTAGATGGATTATTGCTCACACACTTGGTTTTTAAATGTATGATGGATCAAAGTATAAGTTGTGTGAACTTTGCAGATGTCTAGCCCATGACTGCGTCCTTTATCATGATTAGTTATGCATGGGTTCTTTTGTCTCTCCATGGTGCTAGGTTCATTGTTTCTAGTAGGTCTTGGAGTAACGATGGATGTTGGCCTTTGCATAAGATCAAAGGACATTAGTTGTGAAAGGAAGGATCTTGCTCTAGATTGGCATTGCGCTAGTTTAGATGAATTAGTAGGTCCATGAGTGTTGCGCTTATGTGTGGGAGCCATCCTAAAGAAAGGGCGTTTCCAAGATTTTGGTGGGGACCTACTAGCATTATCATGTCTATGTATGTTCATAGCATAAGTGGCATTCTTTCATTGATGTTGTGGTGCTAAACTTTCCTGTGTTGCTAGCTGTGACATGTGCTAGAGCAGAGTATGAGAATATTGAGGATATGATGGAGGATGAGAGATGTGAGGTAGTGATCCTTTAGAAGATGTTACAGGTTGATGATATTCAAGAGAGTGGTAGTAGTGATTTGAAGTAGAGGAAGTAGAACTAGTTCGAGAAATAGGTTGTTAAACATAATATCCATACAGGTTCAACTGGTAGTAAGGGTAGGGCTAGTGTGATGATGGCCTCCCCCATGACTGTGGGTTTTTCCACTATGGTTGATGATAGTGTTAAGGCTGGTAAGAAGTCACACTAGGATAGTACAATTGGTTATAGGACTCTCTATAATTACCTTGTGAGAAAGGTAAGTTCCTAGGCATTTGCTTTTGTATGAACTTAGGATTCAATGCAAAATCCCAATATTCATGTAAATGTAACATGACTAGGCAATAGCTCTTTGGATGGTCATATAGGCAGATGTCACATCCATCATCTTCTTTAGTGGTTGAGTCTATAGCCTCTTCTTCTACAGCCATTTTTCGTTTTTGCCGATAAGTGTTCCTACCAGTTTCTTGGTTCTTTTTCCTCCTTTTGTTGTGATCACTTGATTCATTTTGCATTACTCTCTCCTCTATGATTTCTACAAAAGTTGTAACTTTCTCATTTATTCATTCTGACATCTTATCTAACCTTGAAATCACCTCATCAAAAGCTTCCTCTTTTTCCTTATCATAGAGATGGACCTTCTTCTTTTGAAGAGTTGGATCCCAATGATATTTCTTAACATTCTCCCATTTACATAGCTCTCCTTATTCCTTTGCCACATGCTCGATTAGCTTTTGGATCTGATGGATTCCTAGTTCATATAATTGATCTTGAACATACATCCTAAGGGTCTCTCTCATTTGACTATGAAGCCCATCTATGATGTAGAAAACTTGCTCTTCTTGAGAGAAACCATGGCTTGGTCATTTATTCATTAGAGAATAGTATCTATCTAGGGCCATATCCAAGGGTTCATGTTGTTTTTGTTTCCATCCTTGGATTCATTTTCTTAGGTTGGACACCCTCACATAGGTTTGGTATTTCTCATTGAAAAGTTCTAGCATTGTGGACCACCGATGGATTGAATTTGGTTTCAATGATCTATACCACACTTTGACTTTGTCTATTAGTGTCCTAGGAAAGAGCTTAAGCTTTTGCCACCCACTTTTAATGTTTTGTAAGACATAGGCATCATGGAAGACTTGTAAATGATGTTGTGGATCAAAATCATAGCCTCTTGCAAATATAGGGATGTTATTCATATCAAGCCTTTTGATGCAACTTTCCTTGTGATGCCTATGTAGTATTTTAACTACCTCTATGATCTGCATCATGCTCTTAGTGGCCAACAAGGGTTCACTATCATCAAACATGTCATGGTGATAATTTATATTTCTATTTGTCTAATTGTGATGATTTTATCTACGCTCATTTTAATGTCTTTGATTTTGCCCTTGGTTTTGATTTCTATTTTTCTCTCGACCCCATAGTGAAGCTCTATCTCTATACCTACATTCATCTTTGTCAGAACTAGACGTTGAAGAGGAAGAGGAAGATGAGGAATTGGGAGAGTCACCATGGCTTCTATAATGTTCCCCGTGGTCCCTTGATTTGTCTTTTCCAGGTCTTGAGGAGGTCCTAGGCCTTGAGGCCTCCCCTAGTCTAGGACTTACTTCATCTCCTCTAGGCTTGTCTACCTTAGGTGAATGTAGTTCTTGAGTGTAGTTAGGGTGTTCATGAACATATGAAACCCCTACATGAGATTGGTCACTCTCATTTTCTTCAGTATATATCTCATTAGTTCTCCAATGAATTTTCTCTCCATACAATGCATTATTGGTTCCTTGTGAAAGAGACATTTTTGTTGGTTAATGATGTGTGTGACTTACTATTTTTTGAAAGATAATTCGTTAATGCGTTTACAGTGATCGTGTATAATATAACTAATCTAGATAACTAGCACCATCCCCAGCAATGGCACCAATGATGAGCAGTGAGGTACCTCCATGCCCAACCATACGAATCATAAGTGTTCACACATGATCCAATCGAACTCTATGGATGAGACTAGTTGTGGCATCTAGATCATTATGTCTTGATCATAGTTTGTTGTCTTCCCACTTGGACTAGTGGTAGCTTTGTCACATATGGTTTAGTCCAAAGTCAGCCATATGATAATTGATGTTCTTTTGGCCTTATGCTACTCCTAATGATAATATGGAAATTAATTATTTAAACTAATTAATAATGGAAAGCAAAGTCTAAACTAGCCTACGTGAATGAGTATGCATTCCTAATCTTGCGTATAGACCTTGGACCTCGTGCAACTATTGCTAGGATTACCAAGCATACCGTTACTAGGCATACCAAATAATAACACTACTAGGTTACCAAGTAATTACACTTAAGTGCCCATGATTAGTTGTGCTCATTCTGCTTAATGAAAAAAATAATAAAGAGTAATAATTGAAAAACATTAACGATGGAAAATAGTGAGCATTTAAGGAATTAAAAACAATAATAAAGCTAAGTGAATGCTGCAATGATGGAAGTAATCTCGATCTTTATTGTTGAACATGTAACATGTCCAAGTACGTCACACTCGAATAAGGATGTTGTACAATCACTTAACATCATAGTTCAAGCATGCACTGGAAACAAAACTTCTCTATGCCTACTTCTAAAATCTATTAAAATCTATCAAAATCTATATCACCCTACCATGCACCCAAGTGTTGTATTTATAGGCTAGCATGGAAGGGACAATATTAGATCCTTCACATCAAAGGTTGTGCCCTAATATTGGATACCTAATAAGGTGGCTCTGATATTGGAGCCCTACAAAACATGACTCATCAACAACCCATACGACCAAGAAAACTTTTGAGTTGGTAGTTCTGAGTTTGGAAATAGTCTAAAAAGATGAGAAAAGGATAGAAACAACTAGGAATCTTCAAGTTGAGCTTGAATAGAGGTTTCTAAGGTTCTTGTCTTGGATTTTTAATAAATATTAATGTTGTTTCATGTTTTGGACATGTGTGTGGCATGAGAGTAACATGAGAGCATAGGTTTGAGATTGCATCTCTATGGTCAATTATGTGTGTTTGGTCTTTGTATCTCTTGTGTATGCTATGTGGTTTGGATCTCAATCTTGTGTTTATGGGAGAGATCTCATTCAATTGTGTCTTACAATGAGGACAATCATTGTGTAGTTGTAGAGCCTCATGCTTTGCAATATTGTTGAGTGTTTGTGAGTGGATTGTGGGTTGTGACCATTGATTAAAGTCTTCTTTACATTAATTGAAGATAAAGAATAAATAACAACAAAAGCTAAAAGTTTCCCATCCTTAAGCCTCCAAAACAAAAATACATCAATACTATAGAAAACAAATTAATTGTTCTAGTCTCACTGAGCTTTTTTGCTTAAATTTGTAGTTGAAAAGAAACATCTTTGAGAACATGGTATTTGACACCTAAAGAGAGGTCATAGTCATGCTCTTGCGTTGTTGAAAAATAAGTGCACATCAAAGCTTCTAAAGAGAATGTAGTTAAAGATAATTATAAATACAAAGAAATGAAGTAGACAAAGTAGGCTAATCACCTAGAATGACTTCATTGATACATTGTTCAAAGTTAAAAATTTTGGTGTTGAGCAATAGGACACCTAAAAAACTATGGAAAAATGAGTCTTCACTTATACAAAGAGGATATTGAGGAGAAACATTTTTCATATGTTTAAGATGAGTGTCAATAGGAAGTCATTGATGAATAAGACATCATAAAAAATACAAATTTTAGGAAATGTAAGAGCTCTCCAAATATCTTTTATTTTATTCATCTAAAAGTGTGATGATAATTACATTTTCTAAGCCTTATTGAATTTATTATAAATAATGGTTTTATTTATAATAATCTTATAAACAAATTTTAAATTGAAAAAAAAAAATATAACTACCATCCTTCCAAAAAATATTTGAAAAACTTGATGCACCCTTCATTGAACATGTAATTTGTACAACACAAGCCACCATCTTTTAACTTGCTAAACCATAGCTCTCTCACTATTAAAGTGCATGGTAGTACTCAGATTGTGGATGAAAACCCGTCCCACATTGATCGGAAGCATACAAACCGTAAAGTTCCTCGGGGATTTCTTAATGCTGTTCAATTCTACCAACGCCGAAAAGTTACAAATACTTATTAAAAAATGCAAGTGCGATGTGGCACGTGGGTTCTGTGGGGCACAGTGGGTCTAGGATTCCTGAAGGCCCAACAGACGACCGTAGCAGCGAAAAGCGTTCCAGGGAGGTACCACAGTTCATGAGCCAATGATTTCAAACGAAGCCATGCCTATATATATATATATATATGGATTCGAATTTTACATGCACCATGAAGCACGTTTGCCAAGCTTTCTCCATACTGACAGAGCGGACTGCACCGCTTTCAAGAATTTGGCGGGTCGTGCAGGGCGTTTCAAATGTGATAAGCGACACATACAATAAAGAATCTTATCTGCGTGGCATTCAAAGGTTTGACGCCGATGCCACGACGGCGGGAGCACAAGCACTAGTACCAGTACTAGGACGGCAGCACAGATCCACCACCACGACAGCGATGTTGTCGGAGGAGCCGCGGGCAAGGGCCAGCTTGGCCACCATGGCGGCCGCCACGGCGCAAGGGCGCCCGCGTCCCAGACAGCGGCGGACGGCATCGCAGACGACGTCGTTGGCGAGGACGTCCCACACTCCGTCGGAGGCGACGACCAGGAACTCGTCCTCGCGGGGGCACCGCGTCGTGACGCTCACGTCCGGCTGCGCCGACACGAAGGGCCGCAGGTAGCGGTCTCCCAGAGCGCGCGATATGCTGAGCACGCCCTGCACGCGGGGACAGCCGCCCCACACGATGACGCGACCGCCTGCCGCCTCCACGCGCGCCTGCTCCTCCGCCGTCCCCGCGCGGTGGTCGCTCCGCGACAGCGCCTCCGCACGCCCTCCTCGCGACAGCACCGCCCGCGAGTCGCCGCAGTGCGCCACCACGATGGCCTTCCGCCCCACGATCGCCGCCGTCGCCGTTGTTCCCTCCGCTGCTCCGCCGCCTCCGCCTCCGCCGCCGCTGGCGGCAATGCCAATCTCCTCGTCCATCAACCCGAAACTTGCCGCCGCTGCCAGCCTCCACCGTTCCTGCTCGTTGTCCTTGTCCGCCGGAAGAAAAGAATGGTGTAGCTCTGCAGCAAATATGTCGTGCAGGCGGCGGCTGGCCTGGCGCGCCACCGTATCACCGCCGTGGCCGTCAAAGATACCGAAAAAGTGGAGCGGTGCGCCGGTTGCGTCCGCCGCGAACGACGGCGCCGCCGTGAACGCGTCCTCCATCTTTCTCCGCCTCCCCCGCACTGCGACCGCTCCGTAACCACCGATGTTGTTGCAAGACTTGCCGGAAGCATCCATTGGCAGATCACGTCCACGATTCGTAGAAGTGTGGCTGGCTGGCTGGCTGGCTGGCTGGCCTTCCTTATGTAGGGTTCTCAATAAAATTCAACGTCAATCCACGCGGGCGCCGCTTCCCGTGTGGGGTCCAGTCACATCGCCTGCATCCGGATTTGAGCTTAACCAGGTATGCGCCCCCGGGTTTGTTTCCTGATGCCCGTGAGCCAGCGCCAGCTGGCTTCTCCGTGCCACGTCTCCCAATAGGCACGGGAGTTCCTAGCTGGCCGCCACGGTGGCACCGCAATTTTAAATACCGAAAATTGACGTCGCGCCTTTTTGCGCTCAGCGCCCTTCACTTTGTCACGGGCTACGTCGTTCGCTTGCCACGTTTGCCTGTCTCCAGAATCACGGTCTGGCTCCACCTCTCGCGACTCGCAACGTGGATAAATCGCACACGTCATCTCATTTTTAATTCCCAAAGGATGGCCGTAATGGGGCCCAAGCTCTGGGCCTTTCGGCCTTTTTTTGGTGTTATCCATTTAAGGATCAAGTCCTACGTCATATCAATCAAAAATGCACTCATCTGCGGTGTCACGTGAACGAGCAATATCCTGTGAACGGGGCGCAACCGCCACGCTATGTTAAGGATCAACGGCAACATCATATCAATCAAAATTGTATTTGCGCTGAACAAAAGCAAACTTAAAAAATTGTATACCCGTCGCAATTTTCTCCGCTCTTCTGCTATTCTTGTCCATGCAATTTTCTCGTGGTTCTCTAATTTTCTTGTCCACATGTGTTCATGTTTTAACGATGATGAAACTTGGCTCAAAATGTCAATCTCATTCAACCCATGCTCTTCTATTTTTCTTGTCCACATGTGTTCATGTTTATCTGCCATAGAACTTGGCTCAAAATGTCAAGCTCACTCAACTCATGCTCCTCTACTTTTCTTGTCTACATGTGTTCATGTTTCAACTCGCATGCAACTTGGCTCAAAAAGTCATGCTCACTCAACCCATGCTCCTCTACTTTTTTTGTCCACATGTGTTCATGTTTTAATTGCCATGGAACTTGGTTTAAAACGTCAAGCTCACTCAAGCCCATGAGTTGTAAGATAAGCTTGAATAATCTATCAAATGAACTCACAATGAACTCACAATGAAGCTCATTTGATAGTTAGACGTGAATGAACTCACAATGTGCAAGGGGCATCAATAAACCTACGTTCCTAGTAGGAAAGGTTTGTGGACAAAGCTCATATTTAATGTTCTTACATCGAAGTGTGAAGTTTAAGTTTTGGTCAATGTGGTTTTGGCCTAATGGTGTTTCCTTAGTGGTATGGGTCTTCACCTAGTAACCTTAGGTTATATAATTGGCTTGGTAACCCTAGGTCACACAATTTTAGTAGCTAGCATTGAGTTATGAACTTCTATAAATATTGGGGTATAAATCATGGGGTGTACTTATGTTTCAATTATTTCAAGTTCCAACATCCTAAGTTTCCATCAATGTGAATGTGATTTATTACTTTTAAGAGTAGAAGCCTTGTTGCAATTTACTACATACACTATTCAATCCGTTGTTGTATGATTGCCATCTGCACACACAACACAGTCTTTATATTAGCAAGGGTAAATGAATCACGATGCAGTTGATACCTTGCTTCGGTGAAAGGTCCATTGGCTGAGTTATGGTATGGCTGATATGGGTCTAAAGATATAATAGTGGTGACTACCGAAGGTGTAGGGGTTAGGAGAAAATCGAAAAAATTGGGTCAGGACCTCCATGACTAAGAGCAAACCTCCAGTAGCGATAGAATGGAGAAAGAAAAAGAACAAGAAAGATGGAGAAAAAGAGACAACTATAACATTAATGAAATAGATGTCAAGATGGAAATGAACAAAATAGAGTGGATTGCAAAAATGTTAAGGAAAAGAATTTAATTGGTGTACCAAATAGGAATGCCAATGGGTCCTCCCCAAAGTAGGCTCATGCCCCTAATGCCCTGACAAACCCACATTCGAAGAGTTTGTAGGCTCTAGGAATGTCATTTGGAACAAGAGTTAAAGTCTTAACCACAAGAATTTACCAAAAAGAAAACAATGCATCCACCAAGATATGGACTATTGATACAATCGGTAATGAGGTGATAGATAGGGAAAGAATGATGGAAAGAAGAGAATGGAATGGAGTCTCAAGAACAAGGTGGTGTACAACCCCTTGTGTAGTTAATGATTAATGTGACTTAGTAGATCCCATTCCAAGTCCAGCCTCAAACAAACCACATCCAGTGAGTTCGCATCAATGCATTTGGCCAATCCATCCACTTGAAGTAACAAGAATGCATCCCTCAAAGACCCACCACCAAATCGACGNTCGCATCAATGCATTTGGCCAATCCATCCACTTGAAGTAACAAGAACGCATCCCTCAAAGACCCACCACCAAATCGACAAAACGAAGGAGGAGAGAATAGGAAGCAAGGAGGGCCTTAATTAGAGGGAACATGTTTATTTTAGTTCCATAACCAGTGCTTGTAGCCCAAATGATTATTTCTTCTAAGGGGTGTGCTTTGAATTCTCACTGTTTTTTTTTTATGTTTATAAGTGAGAACCACACCATGCAAAGACTTTGTTATTTTTATTAGCTTGGCTCCTCGATGATGGAGCAATGTTAGAATGGTAAGAAAACTCAAAAAGAAAACATCCAAGCACCCAAGAGAATGGCCAACACAAATGCATCAAATCCCCTTGAAGTCACACCCTGTTCAATCCTTGAGTCCTTTCTTAGTTTGAGAAATGCCTAGTCACCAATTCGTTATAGTTCTTATTATTGAGAAAGGGACTGTATAGTTCCAAGCCAAGAAAGACCATAGAAATTTTTGGATGCATGGATGAAGTGGACTCATTGCCTATCATATCAAAAGAACCATACCTTAGTATCAACATCGTAATCTTAAAGGTAAAAGCCAAACATTAGCAACCAATAGAAACTAGTTCATACCATCATTAGAGCACTTATTGGGTGACAAACTTAACAAAATAGATAAGCACACATACACATACATACAAATAAAAGAAAAAGTATAAATGAAGTTGTAAAATAAAAACAAGAAAAGTTAAAGGAATTTGTAAAACAAAAATGTGCAAAACAAAAATGTGTAAAACAAAAAACTAAAAAGAACTGAGGGCCTCAAATGATTAGCATAGGTGGCCATCTCCCCCATGACTGAATTGGGAGGGAGAGATCCAAAATAACGAGCGTGGTCGTCTGCTATTAGAGGTGTAATTTGCACTAGCTGTTCTTAGTTCATGGAAAGGTTTTTTTTGTTGTACATTGACCAGTAATCTCTTATCAGGGCTTTCAGGCTTGTATATTGTCATGGCTCCCAAGGGAAACGTTGTATGAATAATGTAAGGTCCTTCCCACAATGTTTGAAATTTTGTGCGTTGTGGTACATGCATGGGGTTCCAATAAAGGACCTTATCTCCTGGTTGGTACCTAACCTTTCGAATTCTTAAGTCATGACGTTGCTTGTTATGTGCCTTGTGTATCTCGTTTGATGGCAGGGCAACCAATCGATTCTCGTCTAGCACGTTTAAAGTTGTCAATCTTTGTTTTTGTGCTAAATCAAGGTCAAGGTGGAAGCCGCATGCCATGGATAGTGTACGGAGCTCGGTTTGAATTGGGAGCTTTAGGAGTTTCCCGTACACTAACTCATAGGGAGAGTAGCTTGTAGGAAGTTTCCAAGTGGAGCGGTATACCCAGAGAGCATCATTCAGTTTAGTGCTCCAATCTCGTCTATATTTTTTAATTTTCCTTGTTAATATTCTAGTGATCTCCTGATTAGTGACCTCAGCTTGGCCATTAGCTTGGGGTGATAAGGTGTAGTCAATTTATGTTCAACCCCTAAGCATTGCATCAATTTTCGAGAGGTTGCACCCGTGAAATGCATTCTATTATCTGAGATAAGTGCGCACGGCACACCAAACCTATTAACGACTTTTTGTTGTACAAATCGTGCAGCTATAAACGATGTGTAGTCTGTTATAGCAACTGCTTCGGCCCATTTTGTTAGATAGTCAACAACAACAATGATATATTCTTTTCCATTGGACATTGGCGTAATGGGCCCCATGAAGTCTATTCACCAGATGTCGAAGGGTTCCAAAGGTTGAATCCATTGTTGCAGACCCTCCATTCTAGCAATCATTCCACCATCACGTTGACAGCGCTCATAGGATTAGACAAAATGATGGGCGTCCCGAAATAGTGTTGGCCAGTAATATCCTGCAAGCAGGATCTTGATAGCCATTCATCTCCTTGCATAGTGACCCCCACAAGGCCCTCATGAGCATCCTGGAGAACTCTTAGCTGGTTCACATCAAGTACACACCATCAAACCAAGCCATCAGGATAGACTTTGTAAAGTTGTCCTCTAATCTCCATGAAGTACTTGGTTTTGTGAGGAAACTATTGCTTCTTCCTAAAGTCCAAACCTTTGTGGTGTTTTTTGGGAAAGGAGATAAGTGAGAATGCTGCTATACCAATCCGTGCCCATGGATTGGTTATTCACTACACCGGCAAAGAGGGTTTCATCAAGAAAATGATCAAATATAGCATATTTTTCCTCTTTTTTGTCCCAGTGCAACCGAGATAAGTGATCTGCAACTACATTCTCAATGCCCTTTCGGTCTACAATTGTTAGATCGAACTCCTAAAGGATTACCAACCAACGTATAATACGAGGGCTAACCGTTGGCTTGTTCATGAGGAACCTAATTGCACTATGATCTGTATGAATGTACACTTTGTAGCCTAACACATAGTGCCTAAATTTGTCCAACACAAACACTACAGCCATTAATTCCTTTTATGTAGTCATGTAGTTGAGTTGTGCACCGACAATACTCTTACTCACACAATGGATGTAATAAGGGCATTCTTGTTTATCTAACTGTGTTAGTACGGCTCCTAAGGCATAATTGGATGCGTTGGTCATTATATGGAATGGCCTGGACTAGTCAGGGGCTTGTAGAATAGGAGTTTTCACAAGCCTTTGTTTTAGAGTTTGGAATGCTCGTTCACATTCCTTGGTCCATTCAAATGGTGCATCCTTTTTCGTTAATTCTACCAACGGTTTGGCAATCTTGGAGAAGTTCTCAATGAATCTCCTATAGTAGCCAGTGTGTCCAAGGAATGATCGAATGTCTTTGATAGTTTTTGGTTGTCAAGTGATTCCTTGGATGATTTAACTTTTTCCGGGTCTACCTCTATTCTTTACTATGAAATCCTATGTCCTAATATTACACCCTCTTGAACCATCAAATGGCTTTTCTACTAGTTGAGCTTTAGGTTGGTTTCAACGCATCATTTCAGTACTTGCTCCAATCAATCTAGGGCTTGATCAAAGCTTTTCCCATAAGTGGAGAAGTCGTCCATAAAGACTTCTACTCCGTTCCCTATCTACTATTGAAATATGCTTAGAACTAAACTTTGAAACGTGGCGGGAGCATTGCACAAGCCAAATGGCATTTTTTTATATGCAAACGTTCCCCAAGGACTGGTGAACGTTGTTTTGGCTTGATCTTCTGGTGCTATTTGTATTTGATTATATCCACTATATCCATCTAGAAAACTATAATAGCGATGCCCCGCTATAGTGTCTAAGACTTAGTCAATGAACGACAACGAGAAATGATCTTTGAATGTTGCCATGTTCAGTAGCCTAAAATCTATACACACCCTCCATTTGCCTCCCTTCTTAGGCACAATTAATAGAGGACTAACCCATTCACTATCAGCAATGGGATATATGAACCCGGCCTTGAGGAGCTATTGTATCTCTTCTTTTACTATTTGTTTCAATTTCGGGTTCAATCGGCTCTCTGGTTGATTTGGAGGCTTCATGGAGGGGTCCATGTAAATCCTATGCTGGCATATCCTAAGGTCTATTCTGGTTAGCTCGGGATATGACCAAGAAAAGGCTTTTGACCATTTATTGATCACTTTCAATAGGCTTTCTTTTTTCTTGGGAACAAGTTTCACGTTGATAATTACCGGTTTTCCATTTTCAAGAGTCACATACTCTAAATCGGTGGGCAATGGTTTCAGATCAAGGGGCTCTTGTTTAAATTTCTCAGGAATTTCCAACTTTCCCTAGTTGATGTTTTCGAGGCTAAGGTTGGGGAGTTGGCAACGAACTTGCTCAAGTGTGTCTGTGCTTCTAATATAAGCGCTAGTTATTCCCTCAGTTAATTTCATGAATGTTATTGAGTCGCTCTCTTGATCATCCATCAATCACAGGGTGTCCTCTTGTCATGTGGCTGCTGCATATAGGCACCTTTGTATATTAACTTCTTGTGCACACTGATCGCATGCAGGCAATGCTAAACTTCGCATAACCCATGATTTTTGCAAGCAATGGCACCTAGTGTCATTGTATGCGATGCATGGAACTTTCTTCCTCTCGATCTTTCCGAAAGTGCTTTTCTTGGATATTTCTAGGGAAAGATCGCATATTCCTAGGCGTGCATCTATTGTACTTAGCCACGCTCTTCCCATTATTATTGGGAAGTTCCCCTTACTGTTAGTTACTTGGATCACTAGGAAATCTGCTGGATATGACCATCCACAAATAGTGGTAATGATGTCCTCCACCAGTCCCAAGGGGACAGTGATGGACTAGTCGACTAGCTCAAGTCGAATGTTACTCTTCCTTAATGGAGGTAGGTTCCAGGCTTTGTACATCTCCTGCGATATTAGGTTGCCTCTGGAACCTGAGTCCAGAAGAGCTTTACAGGGTTCATTCCCAGGGACTTGAAGATAAATTAGGGGACTTCCAGGGTCAGATAATTTCTTAGGAAGGTGGCCCACCTTAATATAATCTATGACGGTATGTGTTAACATAACCGTGTGTGTTGAGCTCGATTTTTGGATTGAAGAAGGTCCCGAAATGTTATTTGGTACAGAGGTGTTTAGATGCTCAACCGCTTGTGAGGGTGAGGGCTTAGTTTGATTATTAGTTCTGAAGAAAGGTCTTTTGGCATAAGATTGTTAGAACCAACTGAGACTTGGGGATTTGAAGCCCTCATGACGTTGGGTTGTTGCAGTTGAGTGGGATATACTCTTTACATTGTTGGATTGTTGGAGCGGTTGGTGGTGGAGCTATCGACGTAAAAGATGCAGATGGATTCGAAGGATGGTATGTATGTGGTGTGTCTCTCGTAGAAGAAGGAGTCCTAAAATACTCCTAAACTTGGTAGTGATGTTGTGGGGTTACGTGACCCATAGAGTCACTTGGAGAAACCAGCTGTTGCACGTAATAGCCATATGGGTCTGGTTGCCGGCAAGGGTATTATTGCCTAGGCGGTGGCATTCCCCATGACTACGGGTGTTGCCACTGCTAGTGTTTCCCGATAAGTTGTGGCAGAGTTCCACTTGGATAATAGGTTAACAGTTGGTGGAACTACCTTGGGTTACCTTGGGGATAAGGTAACCTTTGAGGTGCTTACTGTTTGTTAAGTCTTGGGTTGAGTGCATACACCCCGGACTCTTGCAAATGTGGGATTATTGGGCAACATCCCTTAGGATGGTCATATTAGTAGATCTCACATCCACCGTCATTGTCCGTGTCAGAATCCACAACCTCATCAGCGATAGTCATTTTTCCTTACCCTTGTTACGTGCATGGTCTGAATCTCTCCGCTTTTTCTTATCATGATCACTACTTCGCTCCTTCTTAGACTCCTCTACGATTTTTAAGATAGTTTCAATTTTACTATCTAAGGAGCTCCATATTTCATCTACCTTAGCCGACACTTCTGTTGTTAATTTCTGAAGCAGCAAGGTTTTTCTGTTTACCAACTCTTCGAGTGGTGACTCATCCTCTTCCTTACAGAATCTTACTCCCCTATTTCGGAGGGAAGGGTTGCGATTGTACTTCTCTACGGTTTCTCTTTTTTGTAGCTCCCCTTCTTCTTTAGCTACTTGCTCCAACAATCGATGAATTTCATGGGACCTAAGTTCTGATAATCTCCCTTGGGCATATGTTCCAAGGGTTCTCCTGGTTTCATGTTGTAGCCCATCTACGAGGTGGCAGAGTTGATCCCATTGTGTGTAACCCATGGCCCAGTCAATGATGTAGTAATGGATAATATTGGCCCATGGCAGCATCCAAGGGTTCATGAGTACCTTACTTCCATCCTTGGATCTATTTCCGCAAGTTGAACACTCGGGAGTACGTTTGATATTTATCATTGAATAGTTCGAGCATCGTACTCCACCTCCTAATGGTTTCCAGTTCTAAGGACTAGTACCAGCCTTCTGCTTCCTTTATGAGTGTCCTAGGGAATAAATTTAACTTTTGCCACTCGTTTTCAATATTCTACAAGGCACAGGCATCGTGGAATGCCTGTAAGTGATTCTGCAGATCAACATTGTATCCCCCCTCAAACTGTGGGATATTATTCATGTCTAGTCTCTTGATTCGGCTATCTTTTTGATGCCTTGTAGGTATTCTAACTGCCTCCGTAATGTCTAACATACTCCAGGTTGCTAGTAGGGGTTCGTCATGATCATCTCTCTCATGACGTCTTGATGCCTACGTGGTTCCCTACTTTCCCTTCTTTCATGCCTTGACTCTCTAGAATGCCCTCGTCCTCACTCTCGACTCTCTCGTCAAGGTCTCTCATCTCACTTATCCTTATCCCCACCGTTGTGCTCTTTGTGACTGCGTCCTTATGTGGAAGGAGAGGGTGAATGATGTGATGAAGGGGAAGAAGAAGGGGAACCATCGCCATGACAATCTTTCTTACCTTCTCTTCAGTGGCTACGGCCCTGATCGTGATGACGATCCGAATGCCCATTCTTGTCATGTGTTTTTGTTCCCTCAGTGAACACTTGGTGTTCATGGGGATCAGAACCAGGATTGTGAATCGTGGAGTGTAGGTTCTGATACCCCACCTCCTCATCATTAGGAGGGGAAGCATCATTTGGTGGAGAACCTATTATAATTGGTTCACCATCTCTAATTTCGCTTAGGAAGTGCAGGACCCCTTTGCCCTTCAACGATGTATGGTAGCTCTCTTGCCGCGAGTCCCTTAGACATTGTGCTGTTGTGGGGTGGTAATCCCTTATGTCATAATCTTCTACAACGTATTCAGCGTATAATTCCGTCATGCCTATCTGTGCAAGAGCACGAAGGAGCATGTTAGGAACTGCCCGATCTGGAGGTAACACAATGTTACCTTGCAGGTCTCTCCAGCGCAGTTGTTCATCCTGATGGAGGATAAAAGTAAAGTCGGGTATATACTCATCGTGATGAGTATATACCACCCGATACTGTTGAGGAACTGGCGGTTCTTGGTTACGTGTGTTAGACCGCCGACTGTCTCTTGTGTGATCCCTAGGTGGTGA
>MNCI01030919.1:1225-16317 GCA_015680685.1 Gnetum montanum | reverse complement strand
ACAATATTTGCTCGAATAAAGATCCATTCACTTTGGGACTCCTACTTCAGGCACATGGAAATTACTCTAACTTTGGAATGGAAAAACTACAAGAGTTTGGCTAAGGTCTAAATCTAGATGGCAAAACAAGGGAGAGCTGCCTCTTATTTATAGATTTGGCGGTGATATCACGTATGCGATATCGCGGCCCATGCGGTATTACGTCCCATCAAGTTCTCATCATCTTAGAATTAAAAGTGAAAGATGAATTCAACTTCCTTGAGAAGAGCACATTTATAGGTTGTGCAAATTGGGAGCCTTTGAAGATGAGTTACATGTGTGCGACTACCCATTTGAGACAACATTATAATGTTACAGCAAAAAAGTTGTATGTTTTGATTTTCTACCCTCATTGGTACTTAGTCAATTTGTAGAGTCTATTTTTTATGAAAAAGTAATATCTATCCAATAAATCCTATGAGTCTTCAGCCATAATAAATATTCAATTTCAATTTCAATCCCTATTAAAATGGTATCCTGTAGTAAAAGACTCAAACTCAATACATAGATGTTATTGCTCATAGATCTCATGTTAAATGACAAGACGATAACACATGACACAGTTGTTATTGCTTATGGGTCCCCATATTAATGACACAACTGTAGCACTAATAATTGCCTTCCAAACTCTTTATCTAAAACAAAATATTTTGTCAAAGCAAAGTTCAATGTGCCATTACGCATAGCGTTGGGTGCTAATATTTACATTTACATTAAATGTGACAAGAACAAGCACAAAACTTTTACCTATGTGTGGGAAGATCATAAAATGTGTTGCAATAGTTTGTAATTACAAGCATGCAACCATCTATGGTATTCATGTCTACATCCATCTATGCTTATGTCTTTGGGTCACACCCTAGCTTGCTAAGCATACAACCATCTATGGTATGCATGAATACATCCACCCATGTTTACATGTCCTTGAGTCCCACCCCTGCTTGCCAATAGGCCTAGCCCACTAGCAAGTAGGGGTGGGAACTATGAACACTTAAATTTTTTTTTTTAAAAAAATAAAATCACAACAATGCAGATAGAATAGCAATTCGAATAATAAGCTCTTATAATCTCCTTATTGAGATAGGTGTTTGATCAATTTACTAAGAGGAGAATATTTGCAAACTATGCAAACAAAGCATAGAAGATGAAGAGCTTCTTTTTTTTTTTTTGGCCCATCTTTGCCTCACATTCAAATGAATTCTACTATTAATTGTAATCTATTGATTGTTTTCTTTCAAATTGACCCTATTTGCTTGGGGCATTACATCAATGATGTTTTCTTCAAAAATATGTTGAAGCTTTGTAATCGACCAACAAATCTTGTGTAATTTCTAGGATGTAATAAAAATCTCCAGTTTCCAATTTCAGAATTAGGTTAAAAATCCAATTCTGTTTTAGCAAAGTTGCAATACAGCTAATCATGTATACATGCTACAATATATGCTGCCATCCCTTACAATGGTTACAATAACAAGCTATCGCAAACACTATATGCTCTTTCCCCATGTCCCAGGCCAAGTGACAACTTGGGCTGAGATCCTTGACCGGCTTTTAAGGTACACGTGTAAAGGTGAACCATCCCCTTTCCAAGCGTCTTTCCAAGCGGAAATGGAAAAACGAGTGCAAGCTCCGTTCTACCACTCTTGTTAAGAATTAACAAATAACGTTAAAAAGGTCACTCAAACTTTTACTAAATCGGTAACCCTTTATTCTTAACGCGCCTACATCAATTCTTTCAACATTTTCTCGAAATTTTACTGCCGGGTTAACGCGCAAAAAAAATCTTGTGCAACAAAAATTAGGCTTGGCTTTTCGATTCCAACGTAGAGCATTAAGTTACCAATTTCAATTTCAAAAAGATTTCGTGAAAAGAATTCCGAGACTGGGCTGATAAATCTAAGAGTAAAAATTTCAATTCCAGTAATTAAAAATAAAGGTATGGAGAAGCTCGCAAGGGATATAAAATTTTGTAAGACTTGGAAGAAAACGTCTTCCATGTTTACAATGATGCCTCGAATCGTTGCAATTGTAATGGCACTTGCTCCTAACAAAGGAATACAAACACATTAGCCTAGGTATTTGCTTGGTTTATCGATGCTAGAGCTGAGATTTCAGATTGAAAAATGGTGGGACAGACGACTCCATCATTGCAGATCATAGCCCCACATCCCCACTCTTCCAATGCCAAAGAAGCATTTATAACTGTATAAAACTGTATAAGCTTGTATCTCCGGCAAAATCATTTCTGCATGACGAAGTCTGCTTGCTGTTTAGTGTTCAATTCACCTTCCGTGCTAAAGAAGAGTTGAGTTCATTTTAAAGAATTGAATGTTAATCTGACCCGTAGCAAATATCTTGGCAATGAAGAAAAAACAGAATTTTGGAAAATGAGTTCATTCCGAACCATAGGAAATGTTCGGCAAACCAGGCCAACCGAAGTCACAGCTGTTCCAAAGATGATCTCCAAAGTAAAATACAGATGAACTGACTGTGAGCTTGTTATAGCAGACGCAAACACATAAACAAATTTAATCTGATGATACATGATTAAGAATTGAGAGATCTCGACGCCAGCTATATCATTATCATCATGTGAACCTGTGATGAAGAAGAAAAACAAAAAAGTCGATTAAAAAAAGAAAAGGAACAGCCGCTGACTCACAGAACAACTAATTTAGGTATAGCTGCTGCATATACGTAGGTCCAAGCAGTTCAACAAAAAAGAGAGATTGTATTTTGAAACAAACTTTTTTATGTAGAAGCATTAATTGTTGGTAAGAAAGGTTCTTATGTTTTATAGTTTCAACTTGTTCGATGTCTTACACCTAAACAAAATACATCTCTTTACGATTGTTGAATCTGAGACAACATACCTGACTTCGGTGATACTTAAACTCATTACAACTAAGAAAAACGAATTAATTCGAAACACCAAAATCCAGGGATGTTGCGGAAACATGCAAGACCCACGGCCTCGGAAATCGGAGGTGAATCCTAGAGCTGTAAATAACCTTCGATAAAAAATTCATAAAATTTTCAAATTTTAGTCTAGCAGACAACTCCACCATAAATATCGTTCGGGTAAAATATGTATACTTGGCCAGTGCTTACAAACTTCACATTTAACTACAAAGTTAATAAAGTCGAAGCATAGTAGACACCAATGAGCCGTTATCCTAGCGGTAAGATTCTTAACACTAAGTTATAAAAGTTTTACTAAAGCTCTACAAGAATTTTGAGTTGACTATACATCCTGAGACATCAGCCCGGTAACATTGACTTATAAAAGTTCTAGTTAAGTGCTACCAAAATCTTCTCCTGAGACATCAACCCGGTGCTAAACACCTGGATAACCTAACAATGAACAAGTTCTTTTTTTATTTTCTTTCTTTTTTCCTTTTTTTTTTCTCACCCCTTCTGCATAAAAGCACTTTTATCTCGTGTTTTCATGATAAGATTTTCTCCTGCAACGAGGTGCTAATGTTCTTACTTCCATTTGCATTTTGCAAGATCACTGCTTTGTTGTCCTGACAGTTTTCAGATCCACGCAGTGAAGCAACATCATTCTGCAAATGTCCCTGAACACTGTTGATTTCCCAAGATGTCTACCCGGTGCTGAACACCTGGATAAGCAAACAATTAAAGTCAGAAACAAAGATGAGAGGCTAAAAAACTGTATGCAAGTTACGAGTTTTTCCACTTTTGCATAAAAGCACTTTTGTTTTGTTTTTTAAGTTAGACTTCTCTCCTGCAACAAGGTGTTAATGTTCTTACTTCCATTTACATCTTGCAAGATCAGTGCACGACAGCTTTCAGATCCATGCAGTGAAGCAACATCATTCTGCAAATATCAATGAAATGATGGTCTAGTTTAAAAAAATATTCACCTTAATGGAGCCCAAAGCTGTCTTAAGATTAGAACATATTCGAGAGACTCCAAATCTGTGAAACCTAACATTTTTAGAAAGGAAGCTCAATTTTAGATAATCGCACTTCTGTTTTGTGCTTTCATGATAGGCTTTTCTTCCAATGTTCTTACTTCCATTTGCATCTTACAAGGCCGCTGTTTTGTTAGCATGACAGTTCTCAAATCTACGCAATGAAACAACATCAATCTGCAAATGTCACTGAAAAGAAATGTCCACCTTAATGGAGTACATGTTGTCTTAAGATTAGGACATTATTGCTTTGATGCCCACCTAGAGGAAGATTATCTAAAAGTCAGCTTTCTTGCTGAAAAGGTTTTACAGACTTGGAGCCTCTAGAAGATGTTACCAAGCACAAATCAATTCGTCGAGCTGATGTACAGAAATTATTCTTGCTTTCCTCCAGGGTTAACAATCTGAGATTTTCCGTGAATGATTTGGTCAAAACATTTTGGAGATTTTTCTGAGCGAGCCAGCTTGCTTTTGATGCCATCAGTGAAGCCTGATCTCCCATTCCTATTACAGGTGATCGAACATTCTTGCAGCCGGTCTTGGCTGAGCCTCCACGCAATCTGTACAAAGATAGTAAACAATTGAATAGGAAAAACAAGTCTGACTTTTGATAATCCTCTTCTAATTCACAAATGAAACTGAAACCAAGTTTTTATTTACCTCCACTGAGATCTTATTTGATCTGTGAGATCATACCAGTTTCATAATTCCTTTTACACTTTTTTTATCCATAACTAAGTGTTGTCCACTGAAATTGAACCAGTGATCTAAGTTTTTCATACCAAGTCTCTTGCAACTAAGCTAACACCTCATTGGGAAATGGTTTACTTCCACTTTCTGGTACCAAGTTGAATGGTAGACGCATGATCTGCAAAACATAGGGTACTAAGGATCTCATCATAAGAGTGTACTTGGGTTTACATGAGCTAACAGTACCAACTTTGCTTGCCCTTCTGACCATAACAAACATAAATAGGTTTACAACTTTTTACTAACATTAAAGTATTTAAAAGAAAAGACAAAACAAATAATGAATGTTTAAGAATCCTATCTAACATGCTATATCAGTAAAGAACATATTAACTACTATGAGAGAGTGCAGCAAACACATCTCCATGGGCTGAAAGGAAACTTTTTATGTGCTTTGCTGCATTTAACCTATCTCTTATTGCTCCAATTTTGTGTGTTTTCTGACTGCCCGCAAGATCAACCAGGTAAAGGCAGCCTTGAAGCAAAGACTTCATTATCAAATTCTTTGCTTGGACACACCGTCAGGATAAGCAACTATATAATATATACTGAATTATGAAATTTACTATACCTATGAGATTGACTACTGTTATCATTCTGTAGAGTTTATAAAACCTTTTGTTTCTCTGTAGTGTCAATCACATTTATTGTATCCATCGGTGACATAACACGAACAATAGGTATACACAAACTATTTTTCATAGAATTGTACCGAATATCTACCATACAGAGAGGTTGAGGAGTTTCTAGCTTAATCTGTAGAAAATAATTCGCATATCAATACAACATATTTCCACCAAATAAAGGAGATTGCCTCAAAAAAAAATTTATTTAAATCCGATGCTAATAGATCTAACTTGCACATTATATACTTCTACCACCCGTAACTGACACCTAATTTACTGAATCCTTCCATGACATACAGAATTCAAAATTTTGTTTCAGTGCTCTATAATTCAATCCATAAGTATGGTCATAAGGAACACTTGGTCCACCCTCCATAGCAAAACATAAATTTTCAAAATGACATTTTTATTACTTCTTCTAAAGCCTTTAAAACCTAACAACAACAAAGAACATTGTTTTCTTATACAGTATATTCTCTCAATAGGAAAAGCAACTTACCATAGTATATATTTTCCTAGAGCCTGGTTATCCAAATGCAAAGATGTAGCCACTATATATAACTCTTATGTTTCCTGTCCAAAACAAATTAATCATTTGAGATCCTGTTCAGTTAAATATAAAAAACTTGTGTCTACTGCAATTTGATACATAAAAACACAAACTAAAGAAAAGAACAGGTTTAAAAGTACTGAGAAGGTATACCGTTAGTGTTTTGAAGGTACAAGAAGTTATGTTTTGTTTCAACATTTTTACAGCCATTAATTTATTTTAATTGATTGGTAAGTTGGAAAAATCACCGAATTTATATTATTCAAAAAAGACAATAAAAATACATTATCCTTAAACGTACAAATTTTCATCCATTCCTCTACTAGATTTTCCAACAAAGCTTTCTTCTCTGAGAAGAACAACAACAAAAAAAAATGACATTAACTAGCAATAGCAAACTATTAATACAAGTTATTAAATGGCAATGTGATAACAACTTTTATAATATGTAAGAATTAGATATTCTGTGTAACTTATATTAAAATATGAACCACTATTTTTAATAAATTGTTGATGAAAACAATTTATTTATAAAATTATACATTCACGGTATTCTGTCCAACATAAAGCAAATATTTTTATGTACAGTAGGTTTTAATAATCCTCAATTGTCTTTTAAATCAACAACCTTGTAAGAAAGCCATAACAATAAATTGCAACCTTCTTTCTTCAAGTCAACAATCTCATCAAGACACAGTTTCACCTGTATAAAAAATTAAAAATCAAGATGGAGGAGTACCAACCCATGCTCCTAAGGACATTGACTTTCTAAAATATCTGGTGACCAACGTGGGATGCCCAATGAGAAAAATCGAGCATGGCACTCCAACAGCTCTCAGCCTGCTTTCAGCGGTTCTTACACCTCAACTCCAAGCTGGCATCAGAGTGCTTTTAAAAACTGGAAAGAGCATAACCTTTATATTGTTTAAAAAATAGCATTAAAGAGTACATTATCCTTAAACTAATAATGTCATGTCTGATCCTCCACCGGATTTTTTCATGAAGCCTCCTCCTCGGCCTTAGTTTCCAAACAAAAAAAGGGCATTATAGTATAAAAATATTGATAACGAACTATACATACAAGGTGTTAAATGGCAAAGTGCTAAAACTTCTTATAAATGTAAAAATTAGACATTCTATTAACCCAAATTAAAATACAGACTACTAGTTTTGGCAATTTGATGAAAAAATTTAAGTATGAAATTATGCCTTTACAGTAATCTCACGCATAAAGAGAATTATTTAACACCCAGAACCATTTCTGCTACCACAATCAGTTTTCTCTAATTCAAAGATTCCTGAAATGTATGAACTGTCTTCTCGTACTTCATCAATTAAAATAATCCTGATATTCAGAAGAAAATGAAGACAATATCATGTGAATTTCATCCTTGATATGGCAACCTCTTTCAGACACACATAAAGAACATATCAATTATACCAGAGGTTATATCATAAAGATGAACATCATAACGATTTTACAGTGCTTAGATGAAAATATCTGGATAGAAAGAAGAAAACATAAAAGCAATACATTATTAACTCAGCTTTGCCCAAATTCTTTACATTGGTCGATTAGGCATGTCCATGAAAGAAAACATTCAACAAAATTAAATGCCTCAGATACCACCAAAATACTGATTTCCGTAAAAATATTCATGGATTGCAATCTCGGTACGCTAATCTTAAAAAATACATTCAACTCTACCAATTCTATGAATTAATAAGCCATCCTTTTCAGGTTAACTCGAAAGATATACATGAATTCAAGCAACCAAAGGACTAACCTTAGATTGAGTACTAACACTACAGATCTAGGTGAACTTGGATGTTGATAATCAGGAATAAGTTGTAGCGGCTTAGCTTTTTATCACAACAATTTTTCTTTCACTATTGTTCCTATACTTTACCAAAGAATGATCTCTAAACGAAGATCTAATGGAACGGTGGATCCTGCCCATGTCTTTCTTGTTGCAGGGATAACATAAACTAATTCAGAAAACCCATGGTGCTTGCATGTCAAAACCGTAACCTAATGCAGGAACTTGGAAGCGGAACCAGAACTGAGAGCAGACGAGTAGCAGCAGTAGCCGTAGACAGCAGATTTGCTGGGAGGCGTTGGAAAACAAGAGCGCAAAATGAGCGCAAGTAAGATGAACAATATGATGATACCATGCAAAAGAATAATAAATGACGATGATATTTGCCGTACTTACGTGCGATTCCACTGCGGCAGTTTCGTCTGCTGCGATTTCTAGCTTCTGCTAGCAAGATTGCTATCAAGAGAGGGAGCATTCACTCACTCACCCGCCTGTCTATCATCACAATGCACTGCAACGGAGTACCCTCCATTCATTGCCCACGCTTTGATCGACGGTTTCTCATGCCCCGCACATGGTAAGAAAATGAGCGCCGACTATGATGCATATATTAGTGACTTCTTGTCACGGGGAAATTTACTTGTGTACAATTAAATTTTTATCTAAGTTTTAATTTTTTTTAATATAACGAGCAGAATTAAGAAAAATAGAAAGAACGCCGTAAGTTACTGGAAGGTGGCATGGGAAATTTTACATAACGTTACAGCAAAAAAAAACTTGGCCATGGTCCAATTAGTAATTCCTGTGTACACTTTTGGGTGTCATGGGTCCCCGTTACAGCAAAAAAAAAACTTGGCCATGGTCCAATTAGTAATTCCTGTGTACACTTTTGGGTGTCATGGGTCCCGTTCGTAATTTTTGTGCACACTTTTGAGTGCACGTGTGCATCTTGCCATTGCGTAAAAGTGAAGTTGAAACAAAATATAATTTTATAATTTAGTGTTCATCAGAATTGAACTTGTAATTTGGGCATGGGTACTTGGTATTGGTAATGAAAATTAGTATTGGTATTGGTAATGAAAATTATGTGATGGGGTGAGCTTTGAACCTTATACTTGAAAGTGTAAATCATGTGAGTCACACCTCATGCACCAACACCTCATTGTTAGTGTTAACACTCATGTCCCATAATGCATAGGAGTAAATAAGAGATTTAAATTTTAAATACTGCATTTAGAATAATAAATAAAAGGTTTAAATTTTAACTATTATTAAAAAATGAAAATGGAAATACTTAATTACATCTTTGTGAGACCACAAAGGGTTTGTAGCACAAAAAATATATATACTTTAGCATTTTTCACATTGCTTTATAAAAAGAAAAATCATGTTATGCTTCATGTGTGATGATGCAAGCTTACCCATCATGCATGATTATACACCTCCAATAAATGTAGGTTGAGACACACATAAACCCTTCCAAGTTTTACCCCAATATTCATTAGGAAAATATAATAAATATATCTATGCTTGGAACATGCTTCCAAACTACCATAGGATGCTAGCCCTAGACTTTGAACCTTATACCTTAGGGGCAAATCATATGATGGATGTTGGCATTAGGCTTTGAACCCTATATCTCAGGTGCAAATCATGTGAGCCACACCTCATGCACCCTAATCAAAGGTCTTAGCATTGGCAAATACTTCATCATTATAATATTTAACACTCATCTTGCGTGATGCATAGGAACATAGAAGAAATTTAAATTTTAAATGTTGCATTTAGAAGAACAAATAAATTGTTTAAATTTTAAATATTGTTAAAAAGTATACTTAATATCATTATCATTATCATCATCATCGTAGCCTTGTCCCAACAAAATGGGGTCAGCTACATGAGTTCTTTTTTGCCATTCGTTGCTATGAAGAGCTAGATCTTTATTTATTTATTGTTTCTTCAAATCATCTTCAATCCTTTTTTCCTATGTCTTCTTTGGTCTTCCGTTTGGTGGCTTTCCTTGAACAGTGATGTAGCAATCTTTGTTTATAAGCTCATTGTTTGATCTTCTTTGCACATGTCCAAACCATCTAAGCCGCTATTCTTGTAGCTTATATAAAATAGAAGCCACTTCAAGTCTTTCTCTGATGTATGTATTATGTAGTTTATCTCTTCTAGTAATATTCAACATCTATCGAAGCATTTGCATTTCTACCACACTGATTTATTGTTCATGCTACATGAAAGAAGGAATCATGCTTTAAGAAAAGAGGAATTATGCCACATATTATGTATGATAATGCACTTACCCATCATGCATAACTGTATACCTCCAATAAAAGTAGGTTGAGGCATACCATAAACCTTAATTTTTACCCCACAATCCATTAGGAAAAGATAATAAATACATCTATGCTTGGAACATGCCTCCAAGCTTTGACCCCTATACCTCAAGATGCAAATCCTATGATTGGGTGCTAGCATTGGCTTTTGAACCGAAACCTTAAGGTACAAATCATGTAAGCTATATTTCATGCTCCTAAATCAAAGATCTTAGCACTAGCTAACACCTCATTGTTATAGTGTTAACACTCATGTCTTGTAATGCACAAGAACAAATAAGAAACTTAAATTTTAAATATTGCACTTAGAATAACAAATAAAATGTATAAAGTTTAAATATTGCTAAAAGAGGAATCATACTACACCTTATGATGATGCATGCTTATCCATTAAGCATGATTGTACACCTTCAATAAATGCAAGCACATCTTAAACACTTTCAATTTTCACCCCATCATCATTTACAAGAAGATAATAAATATATCAAATTCCATTTGCATTTCATAAAACAAACAAAGAAATAGCTTGAGTAGAAGGGTACATTTCATAAAATAAATTAACAAATAGCTTGGATGGGGCATGGTTGCCTCGCAATCCTTAATGTAAATCATCAAGATGAAGTGAAATTTTGAAAACAAAAATACTAAAATGAACATTTTTTTTCCAAATTAATATATATATATATATATATGACTTATTTTTTACATACTCTATACAACTTTGATGTTAATGTGAGTAAACCATTTAGAAAAGTGAGGGGAGGATGGGTGTCAAAATCAAAAGAATGAATATAAGTATACCTAAGACATGATATTTTAGAATAATTATAGAGGAATATAATAATGTCTCAAGGGTAACTCGAACTGACAACCTGTTACCCAACAAGATAATTAGTTACTTGATTTAGCTACCTACCTCTAGCTCATATGATTAACGCCACATGGAGAAAAATATGGTTAAATTAACCAAGAAATAGTTTAATTATAAAGATTACTAAAATTAAAATTTTAATTAACTATATGAACAATATTTAGGTAGAGGATGATCATTCAATAAAAAGGTGTCTATATTAAAATATAAACATTATTGATCATTAAGGGGAAACTATAGTGCCTCATATCAACCTTAGCTTTCTTAATAAAATGATTAAAAATTACAAATAAAAAAGGTTCATTTTCATAAGCTTTAGAGTAGAATAGCCACAACTAAAATTGAAATTTTAACTTACCTCCATTGAGACCCCTTGGATCTATTTGACCAATTTTAGAATTCCTTTTAGAGAATTTTTTTATTAAAAAAATTTATAACTTAATGGTACCTAATAGAATCAAACATATGACCCAAAGTTACTAAGCCAAGACCCTTGCCCTTAGGCTAACACTTCATTGTTAGTAGATAACAAACATAAAAGGTAAAATATTAAAATCATAAGAATTTACCTTTGATGCACATAAGAGTGCATTTTAGTTATGCTCTTATATTGTTCAATTTAGCATGTTGTTGTACTAGTGTAGGAGCCATAGCTACTACAAAGACCTATAAAGCCAAAGTCAACTATTGAGATAGGATTTGCTTTGATGAGTGGCATGTACCCCTACGCTCAACCATACGAATCATTAAGTGTTCATCTGTGATTTGGTCGAATTCCATGGACTCTATGTCTTCCAATACACTAGCCTTTAGGAAGTGAACTTGCCCTAATAGTCATTCGTTGTCTTCCTAATTACACTTGTGATGTGTAATCAAGGCATATGATTTTTATTATTTTATGTTTTATGTTCCTGGTGCTTAAAATAGAGAAATGAAGTAATTTAATAGCTAATTTAATCTAACTAATTAATTCATCTCTAACTAATTCTAACATAAGTATCTAGTTCCACTTTCCGTACACATCCTAAATAGATACAACACCGTTAGGCTACCAAGAGTTAAGCGCTATTGGGATTACCAAGTGTTGTATGTTATGCTCAAAGCAATCGTACGTATGTGTTTAATCTATTTAGCTTAATTACTTAATTAATTAATTAGAGTTTAGTTTAGCTTAATTAATTACATAATTAATGAAAACAGTGAATGTAGAAATAAATCATTAATTTATTCTAAGTGTTGCAAGGTTTGATCAAAAGGCTCATCTTTATTACCGTTCACACAGTGTGCTTAGGTACATTAGTGCTCACATAAAGATCCATACACTTTCTAACTCTTGTTGTGGGCACTTAGAGAAATATTCTAACTCTCAAATGACAAAATTGCAAGAGCTTTGCTAAACTATGACTTAACCTCCCATAAACACGGTTGGTGAGGACGTATTTATAGACTTTATTATGGAGCTATGTCCATGGGGTCCCATAAACGCAGCAAATGCTACGTTGATACGACCCCGTTGAGAGGGCAACACCACATAGATAGGGGCCCATTGACGAGGCCACATCAATGAGGGCCTATCGACATGACACTTTGACACTTCATCATACCCCCACGACTAAATGAAAATTTGTTCTTAAGTTATTTTACAAAATTAGGAAGGTATGGGATTATTGACTGACTCTTGACATAATAAACTAACATAACAAAACTGAGTGCCCGAGTGTACAAATCAACATCATTACAAAAATTGATGGTGTTCATGACACAAAATTGAACACCATAACATGAATACTCAAAATTGAACAACACATCCTTTGATGGCATGAAGGTGGTTGAGAAGATCAAAGAGTCCCAAGTAGTGGAGGCTCTTGAGGTTTTGAAGGACCTTCACCAACTTCGGGTGCACATGGTGGCTAAGGTAGTTGTGTCTATCTTGCTATGGCTATTACCTTTGGTGGAAGGTGAAAGGCATACAGTAAGGCCTTTATTTTCTCTTCGTTTCTTGGGGATCATTCATAATCCACATGAAATCACTAATGTGGGGCTGGAATGGGGATATCCCATGGGCAAGGCATTACTAGGAATAGCTTCTTGACATTGACAAACTAAGCAATGAATTGTTTATGTTCGACATCAAACACCCTCATTGCGTTCTACAACTCCTAGTAGTCATTCATTCTTTTGGCTAGGTTCTCAGCAACAGATCTTTGATCAGTGTATTAGCTTGAGAACTTCGAGTTCAATGTTTGCCACCACAAGCTTTTTCTTGATGTCCTTGTGGTGCTTGAACTTGGCCTCATACAACAAGTATAAGCTGGCCACCTACTTTTCTAGTTCTAAACATGGTCGTCTAATAGTCAACATAGCCAGGTTTACGTACTAGAGATTGGCAAGCTCTATGTATTCCAACATTTCCTCTATCTGCAACTCCTTCAGGAAAATTTCTACTTTATTATACTAATCAATCCCATCAATGATGGGTTGCCATGATTTGCGTCCATGTTGGAGTTGTTGAAGGGTCTTGTTCACCTTTGCCTTCACCACTTGAATATGTTTCTCATTTACTTCTTTCTGTAGGCTAACCTTGTCTCTGTAGTGATCCTTGACTCTCTTGAATTTGAGAGCCTCTGATTTTTAGGCAAGTACCTCTATTGTAGTCTTTTGGTGAAGGGAATGGACCTCCTCCATGTAGAGGTTTCTATTTTTAGTTGCTAATCTCCTTAACTTTGTGTTTGCTCTGGCTAGTTGCTCCTGCTACTGATGGATAAAATCGATCAACTATTGTTTATGCGAATCAATGTTTTACAGGTGATGGTTTTTTGCAGTTAGTTGCACATTCTCCTAGTAGGTTAGATCCAAGGCCTTATGAATCTTGTGTTGGATGGCCTTTGCCAAGGATTGATAGAACACCATTTTCTCACTACACCCTCAACCCCTTTCAAACTAGTGTGAAGTCATTAAAGAGCTTCATCTCTTGTCAATGTTGAGTTGAGAAATGTAAGGTTGGCAATCTAAGCCCTCAATTTAGCAACTTTAGCAACTAAGCATTTATTTAGCCTCTTGGATACTTTTAGTTACCCTTTCAATATAATGTTTTTGCCCTTTGCCTTTAGCAACTTTGACTTGGTTACAATAATACTATCTGGAAGATCATAAACATCCAGAAGCAGCTGCCTGGTTCCCACTAGTTAGATCAGAAGTTGTTCATGCTATGCTATCCTTAATCTGTTGCTTAGGATCCTTATGGATGTTTATACATCTTTAAGTGTAATGATGTCTGGTACAGACGTTGTAGGTGCATTGAGTGTTTTGGCAATTCTATCAGCAACCACCTCTACTACAATTTCTTGTTCTTGGTGCTACATCACAAGTACTGTTACCCCCTCACCTTTCTCCAAGCATACTAAGAAGGTCACGATGTTCCTAGAAATCTCTTGAAGTGGCTGTTATTTTGAGAGATATACTGTTACCTCTTTAGCACTAAGATTTGACCTCGTAGATAGTTGTGTTTGGTAGGCAGAGAAAATGGATCTACCTCTTTCCATTAGGCTAACTATTTGGGCCACCTCATTTAGGTGACTCATTGTTGGCTAGTACAAAGATGGGTCTCCATCACTTATCCCTACTCATTGCTCTTGCTTGTTGAAGAGCTATTCTTGGTATTCATGCAACCATTGGGATGTTGTAGCAACATTTGGCATAATTTTCTAAATGGTAGGTGGACATGGTGGCTACTACTCCTCTTCTTAAATGGTTGTTGTAGGTTTTTTTATCCTTCATCATCTCCACCCAATTATCTATTGGAGCATGTCAGACATCATCATTCATATAGCGGACTATTCCTCCCCTTAGACATAGTTTTCTGATGAGGCATGGGAAAGGAAGTGCCTTCCTTCCACGTTCATTCTTCTTAAACCACTTTTCTATCTCCAGATAGATTAGTTGTGGAAGGTTGATGGGGAATCTCCTACTTAAAGTAGCACACACATGGGTAGAAAAAGTAGTGATCTTCCTAGGTCTCACTGTGGGGTTTAGATGAAAGGATGCAATCTTGTAGTGGATTCTTTTTGCTAGTGTGAGCATGTCATACTCCATATGGTTGACACCATAGCACCATTGAACCCATTTCTTTTTGATGTTGGGGTCCACCTACATGAAA
>MNCI01030912.1:0-14277 GCA_015680685.1 Gnetum montanum | reverse complement strand
GGAAGTTGTTTAAATTGAGCCTGGGTAGGCAGCTCTCTTTACAATTCCTATGGGAGATTCGAATAGCCTCTCATATTTGTGTTAGGCTTGTAGTGGCTAGTAGGGGTTCATCGTCATCGAGTAAGTTATGCTTTCGTGCGTTGAGAGGATGTTGCCTTTGTTTATGTTTATAAGAAATTCCCACCTTGAATTGCGTACTCCAACCTTCATTGTCATATAATTTGTTGGCNTGCGTACTCCAACCTTCATTGTCATATAATTTGTTGGTTATCCAATGAATTGCCTCACTAGGTGTGACATTATTGTAGTCTTGTAGGAGAGGCATGGTTGTGAAATTGTGTGTGAATTTTTATGTGACTTTTGTAATTATTTCTTCCTAAAAGATATATCGTTAATTCCTATACAACAACCTTGTATGATATAACTAATCTAGATAACTAGCACTATCCCTGGCAACGACGCCAATGACCTTGTATGATATAACTAATCTAGATAACTAGCACTATCCCCGACAACAACATTAATGATGAGTGACGAGGTACCCCTATACTCAACCATACGAATACAAGTGTTTCAAACTCCGTAGATAGACTAGTTGTCGTATCTAGATGGTTACTTGTAGATTGCAGTTCACTGTCTTCCCACTTGGACTAGTATAAGCTTTTTCACATATGGTTTAGTCCAGAGTGAGGTGTATGAGGTGTTCCTACAGTAATGTTACTCCTGGGTATGATGGTAAATAATATCAACTAAACTAGAAAAGAGAGAAAGGATGAGAGAGAATCTAAACTAGCCTAAGTGCGATGAGCATACATTCCTTAATCATCCTTACACATCTTGGACCTCGTGCATGACTACCACTGGGATTACCAAACCCATGGCTGAGGTACGCTATTGGGTTACCAAGTAGTCACACTTGAATGCTCATGATTAAGTCGTACTCATTCCACATTACTTGGAGATAAGGGTAAAGAGATATTAACTAAGAAAGTAGTAAATAAGAATGACAATTAAATAAATAATTAAGCTAAGTGGATGCTGCAATGATGAAGTAATCTTGATCTTTATTTCTGGTCATGTGCATGTCCAAGTACGTCACACTCGAATAAGGATGCTGTAAAATTACAATCATCACATTGCAGGCATACACTGGGAGAAAAGGGTTGAGAGGAAAAATTGACATGCTAAAAACTATTAAAAACTTAAAATTCAAAATAGACTCTACCAAAACTATCTATCTCTTATTTATAGATGAGGAGACAGGTTGCGATATTGCGTACACGATATTGTGTCTAGGCTGCGATATCATGGATGCAATATCGCAGCCCACAATTCATGACTCATCACATAGAGAAGATAAGGGTCATTCAAGAGATCATTAGACAACCTCAAATAGTTAAGGATTTGACATCATTACTTGAACACATAGGTTACTATAGTTGCTTTATTGAAAACTTCTTCAAAATTGCTAAATCATTGTTGAAGCTTACTAAGAAGGATGCAATGTTTAAATGGACTGAGAAATATGAACAAGCATTCCAACTCTTGAAATAGAAGCTCATGGAAATGCTAATTCTATATGTACCAAATTGGTCCAAACCATTCCACATTGATGAGTAGTGAGTAGTCCCTACACCCAATCATACGAATCACTAGCGTTCACTAAGTGATTCGGTCAAATTCTATAGACTTTAGCTCTCTAAGTACACTGGGTCTAGGTAGTGAATCTAGCAGAGATGATTGTTGTCTTCTCAGTTTCACTTGTGATGTGCAAGAGTATGGTTAAGTGTAACTGAGGCACATGATTTTTATCATTTTCTATTTTTCATTAATTCTCCTAAGTGTTGAAGATAAAGTAATGAAATAATTAACTAATCTAATAACTAACTAATTCTTAGCTAATCCTAACATAAACATCCATTCCCACTTTTTGTACACATCCTAAACACGTTACAATGCTACTGGGTTACCAAGCATTAGGCACTACTGGGATCACCAAGCGTTAACATATGCTCAAAATAATCATACTTATGTGTGTTAATTAATTATATGAATTAATTACTTAAAAGAATTAAAGTAAATTTTTAAAAATAAACATTAAGCTAAGTCCAAGTGCTACAAGATTTATAAAGAAAGCTCATCTTTATTATCATTCACACTAAGGTGCTCGGGTACATTGGTGCTCAAATAAAGATTCGAACACTTCTCAACTCCTACTAAAGGTACTTAGAAAATATTCTAATGTTGGAAAGATAAAAATTCAAGAGTTTGGCTAGCTACTAATGATTGAATGTCATAAATATGACTAGTGCATGAACTTATATAGGCAAAACATAACACTATGTTTATGTATACGCTTGGACGTAGCAAACCATGCATTGACGTGATCACATCGATAAGATCACGTTCATAGGATCATGTCGATGTAGATAAATGATGATGACTCATCATACCCCAATGATTGAATGAAAAATTATCCTCAAGTAAACAAAAGAAAAAAAATTATTTACAAAATTTTGGAAATATATGGGATTATTAACTAATTGACTGACACACAAACTAACTCAAACTAATGCTAAGTGTTCAAGTATATGGATTTACAATTTTTACAAAAATTGGTGGTCGTGACAAAAAAATTGAACACCATGATAAAAACTAGTAGCAAAAATCCTCTAGAAGCTTGAAGATGAGAAAGAAAATCAAATAGTCCTAGGTGGTAAAGGTTCCTGATGTGCCAAAGGATCTTCTCCTACCTATGATGCATATAGCTACTTTGGTTAAGGTTGCGGTTGTGGTTACCTAGCAATAGCTAAGATTTTTGGTGGAAAATGAAAAGCATCCAATAATGCTTTCATCTTCACCTCCTTACTCTAGGAATTATACATGGTCCATGCAACATCACTAGTGTGGATTGGTACAGGAATATCCCACACATAGGAAATTGTAGGAAATAGCTCCTTCACATTGACAAACCATGATGTGAATTTTTTGCATTCAGCATGGAATGCCTTGATAGCATTTTGTAGTTCTTGGTAGTGATTCATCTTATGGGCTAGGTAATCTCTAATCAATGAAGTATGCTTTGAGAACTTCAAATTTAGCATTGTTTCATTTCTAGCTTTTGCTTGGTCTCATTGTGATGCTTGAACTCGACCTTGTATAATAAGTACAAGTTGGCCACCTACTTTTTATATTTTAACCTTGGCCTTATGGTAGTCAGAATTGCCAAGTTTGCATATCAGAGATTGGTAAGCTCCATGTATTCTATCATCTCCTCGATTTGCAACTCCTTAAGGTAGATTTTTACTTTGTTATATGAGTTGAACGCATCAAAGATGGGCTGCCATATGTCATCTCCTTGATGAAGCTACTAGAGGTCTCATTGATCTTTGCCTTCACCAGTTGAATTTCTTTCTCATTAATTTCCTTCTACAAGGTGACCTAATCCATGTAATTATTTTTAACCTTTTCAAACTTAAAGACCTCATTTTTCTAGGTGATGATTTCTATTGCATATTTTTAATGAAAGATGTAGACCTCCTCCATTAAGAGGTTATGGTTTTTTTTGCCAACCACCTTAGATTCATGGTCACCTTGGTAAGCTGCTCATGCTATTATCTCATATATTCAACCATTTTCTCTTTCTAGAGCTCAACATTATGTAGGTGATGATTGTTCTTGGTTAGAATGGAGTTCTCTTGGTGAACCTCTAACAAGCCCTTTTGAATATTGTAGATAGTGGCATCTGCTAAGGATTGGTCAAAGATTATAGACTCCTAGGCATACTTAGCCTCTTAAAGTTTAAACTAAAGCTACTAAAAAGCTTCATCCCTTGTTATAACCTGGCTAAGTACAGTGGGATTAGAGAGGCAGGCTCTTAACTTTGCAACTTTGGCAACCAAGTACTGATTTTGTTGTGGCAACCTTAAGTTGGGAATTAGAAATGAGGTACTTGCCCTTTGTCTCTAATAATGCCTACTGGGTAGCAATGATTTCATCTAGAAGGTTAGACCTTCAAAATTAGTTGTTGGGTTCCCACCTGTTATTCTAGTAACTCCTTATGCTAGGCTACATTGAATCTTCCACTTGGCACTCCTATGGATGTTTGCACATCTTTGAGTGTAGCAATATTTAGCACAAATGCTATAGAAACATTGAGGGCTTCACCCACTCTATCAACCACCACCTCAATCATCATTTTCTATCCTTGGTACTACATAACTAAGACAATTTCCCATCACCTTTCTCCAAGTTCACCGAGAAGGTAGTGGCATTTTCGAAGATTTCTAGAAATTATTGCTATTTTGGAATTGACATCGTTACCTCTTGGGCACTAGGATTTGAGTGCATGGACATCTATGTTCTTTGGGCATAAAATTTCACACTGTATCCTCCAACCAACTTATAGTACAAGTTACCTCATTCAAGTGATTGATGGCTGGTTGGTAGATAGATAGGTCACCATTCAGACTAGCTTGTTGCTATTGTAAGAGTCACTCATTGAGCTTTTGCATGTGCTTCATGGAAGCATGAGCCTCCAACATGTTTCATGAGTTGTTGGTGGTGGTGGCTACTCCTCTTTTTTCATTGTGGTAGGGACCTTTTCTTTCATCATGTCCACCTAGGAGGTAGTAGGAGCATGTCTGAGTGTATCATTGGAATAGCAGGATATTTCTCCTCTTTTTTATGGTTTTTGGATTAGGCATGGAAAGGAAAGTGCCTTCCTTCCATGCTTATTCTCCTTAAAGAACTTCTCTTTATCCAGATAAATCAGCTATGAGAGGTTCATAGGGCATTTCTCACTCAGAGTAGTGCACGCATGGGCAAAAAGGTTGTTGCCTTGTTTGGCCTCACCATTGGATTGACATGGTCAACTACTATCTTAAAATAGGCATATTCTACCATTGTGAGTACACCATAATCCTTGTCGTTCCACTCCATAGCACTATTTTTTGCACTCCTTTTTGACGTTTAGGTCTACTTATGTTAAGATCTCTACCAAAATGGTCCCAATTTTAGGAAAATTAAAGGCTTGAGAGATGGCCTCCACCAAGTAGGATAAACTAATGTCCTTGATCTTCATACTAGCATCTAGATACTTATTGTTCTAGAAGAGATATGTCTCTCCCATATACCACTTCCTGTTGGAAATGATGATGGGCCACATGGGAGAGATCTTTAATTTAGTTCTAACATCTTTTGGGGTAAAGTCTAAGAAGGTTCCAAAGTTTAGCTCTTGGAGAATTGAATGTTGAATTTTCATAGACTAAATTTACTTAAGGCATACATCCATCAAAGTGACCTTAAAGCTTGACCTTGATCCTAGTGCTTCATTTTTATGGGATTACTCTATTTCAACTTGGGAAATCTAATGGATAGATTCTACTTCAGGCTCCTCTCAAATAGGTCCCATTGCAAGAGTTTTCGCTACTTGCTCCTAGGGATATTCTTACTGTTGACCCCTTCTAGTTCTGGATCACTTGTTCCTTGGTTGGGACAATCCTCCTTCCTGTGGACTCTTAGGTCTTAGTGCCATCTATAATCACAACATCATCAAGGATTAGCATTTGGTGTGTAACTTTATAACACTTGAGTACCTTATCTCTTTGAATTAGTTACACTTGCCTATGTTCTAATCATGATAGCTTTGATTATTTTATTATTATTTCATTTCAATATCTACTAGAGCTTATTTAAAATGTTTATCTCTCTTAAATGAATCATTATAATATTATTTTATTAGTTAAACCTAGTGGGGTTGAAAAAAAATTGAAAAATTTTTCATCAAAAACCTAAGGTTTGTGGTTCTCACAACATAGAGCTCACCTTCAATAGTTGCAGGAGTGAAAAGAAAAGTTAATCAAACATGAAATTTCAAAGTTATGGGCTCTAAAAATTGCAAAAATTCCTTCCTAGTTTGAGAGCAAATGACAAAAATTCACTAAGTGTTGGGTGCTATTTATAGAATTTTTTCCCTACTTCGATGGGATCATGTTGATTGGATCTTATTAACACAATGGATACACATAATTTTCATCATTAAAACATATGGGAAAAACAAAATGTTTTAACACAAAATTGAAGTCCAAAGAAAGCCCAAGAAGCTGGATACACGATGAAATGCATGAAGAGAGCTAGATATTTCAAGGAAAAAAAAGGAGATTTAAGTGGGAGAATAATGGAGAAATACCATGAAAAATCACACAACTAGACGTAACCAATGTGGAGCACAAAAGATTTGAATGTGGAAATGCCTAAGGGATGAGAAGCTTAACTAGCTAAACTAAGGGGTATGTAAGTGAATCCTACCCATAGCAGGCACATGCCCTTAATGCCCTTGCATGCCCTCCAACCAAGGAGTTTGTGGGACCCATGGGTGACTAATGATTATGGTTATTTTAAGGACCACATCACTAAAGAAACTATCTAAGAAATTTGATGCATCAAAATAAGACATTAAACAAAACACAAAAAGAGGTAGTGAGGTGAGATATGAAAAGGATAGATGGATAATGTGGGAAGTGGAATGGAGTTGTGTATCATGGTCACATGAAGTTCCTTAGCAATTTTGATGGTTAATATGACCTGATAACATCCATCCTTAGTCCAAATTAAAACAAACCACTTTCAATGACTTCACATTGACACTCTAAGACTAGTCCATCCCCTCAAGACACAAGAGCATCCCCACAGATCAATCACCATTCCTTAAAGAGGAGAAAAAAGAAGTAGGAAGTGAGATGGACCTTAGTTATAGGGGACCTTTAGGCATGGGTAACATGTCTTTCTAGTCCCATAACCAGTGCTTGTAGCCCATTTTTTTGTCTAAGGGATGTCCTTTGAATTTCCATTATTGTTTGTTTTGGAATTTTGCATGTGAATCACATCATGTAAAGACTTAGCTTGCTATTATTGGTCAACAGTGGAATGGTGAGAAATCCATGAAAACACCCCATGTATCCAAGAGGATAGGTAAGTACAAAGAGCATCAATTTCCCTTGAATCCATACCCTTATCTATCCATTTATTCCTTCCCAAGTTTGGAAACTACCAAGGTCACAAGTTCTTTAAAAGTTTCATTTAAGAAGGCAATGCATATTTCCAAAACAATGGAAAACCATAGAATTTTATAGATGGATGGATGAGGTGGGCTCACTACCTATTATCATGAAAAAGAAACCATATCTTAGTTATCAACATTAAAATTCAAAGATAGAATCTAGACATCAGTAATCAAATGACATTATAGTACAAACCACCATCAACTAACTTTTGTAGTTGCACTTAGTCCTAGTGGTAATAAAAGAAAAAAAAACATAAGAAAAGTATAAAATAAATACAAACCTATTAAATTATAACATAGAAATAAGTGTAAAATATTTAAGAGAGAGAAAAATATACTAAAAATGATAAAAAAAAGGTAAAAAAATTGAGGGACCACATTAATTAATCAGCATAGATGACCATCACCCACATGACTAAGTTGGAAGGAGGAGATCTCCAAATTGAAGCATGCATATCCATTCATTAAGGTGTTTTGGTCATTGGCTCTCGTAGGTTCATGGAAAGGTTTAAGTTATTGCGTGTTGATTAGTAACTTTTTGTTTGGGCTTTCAGGTTTGTATATTAACATGGCCCTAGAAGAAAAGGTTTCATAGATAATGTAAGAATCCTTCCACAATGTTTGGTAGTTAGTTATTTATGGTAAGTATGTGGGATTCTATTATAGGATCCTATCTCCTAGTTAAAATTTTACTTTTCTAATTCTAAGGTCATGTCATTGCTTGTTGAATGTCTTGTGTACTTCGTTAGATGACAGGGTCACCAATCAATTCTTGTCTAGCAAGTTAAGGTTCATTAATCTTTCTTTTTATGCTAGAATTAGGTCAAGGTTAAGGTCACATACTATTGACAATGTACAAACCTCTATTTGGATTGGAAGTATTAGTAGTTTTTTGTACATAAATTTATAGGGAGAGTAGCCAATAGAAAGTTTCTAAGTGGAGCGATAGGCCTAAAGGGAATCATTGAGTTTTGTGCTCCAGTTCCTCCTATATTTATTAACAATTAAGGTTATTATTTTTGTTATTTTCCTATTTGTAACCTCTGCTTGATTGTTGGCTTGGGGGTGGTAGGGTGTTATTAATTTATGTTCAACCCCCAAGTGTTGCATGAACTTCTAAAAGGTAGTACCTGTAAAATGAGTTTCGTTAGTAGAAATAAGTGCATGTGGCATCCCAAAATTATTTACAACATATTATTATATAAATCGAGCAATCTTGGAAGATGTGTAATCAGTGACAGTGACAACTTCTACTCATTTTCTATAATAGTCAACAACAACTATGATGTACACCTTTCCATTTGACATGGGAGTGATGGGATCCATCAAGTAAATGTCCCAAATATCAAAGGGCTCTAATGGTTGAATCCACTACTACAACCCCTCCACATGAGTGGTTATCCCACCATCACATTGGTAGTATTCACAAGAGCAGACAAAGTCGTGAGTATTCCTAAAAAGTGTTGGACAATAATATGCTACCATAAGGATCTTCATGACCATGCACCTCCTAGCATAGTGGCCCATACAAGGGTGCTCATGAGCATCTTGAAACATGCAAAGTTGATCAGTATCAAGTACGAACCATCAAACTAGGCCATTAATGCACACTTTTTCAAGGTGTCTGTTGATTTCCAGGAAGCATTTGGCCTAGTGAAGAAACTATTGTTTCTTCCTACTGTCCCACTCTTGTGGCATTTCTTGAGTGAGAAGATAGGTAAGAATGCCATCACACTAGTTAGGTTTAGTGAGTACTTATTTAGTTATAGCCTTGACATAGAGGAGTTCATCAGGGAATTGATTTGAAAGTGGGTTCTTCTCCTCTTTGTTGTCCCATCTCAACCAAGACAAGTGGTCAACAACCATGTTCTTAGTTCCCTTTCAATCTATCATAGTGAGATTGAATTCCTATAGGATCACTAGTCACTATATGACATGGGGACTTATCATTAGCTTATTCATCAAGAACCAATTTCCACTATGATCTATATGCACAAACATCTTATACCCAAGCACATAATGCTTGAATTTTTCCAAGGTGAACACCACTGCCATTGATTCTTTCTCTGTTGTGGTGTAGTTTAGCTACACACCCACAATGCTTCTACTCATGTAATGGATGTAGTAAGGATGTTTTTAATCATCTAACTACATGAGCACAGCTCCCAAGACATAATTGTACATGTTCATCATGATGTGAAATGCTCTAGACTAATTAGGTGCTCATAGAATTGGATTGTCTATGAGCTTCTTCTTGAGTTTCTGGAATGCATATTTGCATTCCTTGGTCAAGATTAATGGAACAACCTTCTTTGTTAGCTCCACCAATGGTTTCATGATCTTATAGAAATTCTCACTAAAGTGCTGGTAGTAACCATTGTGGCCAAGAAATAACCTCACATCTCTAACTATTTCTGATTGCGTGGGAATTCCTTAGATGATCCTTATTTTTTAGGGTCCACTTTGATCCCATTTTTGAAATTTTGTGTCCCAAGATAATGCCTTCTTAGACCATTAGGTGGATTTTTTACCAATTAAACCTAAGGTTTTTCTCCATGCACCTTTTTAGCACCTGCTCAAGATGGTCTAAGGCTTGCTCAAATGTAGCCCCATAGGTGGAAAAGTCATTCATGAAGACTTCCACCCTGCTACAAATTTTTTATTGAAAAATGCTTAGGAAAAGGCATTGGAATGTGACAAGGACATTGCATAGGTCAAAAAACATCTTTCTATATGAAAAAATATTCTAAGAACTTGTGAATGTGGTTTTGGCCTAATCCTTTGGTGCTATTTAGATTTGGTTATAGTCATTATAACAATCCAGAAAGCTATAGTAGCAATGCCCAGAAATGGTGTCCAATAGCTACTTCACAAATGGAAATGAAAAATGATCCTTGTATGCCTCCATGTTCAATAGTCTAAATTTGATGTAGCTCCTCCATTTGCCAACGTTCTTTGCCACTATCATAAGTGGGCTAACCCACTTGCTATTTGAAATGGGATAGGTGAATCCCAACTTGAGGAGTTGTTCAATATCCTCTTTCACAATCTACTTCAATTTGGGGTTCAATCATTGTTGAAGCTAACTTTTTGATTTCATGGAGGGATCTATGTAGATGTGATGCTGGCATATCATAGGATCAATTCCAGTGAGTTCAAGATATGACCAAGCAAAGATTGTTGGCCATTTTTTGACTATCTCCAATAGCTTCTTCTTCTATGCAAGAGAATGATTAGCATTGATAATACCCGACTTATCATTTTTTAGAAAAGAATATTCCATTCTAGCTAGTAAATTTTTTAACTCAAGGAGCTATTATTTAAAAATTTTAGTGATATTCAACTCTCCACAATTGATGTCATCAAGTTCATTAGAGAGTTGGTGATGTATGTGCTCCATCTCGTCCATGCCTTTAATGTAGATACTTGTAAGGCTATTGGTTTATTCCATGCACAAAGTTGAGTTACTTTTAGGATTAGTTATTAGCCACTAGGTAGCTTGCATGCTATGATTATTGTACTTTTCACTAACCATAATTTCTACATGTAGTGGCACCCTGTTTCACTATACATGATGCATGGAATGTGCTTCCTCTTGATCTTTCCAAAATCATTTTCCTTGAAAAATTCCAAGGAGAGGTCTTTGATTCCTAGCCATGCATCTATTGTGCTTAGCCATGCTCTTCCCATAATGATTGAAAAGTTCCCCTTGTATTTATGAACTCTAATCACTCGGAAATTAGCAAGATATAAGCATGCACATATGGTGGTCACAATGTCTTCTACCAATCCCAAAGAAATGGTGATGGACTAATTCTTCAACTTAAGATAAATGTTGCTCTTGTTGAGAGGAGGTAGGTTCCAAGCTTTGTATATTTCATGAGATATCATATTAACACTAAAACATAAGTCTAGAAAATCCTTGCAAGGCTCATTTCTAGTGATTTGCAAGTAAATTAGGGGACTCCTAGGATTAGTTATTTTCTTGGGAAGGTGTCCAACCTTTATCCAATCAGTGATAGCATGGGTCAACATTACAGTATGCACTTTGGGAGGTGTTTGGTTTGAAGGGATCTCGAATGGTGTTGTAGAGGATGAAGAAGAAGTAGGATCATTAGACGCAGGTATCTGTGAAGGATTAGAAGGACTTGGTTTGGAAGAAAGGTCTTTTTTAGGGCTTATTCTCCAAACAACTCAGCTAGGGAGTAGGTTATAAGTTAACAACCCTTGTGGTGTTTCTTTATTATGATTGGGTAGGAATTTTGCCTTGCATGAATGGAGTTGGTATCAACTAAGTTGAGGATGGAGGTATAGGTACAAAAGGATGAGAAGGGTAAAATGAAAATAGAGACTTCCCTCTTGGAGATTGAGCTCTATAATACTTAGGAGGGTAGTAGTGGTGTTGGAAAGATGCATAACTAGAAAAGTCATGTGGAGAAATCAATTGCTAACCATAGTACCCATTTGGATCTGACTACTAATAAGGTTATGAATACCTTGATGGTTGCATCCCCCACAACTGTGGGTGCTGCCACTACTAATACTGCTCATGAGATTGGTGTGGAACTCTACTTAGATAGTAGGCTTGTTATTGATGGAACTACATATAGTATGCTTGAGAATAAGGCAATCACTTGGATTTTTTCCTTCTCACTAATATGGGATTCAATGTGTACATCCCAAATTCCTACAAGTGTGACACAATTGGAAAACATTACTTAGGATGCTCATAGTGGTAGATGTCAAACCCACCATCATCATTTGTCTTAGAATCTGCAACCTCTTCAATGATAGCAACTTTGCCCTTACCCCTTTAATGGGCATGCTGAGCTTCCTTCATGCTCCTTCGATCACAACTTCTACCTTGCTCTTTGGGCTCTTCTATAATTCTAAGGGTAGTTTGGAATTTCTCGTCTAAAGAATCCCATATTTTTTCTACCTTGGCAAATATTTTAGAAATATATTTTTGCATCAGCAAGATCTTACGTTACACCACTTCATCAAGTGATGCCTTTTTCTCGTTGTCACAAAATTGAACCTTCCTTTGTGGATGGAAGGATCTCCATTATACTCCTTCACACTTTTCCTTTTCCTCAAATCACCTTATTCTTTGGTCACTTTTTCAATTAGCCTTTGGATTTGTTGAACTCTTAATTCTAAAAGTCTCCCTTAAGAATAGGTCCTAAGAATTCTCCTTGTTTTTGTTTTCAACCCATCTATGCTATGGAGGAGCTACTTTCTTTGAAAAGAACCATGGCCTAGACACCTATGTAATAGAGAGTAATATCTACTCATGGTCACATTCAAGGATTCATGTGCTCCTTGTCTCCACCCTTGGATCTACTTCCTCAGATTAGACACTCGAGAGTACATTTGATACTTGTCATTGAAGAGCTCGAGCATCGTACTTCATTGTCTAATTGATTCCGATTCTAAGGAATGGTACCACTTTTCAACCTTCTTGATGTGTGTCCTAGGGAACAACTTCAATTTTCCCATTTGTTTTCAATGTTCTATAAGGCACAAGCATCATGAAAGGCTTGGAGATGATTTTATGGATCAGAATTATATCCCCCTTCAAACTTGGGAATATTGTTCATGTCCAAAAATTTGATTTGTGTATCTTTCATGTGCTTTGTTAGAATTTTCATGACCTCTACAATATTCAACATGTTTCTAGTTGCAAGAAAATGCTCATCATAGTCATGGCCCCTACAATTACCACGATTCCTATGATGCCCCCTGCTATTCCTTCCTTCATGATCATGGGTCTCCCTTGATTGCTCATGTCCCTAGTCTCTATTTTTATAGTGGGAACTATGATAATCTCTATCCTATTGATCACCTCCATCATGGTCTCATCCTTTGTAGGTTAAATTGGATCTGGAGGAGGAAGAAGATGAGGATGATGAAGGCTAAGAGGAAGGAGAACTAGCATTAGAATGGTACTTGCTACTCCCTCTTTATTGATCATGACCACAATCACCATGTTTATCTTTATCATGGTTCTTGTCCAGGTTCCTACCTTGACTCCCTTCTTTGGATCCCCCATGGTCATGGAACTCATTCTTCTCTAAACCAGGGTTGTTTATAGTAGACTATAAATTTTGGTTAGGGCCCCCTTCCTCAAAGAAGACAGAAGGAGAATTAGTGTATTTAGAATCCCTAGAGAAGTGATCCTCTTTGATGCCTCAATAATGTAATGAAATGGTTAACTAATTTAATAAATAACTAATCCTAGCATAAGCATCTATTTTCACTTTCTGTACACATCATGAACATGTTTCAATGCTATTGGGATTAAGGCGCATTAACGTATGCTTGAAGTGGTTGTACTTATGTGAATTAAGTAATTGTATAAATTAATTACTTAAAAGCATTAAAGTAAATTGCATGAATAATAAATGCATGAGGTAAACATTAAGCTAAGTCCAAGTGTTGCAAGGCTTATCAAGAAAGCTCATCTTTATTGTCATTCACACTGAGGTGCTTAGGTACATCGGTGCTTGAATAAAGATCTGTTTACTTCTCAACTCCTACTATGGGCACTTAGAAACTATTCTAACTTTGGATAGACAAAAATACAAGAGTTTGGCTAGCAACTAATGATTGGTTTCCATAAATACAATTGGTATGCACATATAGGTAAAACACAACAATACATCAACATGTATGCACTAGCGTACTAAACCATATGTCAACACAATCATGTCAACAAGATCACATCAATGAGATCACATCGACAAGATCCCATCGATGCAGAAAAATGATGACAACTCACCATACATTATAAAAAATGCATCCAATTATGCATTGGGAGTAGTATTTACATAAAATGGATAATAAAAAATATTCATATTACATCCATTGTGTAAGAATAAGCATTGTAAATAGATAATTAATTACACTAAAATAAAAAAAGAATTAATGGTAGTGATATATGCTCTTAAAAAATTCAAGTACTGTGTGCTTAGATACCTCAATTTTATGCATAATTATTGCATTGCCATTCATTTCCTCATGAATAATTCAATAGTGAGTCCTCATGTTATATGGTGGTTGGTGATATTATAGGAGATTGATTTAATAATGGTGGATATAAAGGGAACCAATAATATTATTGTTGGATCATCGATCTTAATTAAGATGGAACAACAAAGTTCATGAACAGTCTTTATCTAACCAATCTCTAGATGAGTTACTTTTTTCTAAGA
>MNCI01030911.1:15865-29467 GCA_015680685.1 Gnetum montanum | reverse complement strand
GCAAGAAAAACATGTTGAATATGTAGAAATCACAATATGTCCTATAGTGGTTGATAACTATTCTAACATTAAAGTACGTATCCTAAAATTATAATATATTAATAAGAATTATTTTATTAATGAAGATTATTTTAATGAATTACTCACACACTACTACCGAAATGAGAAAAATGAATTTCCCATTGTAATAATAAATATAGATACCATTAGTTTTGCTTGTACATTCTATCTTTAATTAAAATAGAAAGTAAAGGTCACAATCTATGATCTTCAACCAAAATACAAATAAGACATCAATTCAACTAAAGCTTTGAAGTACATCCATTCAACCATTAAAATAATGTAGTTGATGGATGTTACCTAGATTACATGTGTTTCAATTGCTTTTTGTACAATAGATATACATATATCATAATCATACATCTAGGTTGAAATCATCAAAAAGGGGCATATCTCCAAAACTTGGAATGGATTCAAACAAGTTATTTGAAAATTGAAGATCATTTAGAAGTAGCTCTAACATGGATGTTGTTAGATCAAAGTCCTTTCAAAACAACTCATCCTACTCGTGCATTATTTCATGGTCCATTACACCATCTGTTTCCCCTTCACCTTCAACCCCAATGGCATTAATGTAGATCCCTTCCCTTGTTGTAAGTGATGGTAAATTTGCCTCAGCTTCTTTCTAAGGAAGTGTACATTGTTATATGTTAGAATTCAAAATGAACTAAACATAAATAATAATATATATTATAAAATTGAGTTTTAGATTTTAAAACGAAAAAAAAGACTTTTAAAATGTAATTGAATGAGGTAAAAAATTTTACCTTCGGTCAAATCATCCTTCCAAGAGGACCTATGTTGCTGTTCCTCTGTTCCTTTTGCAGTAAAAACTTTAAATTCTTATTACTATCCACCTACATTACAATTATTAAAGGTATTAACTTAAATGAATTTAAATTATATAAATATTATATGCAAACATATCTGCATATATGGCTACCTATGCACATACTGTCAAACTATCCAAAACCATATTATAAAAGTCAGACAGAAACTTAAGATAAAAATCCAAAGCTATTGAAGAAATTTAATCAGGACAGGTATACACAAATTTATTTAAATACCTTACTGTTAGAATCAAACTCATTATGTAGTGGGCTTGCTAAGGCAACCTGCAGTTTTTGTCGTTTTCCTTCCCTTGTAAAACATGAAAATCCGTTGGTTGTCCTTCTTTGTTTAGAGTCGTTCCACTTTCTCTTTTGAAAGACCTTGACATCAGTATTTGAATCACTGTCTGATTCTGATCTCGGGATTAGAGGATTTTTAGTGTTGGTGATTTCAGGTAGCAAACTAGTATCCGTAGCAGGAGATTTTCCAGGACTGGTAGATGAATCAAAGGAGCCCATATTCCAAGCGAAGGAATAATTATTTAAATCTGATACTTGCGAGGATTGCGAGGAATAACCAATTTTTACTGGTTGTTCCAAGTAATCAACCTTCAATGTATGTGCAGCAAAACCCGTCTCAAATTCTCGCAATGTAGAGTTAGGGTTCAAATTAATGTTGGTTCTGCTACCGCAGGTACTTATATTTTGATTAGGAAGGTTGATATCCAAGAAAGATCGACATTGGTCAGGCACAACAAAAGGTATCTCCATGTAGCTATGGTGGCTTATTCGACACCCTACAACATAAACATAAACAGATGCATTAGATAACATTTTAGTGGGAAAATAAGCAGACCAAGCTTTTTACTTGTTCTGAAAAATATTGATGGAATCAAAAAACTTTTTAAAGAACATTTCCTTTCTAAAATGTTTTTGGGAAGCACAATTCTATACTTCGATGGAAAACTAATTTAAGTATTTACCGAATGCAAGCGCAACCATATTAATCTTTATTTATCAAAACATTGACACTCTCATGGTAAGGAAAACTTCCTGTGTACTAGGAAGACAGTTCTTCAGGTAAAAACAAATTTGTAATTGGGAGGCTATATTTGGAAGATTCTCTTGGATTGGGATGGGTGCCTCTGAACAGAGATAGATAAGTTTTGTTTGTTTTATTGGAAAGTCCACCATGAGAATAAGCCATAATACCCATGTCGCATTCCCTAGAGTACACCTTCGGTGTGCCTTGAACCTTCATCATTGCCTTAAAAAAATTCAAATAACCAACAACAAGACAAAACGTGCACCATTTTCACTCGAAACCATGGATAAAAAAGACAGACAAAAATACTCAAGATAGTCTCACTAAGTAAAGCAGCAGACTGTATCCTTCTGCAATTAAAATCAAAATTTGAGGGAAAAACAAAAACTCAAATCCTTTCAATCAGCACGAACCCACTTTTACTACACGTTGAAAGTTGAATATTTAAATAAACTAAGAATACGTTATGCTTCAGAAGAAACCAATAAAAATAGAGTAATTTTGGTGGAGAAAAAAACGAATTACCTGCAGCTACAGGTGCATACAAAGGATTAGACACTTGAGGTTGAGTTGATTCTGGCAAAGTGGGTAAAATAAACTCTTTTCCGCCCAGGGACGGCAACCCTTCAAACATACTATACTAATTGTTGTCACCTAATGAAGAAAAGTACCAGCAAGACGGAAGTTGGGAATCAAAAACTTGTTCCCTTTTGCCGTAATTTTCATAATGCTGATTGTCACCCAATGAAGAAGAACAGTACCAACAAAAAGGAAGTTGGAAATCAAAAAATTGTTCCATTTTGCATTAATTTTCATAATGCTGATGTTGTTGCTACTACTGGATCCAATCCACTTGCTCAACATCCTTCTCCTTTTTTACCTCGAAACTCATCATTTCTGTGTAACCCATACACAAAATGAAAAAAGAAGGAAAACACACCAGAAAAAGAAAACCCACAATACCTGCACACCAAAAAACAAAATAAGGAGGAGAAGAAGAAACAAAAGAATAGCATCTCCTCTCCTCTTGTTACCATGGAATGGCAAAAGCTTGGTCTATTCCCACTTCCTGCCTTTCGCTCTTCTTGTTACCATGGAATGGCAAAATCTCAGTCCGCTCCCTCTTCCTGGCTTTCGCTCTTCTTGTTACCATGGAATGGAAAAATCTCTATCCATTCCTACTTCCTGCTTTTCTCTTATTCTTTAGCAATGATCAGGAGAGCATTCAATACTGACAATTTATCTAGATTCGCGCATTCTCGACAAATCTGGAACAACTGCACCGAACAGGAAAATTTAAAACCCACCCACAAATGAAAGGGGAGAAAACAGACACACACACCTAGCATAGATGAAAGATAGAAAGATAGATAGCCAAGGCACAGGAGGAAGCATTGAACTAAAAAAGCAGTGAAAATACCCAATCTCCAACAATAGCAAAAACACTAGTCCGACTGTCCATACTCGCCTAATTCTGGCATCTGTAGAGAATAAATCCAACGGTAACACCACAAGGGGGGAAAGGCAGTGGCTCAACATTCACACAGAATCTTCATCATTGCCTTCTTTGTTCCAAGAACACGATGACAGTGGATGAACTCAGGCCCAGAAAACCACTGGAAATGCTGGTGGGTTGCAGCAGAACATATGATGAATCAAATCCTGTGCATGAATAGATTTGATGGCATTCAAAATTGTGAATCGTGGAATGGCAAAGGAAGGGAGGGAAAAAGAAGAATTGTTAGCTGTAGAGGGATGCACCAATAACAGTGGATATTGCAGTAGCACAGGCTGTGACAGTAAGGAGGAGGAGGAGCCGGCAATAATGCTGCTGCTCTGCCTCGAGCCTCATCAATAACATGAAATTTCCTTCTCTCCTCTCCTCTCCTCTCCTCTCTATTCTCCTCTCTTCTATTCTCTATCTCTGTTTTTCTCGTGTTATTTTTGTTCTTCCTCTTTTCTCCACTGCAACTTTCCATTTAGGTGCTCCAATTCATTTTTAATGTTTTTAGTCCTAAACTGTCATTTTCATATTTTCGGTTGTCATTGTTACAGTTTTAGTTTTAAACTGTAATTTTATGTAAAGTGTTTCAAATGTTATCCAAGTGTTTTTTTATGTTTAATGGTTGTAGGGCTTTGGTTTCAAATTTCTATGTTTATAACCACTGTTGTTGAATATTTTAGTGTCCTCTTGAAATCTATCCTAGTAGTGATAGAGATGGTGGGGTTATTATGTTGCATAAACATGTCCACACCTAAGTCCCCTAACCTTGACATGGAGTGCGATCAGCATGGGGTATGGCTTAGGAAGGGGACCTCAAGCTTCCTAGCCTACCTACTCCAAAACTATACTATGATAGTTTGGTCACACTTGAAGTTTGAGGCAGCAACAACAATTGTGGAGGCCATCCTACCTAGATCCTCCAATTTAATTATGAATTTCATCATGGATAAACATGATGCTTTTTCAGAAGGAGAAACATGTCACAACCTGACTACTATGGGCCCTCATAAATTATCTCAAATATTTGGATAGTATAACTTGAACAATACCTTGATAGTGGGCTATCATGCTCATATGTGGTTCCATAACCCTCTAGGCATCTTCTATCACATAGAGAGATAAGCAATACTGTTATCTTGGTTATTCTCTGTTTGCTATTATGCATTTCAAGTTATAACTATATTTGATTTCTTGTTTTACTTGCTTGCAAGTTAGGGATTGATGATCAAGGCCAAATAAAGACTCATAACCTCTTTCTCCTAGCTGGCACAGCTATAGAGGTGTTCACTAAGAGCCCAAAAATGAGGCTTCTAGTGTTGGAGCAATTGCATGGGAACCTTGAGGGTAGTATTGGGCATCACCTTAAGGCTTACAAGAGATGCCTAGCAAACAGGAGCATAGATAGCTAGTGGGTGAGCCCATCTCTTGATGATTTCAACTTTGACCCACAACCTAGGGCTCTTATGAGCTTGAGTCATGTAGGTGAAGTAAGTGTTATTAATTTGTTATTTTTATGCTAAAGTGTTTCTATTTATATGGTTATTAGGCTATTTTGGTTTTTGTTGTTCATGTAATTTGTTACACCCATGCAAAGGCTAAAAAGGTATCTTTTACTATTTTGTAGCAGTCACTCCATATACTAAAGTTATAGTTATCACTTCAAGACATACAAAAGAGAACTTTCCCCGTAAGTTTGAGGAGATGAATCCTCATAGGAGTGGTTATCAGATCAAGTGCCTAATGCTATACTTGCAAGGGTCATCCATGCGGGCATGTTTGGGCTCTTCATGGCCCCAAGCTCGATTATTCCCACTATAGAAACCTTTATTCGAGTGTGATGTACTTGGACACACACATGATCGACAATAAAGATCGAGATTACTTCATCATTGCAGCATTCACTTAGTTTTAATTATTTAATTTTTATTACTATTTATTGTTTTCTTAGTTAATATTTCTTTACCATCATTTACTATTCTTGTTGTTAACTGCGGAATGAGTACGACTTAATCACGAGCATTTAAGTGGGACTGCATGGTAACCCAATAGCGTACCTAGGATCTACGCTTGGTAATCCCCGTAGTAGTCATGCACAAGGTCCAAGATGTGTATGGATGATTAAGGAACGGATGCTCATCGCACTTAGGCTAGCTTAGACTTCATTTCCTATTGCTCATTAGTTTAATCAAGATTATTTTCCATTGTCTCTAGGAGTAGCACTAGTTTAGGATCACATCATATGCCTCACTCTGGACTAAGCAATATGTGACAAAGTAAATACTAGTCCATGCAGGAAGACAGTGAACTACGATCAACGTGTAACTATCTAGATACGACAACTAGCCTATCCACGGAGTTTGACCGGATCATGCATGAATGCTCGTATTTCGTATGGTTGAGTGTAGGGGTACCTCGCCACTCATTAGTAAATTAAAAAACAAGTTTCTTGTATTCTTGATGATAACGTATGATGTCAATAGGATTTTCTTTTAGGTCAAAATAATTGCAATCTTGACTATAAATATTATTATTGGAGGCTTTGATTCTCATGATCTCATCTCCATTTGGTTTTTTTGTAACACACAAATCATTTTTAAAATTTATATTAATTCTTTTGCTAACCATTTATCCTACTAAAAGTAAGGAATTTGAGAGATTTAGTACATAGAATACTTCTATAATAGCATCAACTTTGTTATTAAGATGTCTTATAATATAATCTCCTATCCCTTCTATTTCTATGAAGTTGTCATCATCAATTTTAATATTACCAATTTTGTTGGGTTTATAATTCATAAGATATGTGAGGACCCATATGGTTTGAGCATCCAGTCTCTACTATCCATGATTCTTATTTAACTTTGGTAATAAAATTAAAGGCTTTGTAATTAACTTAATTTTCTTCTTGAGTGAATGCTAATGTTGGTGCCTCCTCTTGTTTGTTATTTTGAAGCTAGAAAGTTTCAAATCTAATTCTTACCCAACATGATTCTATTAAGATTCTTTTTATTTTTAGAACCTACAATATGGGATAGAGAAATGATTTGGTTAATTTGATTATGATTATTACATCTTCCTCCTAAAATCCTCTACCTTTGATGTTTTTGTATTGATTTTCTAATGTGTTTGAATAATTTAGTGAATTTTGATCATTAGGGTTTGTCATGCCTTTTCTTCCTCTTTCTCTATAAGATCTACCCTTTCCTCTACTAGTTGTGAAAACATGTTCATCATTATTGTTATAAGTTCATGAGCTTTCCAAGAAACTGATTTGAGAGACCAAATCATCTACTATAATCTATTTGAATTCCTTATTTTGAAGAAAATTCATTATAATATTTTGATATGTCTAATCATACAAAGAAGCAACCACCTTTTGGACTATTTTATATTTAGTGAAGTAACATCTATATTCACTCATGTGTTTTAGATATCCATATATTCTTTCAAAGAAGTTTTTAATGTTTTCTCCTTTGTTTGACTTCAAGATTATCAAATTGGATTCTTTTGAATAATTCTTTAGTATGTTGATTTTTGGGATTGTCATGGTAGTTTGAACAAAATATTTTCAATAATTTTTAGCTATCTCTAACAAACATAATCTTCTTATTATGATTTTTGAAATGTTAAATATGATGATTATCTTTGCTAGAGATTCTTTCTTCTTTATTTTCTCATGATCTAACATTTTTATCCTAGAAGGATTATCTTATTTTCCATCATTTTTTGTAGTGATAGGAATGAAGGACTTGCATTTGATTTAGTTCTTAAATGTCATTTAACTCAAGAAGGCCTTTCATCATGTTTCTCCATAGAAGAAAGTCTCATGTTTCATTAAAAATGATAGGGCACTTTGAAATTTCTTTGTTGCAACTTTGAATGATATTTCTAATGGTATAGATTAATGTAATAAAATTTTTGCTGAAATAAATGATGAAATTATAGTCTTATCGAGGTGACTGTTGGTCTTCTTTGTTTGAGAAATTTTGAAGTATTAAAAAGTATGAGATGATGTAGGTTGATTCTCATATTCATTATTAATGTTATGGTTTGAGTGAATGCTTGAATATATTATTGAATTAAGTACTGATAATGATAATTAAAAATATTGGTAAAGTTGATGATTTTATAAATGTCAAAATGGAAGAATAGAAAGAGAGATGTGAAGAGATAGTGGGTGATATTGAAGTAGATTTAGGTATCAACTTTATTTGCTAATTTTCAGTCATTTATAACATGGTATGATATTTCTATGTATAGAATATAGTTGGGACCATACTCTGACTTAATGAAAAGTTATTTCACCATAATAAAATGAATAAAAAATTGAAAAAAAAAGATGAATTGAGACTAAAATCCTGTACATATGTCCATCAATTCATAAATTTAAGGAAAATAATTTTTTTTTTTCATTCATTAGGTAGTGACAAGAACACTACATGGCTTTGGTGACTAAATTACAAAGCAAACTAATACTTATTGTATTACACATTAATATATTAAAAAAATCTATAGAAGGAATTGNAATACTTATTGTATTACACATTAATATATTAAAAAAATCTATAGAAAGAATTTTAAAAATAGTCCAATAGATCTTAGGGATCTTGGTTGACGTAACTAAAAATTTCAATTATAATTTCATAATTTCAAATATGACCTAGGAAAAATGTTAGCTCCCTAATAAGGAAGTATCTACTAATAGCAAAAAAATAAAAAGACACAACATTTACTATTTTCTATTAACCATCTATGATTTTTCAAATGACTATCTCTCTTTGTAAATTCTATAAGAGGCAATTGTATCTCTTTCAATTATTCTTCTTCATATCATTGTTCATGTGAGAAAGAGAATTTTTAAATACCATATTTAAAATATCCTTCTTATTTTTCATATTTTTAAAAAAATTTGAGATTTCACTATAGGTTAAAAAAATATTATTGCATTACCTTCTTTAATACTATAATTGCATTCTAGTATACAAGTTAAAAACACAAATATGTTTCATATGTTATTTGAGAAAATGTGTTCTTCATGGCTATTTATGAGTACAACACAAATTCCATCCCATTATCTAAGAGTTTAGGTAAATAATGGAAAATTCCTCATGAATAAAAATGTTGATTATATGATCCAAATACTATTAAAGATGAACAACACATTTTTTACAATGTGTTACTTACCAATTTATTTTTTTTTTCAAAATTGATAAAAACACTTGGTAATATTTTAACTATGTTATTAAAACACATAGCCTATACTTTTCTATAGTTTTAGTTTTAGTTTCAAAATATAAAATACAAACTATAGACAAAATAATAAATTATTAATACCTAAAATTTTGCATGCTTCCTTTTAAAATCTATTTTAAACAAGTGAAACTAAGAATAAGAATAGAAATAATTTACCAATAATTTGATCGAGTTAGGATGGTTAAGTTTAGATTTATCTAATAACTTTTTCTAAATGAAAATAATAAATATATTTCAACTTACTAAAAATTAAATTCAATGTCAAGCTTAGAAGAAAATAAAAATGGTACTTCTCACATATATAGATGTACACATTTGGTAATATTAAGGAATTAATAACTCATTTTGAGAATTCTTGGTTTCATAAAAACAAACAAAAATTAAATATATTTGACAAAGTTTCTAGGTTTCGTTAAAAAATATATATATGATAAGCCAAGTGAAAGTTGACACCAAAAATGCATCTAGACTAGTAATGTAAGAGAGTATTAACAAATATTTGGAAACCATAAGCATAGAAATCCAAAACCTTTTTTATCTCTTTGTTAGGTTGTAGCAAATAGCAAAAAAAAGAAAAAATCTCTTAAAAGGTGAAAGAATCTTCTATAAATTTTACCTACTATGATAAAGAATGAGATAAAATATCTCCCATTCCACTCCACCTTTGTTATTTTATTTTTTATGAGAACCATCTACATAGCATTCTTTGAAATTGAAAGATCATATTGGTGAACCTTCTCAAATGCAAGAAAAACATGGTGAATATGTAGAAATCACAATATGTCCTATGGTGGTTGATAACTATTCTAACATTAAAGTACGTATCCTAAAATTATAATATATTAATAAGCATTATTTTATTAATGAAGATTATTTTAATGAATTACTCACACACTACTACCGAAATGAATTTCCCATTGTAATAATAAATATAGATACCATTAGTTTTGTTTATAGATTCTATCTTTAATTAAAATAGAACGTAAAGGTCACAATCTATGATCTTCAACCAAAATACAAATAAGACATCAATTCAACTAAAGCTTTGAAGTACATCCATTCAACCGTTAAAATAATGTAGTTGATGGATGTTACCTAGATTACATGTGTTTCAATTGCTTTTTGTACAATAGATATACATATATCATAATCATACATCTAGGTTGAAATCATATAAAAAGGGGCATATCTCCAAAACTTGGAATGGATTCAAACAAGTTATTTGAAAATTGAAGATCATTTAGAAGTAGCTCTAACATTGATGTTGTTAGATCAAAGTCCTTTGAAAACAACTCATCCTACTCGGGCATTATTCCATGGTCCATTACACCATCTGTTTCCCCTTCACCTTCAACCCTAATGGCATTAACATAGATCCCTTCCCTTGTTGTAAGTGATGGTAAATTTTCCTCAGCTTCTCTCTAAGGAAGTGTACATTGTTATATGTTAGAATTAAAAATGAACTAAAAATAAATAATAATATATATTTATACAATTGAGTATTAGATTTTAAAACAAAAAAAAAAGACTTTTAAAATGTAACTGAATGAGGTAAAAAATTTTACCTTCGGTAGAATCATCCTTCCAAGAGGACCTACGTCATTGTTCCTCTATTCCTTTTGCAATAAAAACTTTAAATTCTTATTTCTATCCACCTTCATTACAATTATTAAAGGTATTAACTTAAATGAATATAAATTATATGAATATTATATACAAACATGTATGCATATATGGCTGCCTATGCACATACTGTCAAACTATCCAAAACCGTATTATAAAAGTCAGATGAAAACTTAAGATAAAAATCCAAAGCTATTAAAGAAATTTAATCATCACAGGTATACAAAAAATTATTTAAATACCTTACTATTATAATAGAACTCATTATGTAGTGGGCTTGCTGAGGCATCCTGCTGTTTTTTCCGTTTTCCTTCCCTTGTAAAACATGAAAATCCGTTGATTGTCCATCTTTGTCTAGAGTCGTTCCGCTTTTTTTTTCTAAAAGCCCTTAACATCAGTATCTGAATCACTATCTGATTCTGATCTCGGGTTTTCAGGATTTTCAGTGTTGGTGATTTTAGGTAGTAGACTAGTATCCATAGCAGGAGATTTTCTGGGACTAGTAGATGAATCAAAGCAGCCCATATTCCAAGTGAAGGAATAATTATTTGCATCTGATACTTGCGAGGATTGCGAGGAATAACCAATTTTTACTGGTTGTTCCAAGTAATCAACCTTCAAAGTATGTGAAGCAAAACCCGTCTCAAATTCTTGCCATGTAGAGTTAGGGTTCAAATTAATGCTGGTTCTGCTACCGCAGGTACTACTGTTGTGATCAGGAAGGTTGATATCCAAGAAAGATTGACATTGGTTAGGCACAACAAAAGGTATCTCCATGTAGCTATGGTGGCTTATTTGACACCCTGCAACATAAACATAAACAGATGCATTAGATAACATTTTAGTGGGAAAATAAGCAGACCAATATTTTTACTTGTTCTGAAAAATATTGATGGAATCACAAAAATTTTTAAAGAACATTTCCTTTCTTAAATTTTTTTGGGAAGCACAATTCTATACTTCGATGGCAAACTAATTTAAGTATTTACCGAATGCGACCGCAACTGTATTAATCTTTATTTATCAAAACATTGACACTCTCATGGTAAGGAAAACTTCCTGTGTACTAGGAAGACTTTAATAAATATCTAACGCGAAAACAAAGAAAGCTTCCAAAATTTTTTGGGATATTATAAAATCCTAAGAAAAAATAGTTCTTCAAGTAAAAAACAATTTGTAACTGGGATGCTATATTTGGAAATACATGGAAGCTAATTTTTTAACAATTGTTTTATGATTAATTTGATTTGGTTTGTTCTATCTCTATCATGAGAGATTCTCTTGGATTGGGATGGGTGCCTCCGGACACAGACAGACAAGTTGTTTTTGTTTTATTGGAAAGTCCACCATTAGAATAAGCCCTAATACCCACATCGCATTCCCTAGAGTACACCTTCCATTGTGCCTTGAACCTTTGTCATTGCCTTAAAAAAATTCAAATAACCAACAAGAAGACACAATATGCATCATTTTCACTTGAAACCATGGATAAAACCGACAAACAAAAATACTCAAGATCGTCTCACTAAGTAAAGCAGTAGACTTTATCCTTCTGCAATCAAAATCAAAATTTGAGGGAAAAACAAAAACTCAAATCCTTTCAATCAGCACGAACCCACTTTTAATACACGTTGAAAGCTGAATATTTAAAGAAACTAAGAATACGTTATGCTTCAGAAGAAACCAATAAATATAGAGTAATTTAGGGGGAGAAAAAAATGAATCACCTGCAGCTACAGGTGCATACGAAGGATTAGACACTTGAGGTTGAGTTGATTCTGGCAAAGTGGGTAAAATAAAGTCGTTTCTGCCCAGGGACGACAACCCTTCAAACATCCTATAGTAATTGTTGTCACCTAATGAAGAAAAGTACCAGCAAGATGGAAGTTGGGACTCAAAAGCTTGTTCCCTTTTACCATAATTTTCATAATGCTGATTGTCACTCAATGAAGAAGAGCAGTACCAACAAAAAGGAAGTTGGAAATGAAAAAGTTGTTCCATTTTGCATTAATTTTCATAATGCTGATGTTGTTACTACTGCTGTATCTAGTCGGCTTCCTCAACATCCTTCTTCTTTTTGACCTCGAAACTCATCATTTCTGTCAAACCCATACACAAAATGAGAAAAGAAGAAAAACACACCAGAAAAAGAAAACACACAATACTTGCACACCGAAAAACAAAAGAAGGAGAAGAAGAAGAAACGAAAGAATAGCTGCTCCTCTTGTTACCATGGAATGGCAAAAGCTTGGTCTGTTCCCGCTTCCTGCGTTTCGCTCATCTTCTTACAGTGGAATGGCAAAATCTTGGTCCACTCCCTCTTCCTAGCTTTCGCTCTTCTTGTTAACGTGGAATGGCAAAATCTCGATCAGCTCCCTCTTCCTGCCTTTCACTCTTCTTGTTATCGTGGAATGGCAAAATCTCTGTCCATTCGTGCTTCCTGCCTTTCTCTTATTCTTTAGCAATGATCAGGAGAGCATTCAATACCGAAAATTTATCTGGACTCGTGCAATCTCGACAAATCCAGAACAACTGCACCGAACAGGAAAATTTAAAAGCCATCAACAAAGGAAAGGGGAAAAAAACAGACACACACACCTAGCATAGATGAAAGACAGAAAGATAGACAGCCAAGGCACAGGAGGAAGCATTGAACTAAAAAAGTAGTGAAAATACCCAATCTCCAACTATAGCAAAAACACTGGTCCGACCGTCCATACTTGCCTAATTCCGGCATCTGCGGAGAATAAATCCAACGTTAACACCACAAGGGGGGAAAGGCAGTGGCTCAACATTCACATAGAATCTCCATCATTGCCTTCTTTCTTCCAAGAACACGATGATAGTGGATGGATGAACTCGGGTCCAGAAAACTGCTGGAAATGCTGGTGGTGGGTTGCAGCAGAGCATATCATGAACCAAATCCTGTGCATGAATAGATTTGATGGCATTCAAAATTGTGAAGCCCGGAATGGCAAAGGAAGGGAGGGAAAAAGAAGAATTGTTAACTGCAGAGGGATGAGCCAATAACAGTGGATACGGCAGTAGCACAGGCTGTGACAGTAAGGAGGAGGAGGAGGAGCCGGCGATAATGCTGCTCCTCCACCTCAAGCCTCATAAATAACATGAAATTTCCTTCTCTCCTCTCCTCTCCTATCCTCTCTATTCTCCTCTCTTTTGTTCTCTATCTCTGTTTTTCTAGTGTTATTTTTGTTCTTCCTCTTTTCTCCACTGCAACTTTCCATTTAGGTGCTCCAATTCGTTTTTCATGTTTTTAGTCCTAAACT
>MNCI01030908.1:4798-25125 GCA_015680685.1 Gnetum montanum | reverse complement strand
GAAATCCACAAGTGTCTCTGCTGAAATCGATGATATGCCCGCTACGTTCTACCCTGAACTGGCCTCAGTTCTTTCTGCACAACCTGCACGCGATTGTTGCCTGAAACCCCCTTTAACTTGGCTCAGTGGTGAAAGAATGGCCTCCCATGCGCTCCACGAGCTCGGGTTCACTGTTTTCGACATCTGGCGAGTCGACAACATAAATCTGGCTGATGCGTGGGCACAATCCTGAACGGCAAGCCAATGGATTTGCCCAAAAACCACGGCATTCAATTTTGTTTTTCTGATTTTCTGTTTTTTCTCTGGCAGCGTTAACAATGGGCCTTTGGACTTACGGGAATTTGGGTTCAGAAGCCTTTACATCCTTTGATAATTTAAATTTATGGAATTCAAAACCTGTTGGTAGTCCATTAGGTCCTTCACTTGCTTCCAACTCTTAACCGATTCTTGATAATCCATTGCCCACAGTGTTGTCTATTTTGCCAATATTAACAGGGAGTATGCTTTCTTATGGTAAATAATCACCTCCTTTTTTTTGTTATTCCAATCTTCACTCAAGAAAATAACTTGGCATTTTAATTTTACTTTCCAAGAAGGCTTCAACATCAAGATTATTTACCATTGGCTTGCTTCTCCAAGAATACCCATCAACTCACAATACTAAACTGCAAATTTACAACCAAGGATTGTGCTAATTTTGAACAAAATATTCCAACTGTTCCATGTAATGGCCAAATGTGCCAACAGCCTCCTCTCAAGGAGAGCAACATTTTTTTAGAAAATGTAGATTAGTCTATCACTATTCCATTGGGATTGATAGAAGATATTGTGATAACTATCTGTGGGTGGTCTTATCCTACCAATTTCCTAGTAATCAAAGTTGACAATTGCAAGGGGGACTTTTCAATTATTATGGGAAGGGCTTGGTTGAGCACTATTAATGTAAAAATGAGCATTAGAGATCTTTTCCTCAAAATTTTCAAGGAAAATGCATTCAGAAAGATTGAGAAGAAGTGAGTTCCATGCATTACATATAGTGATACAAGGTGCAACTACATGCAAAAACTCTGTTTTGTGAAAAGAGCATCCATTTCTATATGAAGGTAGTGTGCAAATGAGGTAGATATTCAAAGGTGTCTATACACAGTAGCCACAAAATGGTAGAGCACCTAGTGACTAACAATTGATCTTGGAAGTAGCACACTTTACATGGAACCTACTGAGAGCTTAACATGTGCCTATGTTGCAAGCATGAATGAACTAGAGTAAGTTTATCACCAACTCTCTAATGATGCAATTGTTTATACCAATTAGGGAGAGTTGAAAATTTCTAAAAAATTTTAAAAAAGGCCCTAAGAGTTCAAAACTCTACCCACCAACATGGAGTATGCATTTTTGAAAAATGGCAAGTTGGCCATCATTAATGTTAATCTTTCTTGTAAATAGAAACAAATGTTGTTAAGGGTGATCAACAAATGGCTAATAGCCTTTTCTTAATCATATCCTACACTCACAAGGATTTATCCTAAGATATGCCAGTATCGTATCTACACTAATCTAGCCATGAAGCCAAAGAAGTAGCCACAATAGTAGTTAAACTTCAAATTGAATAAGATTGTTAAAGAGGAAATTGAGCAACTCCTTAAGACAAGCTTTATCTATCCCATTTTACATAGTGAGTGGGTTAGCCCACTCATGATTGTGTCAAAGAAAGGTGGCAAGTGACAATATGGAAACATTTAAAGATTACTTTCCATTCTCATCTGTGGATAAAGTGTTGGATGCTATTTCCAGGTATGCTATTATAGCTTCTTGGATGGTTATAGTGGCTATAACCAAATCCATATTGCACTAGAGAATCAAGTCAAAACAACACAATATTCATGAGTCCTTAGGGAAATTTTGCATATTGGAAGATGTCTTTTGGTCCATGCAATGCTTCTACAACATTCCAATGCTTGGTCTTAAGCATTTTTCAGCAACAAATTGATTGTGGGGTGGAAGTCTTCATGGATGACTTCTCCACCTATGGCACCACATTTGAGCAAGCCTTGGACCACCTTGATCAAGTACTTAAAAGGTGTGTGGAGATAAATCTTCCACTCAATTGGTAGAAGAGCTATCTAATGGTCCAAGAGGGCATTGTATTGGGGCATAGAATCTCTTAGGTAGGGATTGAGGTGGACCCTAAAAAGATAAGGGTCATCCAAAGAATAACTTGTCAATTGAAAATTGTTAAAGATGTTTAGTCATTCCTTAGACACATTGGTTACTACCACAAATTCATAGAAAATTTCTCTAAGATCACAAAATAATTGTTTGAGCTAGCAAAGAAAGATGTTCCATTCATTTGGACCAAGGAATGCAGAAATGTATTCCAGAGCCTTAGGTAGAATCTCATAGAGATTCCAGTTCTACAAGCACCTAATTGGTTTAGACTGTTTCATATTATGGAAAATACATAAAATTATGCCTTGGGAACCATGTTTACATAATTGAATGATAAGAAATGTCCATATTACTTCCACTACATAAGTCAAAGCATTATGGATGCACAACTGAATTACACCATAATGAAGAAATAATTAATGATGGCGGTGTATGCTCTACAAACGTTTAGGCACTATGTGCTTGGATACAAAGTGTTTGTGCACACTAATCATAGTGCAATTTGNGCACACTAATCATAGTGAAATTTACTTCTTGATGAATAAACCAATGGTGAGCCCCCATGTCATACAATGGTTGGTGATCTTGCAAGAGTTCAATCTTACAATGATAGATTGAAAGGGGACTGATAATGTGATTGTTGATCACTTGTCTCGGTTACAATGGGATAATAAAGAGGAGAGCCCACTCTCTAATTAATTTCCTAATGAAATTATCTTTATAGGTGCAATAAATGAACAAGTTCCTATATAATCAAAATGGTATGATGGCATCATCACTTATCTTCTCACTCAAGAGATGCCACAAGAACTAGACTATAGGAAGAAACAACAATTTCTTCATCAAGCCAAATGCTTCATGGAAATTAATGAACACCTTCATAAGGTGTGTGTCGATGGCCTTGTTTTTTGGTGTGTACCTAATGATGATCAACTACATGTTATCTAGGACACTCATGAGGGTCCTTTGTGGGGGCCACTATGCTAAAAGATGCATGGCCATTAAGATCCTGATGATAGGGTATTATTGGCCAACCATCTTCAAGGATGTCCACCAATTTGTTCAATCTTGTGAATGCTACCAACAAGATGGTGGGATAACCATGCGAATGGAGGAACCTCAACAGTAGATCCAACCATTAGAACCCTTCAACATATGGGACATCAACTTCATGGATCCCATCACGCCTATGTTAAATAAAAAGGAATACATAATCTTCATTGTTGATTACTACACAAAATGGGTAGAAACAATAGCCATCATCGATTGTACATCATCTATTGTTGCGTGGTTTATACAAAAAAAAAAATGTTGTAAAGAGGTTTGGGATGCAACATGCACTAATTTTTGATAATAGAACCCCTTTCAAAGGCACCACTTTTTGCAAGCTCATGTAATGCTTAGGGGTTGAACATAAATTAACAACACCCTATCGCCCTTAAGCCAATGGTCAAGTAGAGGTTACTAACAGGGAGATTACAAAGATCTTAATGAGAACTATTAGCAAATATAGGAGAGATTAGAGCATAAAACTTAATGATGCCCTCTAGGCCTACCACTCAGCATGGAAACTTCCTATAGGCTACTCTCCCTATGAGCTAATGTACAAGAAACTACTAGCACTTTCTATTTAATTTAAGCTCTATACACTTTTAATAGCATGTGATCTAGATCTTGACCTAAGTCTAGCACAAAGAGAATGATTGATCAAGCTTAACATGATAAATGAAAATCAATTAGTGGCCCTTTCCTTGAATTAAGTGCACAAGGCATCTAACAAGCAATGACATGACCTAAGAATAAGGAAAGTCAAATTTCAACCTAGAGATAAGGTTCTCTACTAGAACTCCACACATGTACCTCAACGAACTAAGTTTTAGACATTGTGGGAAGGGCCTTACATCATTCATAAAAGTTTTTCTTTTGAGGCCATGTTAATTTACAAACCTAAGAGCCTAAACAAAAATTAGTTGGTCAACACATAATAAGTCAAACCTTTCCATGAGCCCAAGCAAGCCAATGCACCAAAAGCCTCATCAAATGGAAAACCTTGCTCACTATTTTGGATTCCCTCCTTCCAACTCAATCATGGAGGATATGGTCATCCATGCTAACCATTTACGTGGCTCCTTAATTTTTCATCTTTTTATTTTTCACATTTTTTGTTTTACACTTCATTATTTTTTCAAATTGTTGTTTTACAACATCGTTAGTACATTTTATCTTTCTTGAATATTTTACAATTTCTTGTACATTTTGTTTTGTTTTGGTGTGATTTTCTCATGATTTTTTCTAATAAAATTGCTCGATTGCCAACAAGACACAGTGGTGATATAGTTGTTGCTAATGTCTAGTTTTTATTTTTGAATTTTTGGTGACTAATAATTAAGCTGGATTTCTTTTCATGAAATAGGCAGTGAGTCCACATCATCCACCCATCCACAAACTCTATGGTTTTTCTTGTTTTGGAAATATGAGGTCTCTTTTTTATTAATAAAACCTTAATGAACTTATGACCTTGGTAGTTTCCAAACTTGAAAAAGATTCAAAGGTTTGCCAAGGATGTGGCTTCAAGGGGATTCAAAGCTTTTTGAACCTTATACCATCTTGAGTGTAAGTGTCTTTTGTGGATTTCTTATCATTTCGTGTCAACCAATAATAGGAAGTTGAATAAGTCTTTGGATGGTGTGGTTCCCATCCAATAAAATTCTTTAAAAAATAACAAAAACAAAACATGATGGGAATTCAAAGCACACCCCTTAAAAAAATAAATGGACTACAAGCACTGGTTATGAAACTAGAAAGGCATGTTACCCATGCTTAAAGGTCCCTTCTAACTAAGGCCCTTTCTCACTTCTTGTTTCTCTTTTCTTCTTAAATAAGGAATGGTGATTATCCATGGGAGCATTCTTATGTCTTGAGGAGATGGATCAGTTCTAGAGTGATGATGTAAAATTACTGAAGAGGGTTGGTTTTTGTCTAGACTAAGGTTGGACTCTATCAAGTCATTTAACCATGAATTCCACAAGGTACTTCATGTGACCATGATTGGGACACACATTCCATTCTCTATCTCATCCATCAATGCTCTCCATAACTCACCTCACTACCAGTTTTCATGTTTTTATTTCATATCTTAGTTTGATGTGTTGAAATTCCTAAATAGATTCTCTAGGTTTGGTCCTTAACTTTTCGTAACCATTAATCAACTATGGGGCACACAAACTCCTTAGTTAAGGTTATGCAAGGGCTAAAAAGGGCATGTGCCACTATGGGGAGGACCCACTTACATATCTCATGGTTTGGTTAGTTAAGCTCCTTACTCTTAAATGTTGCTATAAACAAATATTTGGTGTGTTCCATGGTGCATCCAACTATGTGCTCTTTAAGGAATTCTTCTTCATGAGATTTCATTTTCTAATTATTTCTCCATTTTTTTATTTTGAAACCCCTCTTCTAATATTTTCATCATAGTCTTGGCTTTTCAGGCTTCCATTTGACCTTCATTTTATGGAAAAATTCCTTGTTTTTCATTACTTTTGATAAACTCAATATTGGTCAACAACCACATCAACTAGGCCTAGTTGATGTAGCACAAAAATCCTATGAATACCACCCAATACATTGAAATTTTTTTTCATTTGCTTCAAAATGAGAGGTGAGTTTTTGCAATTTTTCAGAGCCCAAAATCTTCTAAAGCCCATAACTTTCATACCATTTGTCCAAATTACTCTATTCTTCGATNACCTAAAATTATTTATTAATATTAAAATAAGAATAAAATAATATTAAAATAATCAATGAGGCTATGATCACAACTTAGCCACCAAGTGTAACTACCCCAAGAGATAAGGTATTCCAATTATTTCAAGTTACACACTAAATGCTAACCCTTAATCAAGTTGTCATCATAGATGGCACCAAGACCAAAATGGCTGCATGAATGAGGATCATCACAACCAAGGGACAAACTACCCAAAGCTGGAAGGGAACAACAAGAACAAGTCCAAGAGCAAGCAGTAAAAACTCACACAAAGGAACCTCTTTGAGAGGATCCTAAAGTGGAATCTATTCAATAGATTCTTGAGGAAGAGGTTGTGACTAAACAATCTCAAAGAGGAGAGGCACTAGGGCCCATACCAAGACTTGAGGTCACATTGACACAAGCCTATCTTAACACAATTAAGCCTTGTGATGTCCAAAGCTTAGTTCTCCAAGAATTGAACTTTGGGCCATTCTTTAAAAATGCTCCACTAGAAGTCAAAACATAGTTGCAAAACTCACCCATGTGGCCAATCATCACTTATAGTGGGGAGTGGTACATGAGAGAGACATATCTCTTTTGGAATAGTAGAAAGGCAGGAGCCACTATGAGAATCAAGGACATTCAGGTGTCCTACTCAGCTAAAGCTATTACACAGGCTCTTGGTCTATCTAATTCTAGCACTCATCTGGTAGAAATCTCCATGCATGCAGACCTAGAGATAAAAAGAAAGTGAACCCAATAGTGTTATGGGGTTAACCATAAGAAGTTTGGTGGACTCACATCGATGGAGCACATATACTTCAAGATAGCAGCTTATCACATCAATCTGATGGTGAGGCCCAGCAAGGTGACTGCTTTCTCTACCTGAGCATGTGCCTCTTTAAGTTGGAAATTTCCTATTAACCTTCAATAGTTAATATATCTAAAGATGGAAAAGTGTTTCAAAGAAAATGAACGTAGAAAGAAAACCCTACCATTTCTATGCCTTATCAGGAAAACTCTATAAGAAGGTAGGGATAGTCCGCTATGACAGCGACACAATCAAGCATACTCCCATTGCATCATGGTCTGAGATGATGAAAGATGAGACTTCTATCATGTTCATAGAAGAGGAGCAACAACTGCCACATCCACCACCCACTCAGGAAATAACATTGGAGGCCCATGAAGCCATTGAACACCTATGCAAAATCCAAGAGTAACTCTTGCATGAGTAGGAGCAGCAATAGGAACAAGTGGTGGGGATCCATCTATATACCATTCTACAATGAGTCACCTCAACGAAGTGGCACGAACAATCAGTTAGATGGAGGGAGGTGGGCCAATATTTTCAACCCAAAGAATGCAACTAACTATGAGGTTAAATCCTAGTGCCTGAGAGGTAACAGTGTCTCTCATACAACAACAATAATTCTTAGAAATCTATGAGAATGTCACTACCTTTTTGGTGTTCCTGGAGAAGGATGAGGGAGCAACTATCTTAGTGATGTAGCATCAAGGATAGGAGACTACAATAGAAGTGATTGCTAATTGGATCACCAAAGTATTAAATTTACTTGTGGCATCTATACTAGATGTTTCTGCACTCAAAGATGCATAGACATCTGTAGGGGCTATTAGTGGTTGATTGAGTGAAGCCCAGCATGAGGAATTGCTAAACCGACTAGTGGGAAGTGTGCAACCAATTCCAAATATCTTTGATTTTCTAGATAACATCACCAATACTTAGTCAGAGCTACTTAAAGCAAATGGAAAATGCCTCATTCTGGAAGGGCAACTCGAAATTGCTCTAGCACAAAACCAACACTTGGCTATGGAGGTTGCCAAATTAAGAGCCCCCTTGTTGATCCTACACTTCTCAATCCTACACTAACAAGAGATGAAGCTTTTCAATAGCTTTAAGAAAGACTTAAACAAGTTGATGTGGGGATGGTGATGGTTGTCTTTGACAAGTCAAGACCAAGACATATTTAGTTTAGAAGGACTTGGTCCAGATGCACCTAGAGAATGAGATACTAACCATAGAGAATCATCACCTATGGAATTTTGATGTGCAACAATAGTACTTGCAAGAAGTCATCCATCAATAGTATGAGCAGCTAGCCAAGGTGAACAATGAGCTGAGGAGATTAACAACAGAGAATAGAAATCTCTCTATGGAGGAAGTGTACATCTTATGTTAAAAAATCTATGATTGAGATTGCTACCTAGAAGAATGAGGCTCTCAAATTGAGAGATTCAAGAATCACTATAGAGATCAGGTTGGCTAAGGCAAAAGTAAATGAGACCCTCTAGCAACTCCAACAAGGAAAAGAGATGTTGTAACCTATCATCAATGGGATAGATGCCTACAACAAAGTGAAGATCCACATGAAGAAGTTGCAAATTGAAGAAATAATAGAATACATGAAGCTCGCCAATCTTCGATATGCAAACCTGGCAATGTTGATTGTCAAACGATCATGGTCAGAGTTAGAAAAATAGGTGGCCACCTCATCCTTGTTGTACAAGGTAGAGTTTATGCACCACAAGGAAACCAAGCAAAAGCTTGAGACTGAAAATGCTAAACTTAAAGTTCTCAAGGCAAGATTCACTCATCTAAGTTCAACTACTAAGAACTTGGCTAAAAGAATAAATGATTACTACGAATTTCAAAATGCAATCAAGGCATTCAACATTGAACATAAACAATCTACTGCTTGATTCATTAATGTTAAGGAGTTGTTTCCAATAATGTCATGTCCTTAGGATGTACCCATTCTGGCCCACATTGGCAAAGTTGCATGGACCTTGCATGATCCTAGAAGTAAGGAGGAGAAGATGAAAACATTATTGGATACTTTTCATCTTTCACCAGAAGTTATAGTCATAGCAAGACAACCGCAATAGCCTCAACCACAGTGTGTGCCTAAAACACAAAAAGGCCCCTTGGAACCTTAGGAGCCTCCACTGCCTAGGGTTATTTAATCTTCTTCCTTGTCTTCATGCCATCAAAGGAATTATATTTGTTAAATTTTATCTTAGTGTTTAATTTTGTAGTCTTGAACACCAAGAAATGTTATAATGATCGTATATCCATACACTCAGGCACTTAGTATTTGTTTGTGTTTATTTATGTTTATCATATGTCTACTATCAGTCAATAATTACATACCTTTCCAAATTTGTAAAGAACTTGAGAATGAGTTTTCATTGAGTTGTGGGAGTATGATGAATTGTAGATTAGTTGGGTTGATTAGGCCCCATTGACTAGGCCTCATCAACTAAGCCCCATTGACGCATGATTTGATGTGTTGACATGGCCTTGTCAATGTAGTATCTATTTTTGCCTATAAATACATGCTCACCCACCATATTTATGGCATGTCTTGTCATAGTTGTAGTAGATCTCTTGTATTTTTTTCATTTGAAAGTTAGAATATTTTTCTAAGTGCCCACAATAGGAGTTAAGAGTGTACAGATCTTTATTCAAGCATTGTTGTACCTAAGCATAGCAGTGTGTGTAGTAATATAGATAAGCTTTTTGATAAACCTTACAACACTTTGAAATAGATCATTTATTTATTTATGCATTTAATTTTTTATGCAATTTCCTTTAATGCTTTAAGTAATTAAGCTAAATTAAACTACATTAAGCTAGATTAAATAGTAATTAATTAAGAACATAAGTACGACTATTTCAAGTATGTGCATGATGCTTGGTAATCCCAATAATGCTTAACATTTGGTAATCCAGTAGCATTATACATGTTTAGGATGTGTACAAAAAGTAGGATTGGATGCTTATGTTAAGATTAGTTAGACATTGATTAGTTAGTTAGGTTAAATTAGTAATTAAATTACTTCATTCCTTTCTTCCTTTATTTTAAGCACCCAAAACATAAAACATAAAAATAATAAAAATCATATACCTTGATTACACTTAATCATTCCTCTACATATCATAAGTGTAATTGGAAAGATAAAAAATGACTATTAGGGCAAGTCACTTACTAGAGGCTAGTGTACCGAAAGATATAGAGTCCATGGAATTCAACCAAATCATGCGTGAACACTTAGTGATTTGTATGGTTGAGCATAGGGGTACTCATTGCTCATCAGTGGAGATGTGGCTTCGATGTAGCTACTACATTTTTGGATTATAATCTAATTACAACTTCCTTTGTTCTATTCATAGTATATCCTATCACTTATGCTTCTAATTATTCTTGAGGGATAGATTTGTATACTTAATCATACTTTTAATCACTATATAGTTTGTAGACACAACATGTTCTTATCATATTTCATAGTGATGGATTCATGATTCAACTTTTTCTTTGTAGATTTGGATTAATTGTATTTTGGAGATTGATTTCTCTTATATACACCTTTCGCTCATATGATTTTTTATTCATGATTTAAAATTATCATTACTCATTGTTTCATATTCTAACTACACATAGATATTTCATAGCTTGTTGTATCACTCCATCATTATCTTTTTCTTGTATCACATTAATGTTTTGTTCCAATTGAAATTTTATTACTAAGATCATATGAATCCTAGGGTATGATCATACATAACTTCTTTTCATCAAAGACCAGGTGAGAGGATGTTACAAGTTGGTATCAAAACTATAGGATTATTAAATCTAAAAAAATAAATACACTTTTTATTGTATTAGAATTCCTGATCTTATGTTTTTATTGTTATTATTGTAGTTTATGGGATTTAGTCACTGGTTTCTTGTAATAAGGATTTTTGCCATATATCTTTCTTTTATTCGTTTGGGCTACAAACATAGTAATATTCATGCTTTAATTTTCTTGGAGATAAGATTGGATGCCCCCTCTTGTTGAATTTCTATGAATTTCCTTCTATGAATGCTTACAAATATTAATTAGATTGTTAAGTAAACTTATTGCATTTTGGATGTTAATAATTCTTCTATACTTGTGGAATGTCTATAATTCTCACTAGGGCTTTTACTTCTTGGGATTTCATTTTAATATGCTAAGAATCTAGTTTTAATTTTGGGAAAGATGATTTAGTGGTCCTTATCTTTAGTCATTAGGTTTCACATATTAATTGCATGTATCTTATTTATCTAGCTGTGATAAAAAAGAATCTCATATGAAAGACTCTTGAAATTTGAAGACTTATATTTTTCTTTCAAAGTAATTATTTTAGCTTGAATGCATTTATCTTGTAAGCCTTTGGTTCCTTTTGATATTATTACTCTGCTTGAGTATTCTTACATGTGGTTGTATGTTGTATTATGAATTGGTATGGCTAGTAGCATATCATGAATTATGTGGTATTGTGTAATGTATTTGATTTATTATTTAGAGATGATTATTTTTCCTTAAGTTTAAATTTATAATGTATGCTAAAGTATTATTTCTTGGAATGTTATTTTTCAATTTCTTGATGTTTGTTTCCAAGTTAATATGGAAATTTTACAGCTTATTCTTACTTGAAAATATGAGACTAACATTTCTTTTTTCTTTTTTTAGGATGAATTATCTTGAAAAATATAATGATAATGTGTGATCAAATAGAATATGATGTTATTATCTATATGAAATCTTGTTCTAATCTTGGTTTGAATATCGATGCATCATTATTGTAATACTTGGATAGCATGGCACAATATAAATCACATATGTTTAGACTTTAACGTTGTCTTATACAACAATTTTTGTTTTCTTGATTCATAGAAGATGATAATATTTCTCTTATATTTCATATATTATTTTAAAAACTGATTATTATTATATTCCACCCTTAGAATAAAATGACATAGAGGGTATTTTATTATTCTTAATCCTTCAGAGTTAATATTTTCATGTCTATAATTGGATATATATTTTTAATTTTTCATAAATTTTCCAACCCTTATCTTCTTAAGTTATTTTAGAAGTATTTTTTACGTATTATAATAGGAATTTTAGATTAGTGTATACTTTCTTATCTTGATATTTTCTATAAGGAAGATTCCTTAAGGAACAAAGAATGTAATACCTTTTGTTCTTGGTACCTTAAGTTTGTATCATTCACATTGATTCTAAATATTGGATAAGTATTTTCTATATGAATATAATTTTATGAGATAATAATTATATGAGATGATAGTCATGTATTTATAATATTTATGTACTTATGTTCTATGCACTAACCTAGTTGGATAATCTAGCAAGTACTATGGATGTTGACAAGAATTTGGGACTATTTTAGCAAGCATGTGATATGTGTTATGATTGCTTGGTATTAATAATTATTGTATTTTAATATGCTTGTTAGTATGCTTACGTTGAGATCATGTGTTTAAACTTTTGTTTGTAGTAATAGAGTTGGTAATTTTGTATATTTAATGTCGACTTATAGGTTAGGATTATGGAGTTATATGCACATTTATTATTTGGGTTAGCATCAATTATTATATTTTTATTGTTATGTATATAATGTACTTTATATTTTAATTATCTCAAATGTTCTCATAGTACAAGAAGACATTATTATTATGTTTTGGAAAGCCTATTTGGATTAGTATTTGCTATAATAGATGTTTATATGTTAAAGATAGATGTGCAAGTTCACTATATGTTATATTAGAAATTGTGAGATATAGATTTAGTAATAATGTGAATAAATATTTTATTATATATAAGTGATGAAGTATAGTTAGGTGGGAAACATTGTTAGTAATAAATTATTTATTCATGTAATATATTAGCTATATTGGGTTTATGTTCCTGATTATAGATAGTTTAGCTATGTATTATTTAGAAATAATAAGGTGGATGGGATTTATTGGATGTTTAAATTATAGAAAGCACTTTATAAGGGAGTTAATTTGAAACTTAAAAATTTTATTAAAAGGTTTCTATGAAAGGATATTTTATTTTATTAAAAGATTAACTTTATATTCTATATTTTTTATTTTAATGGAGTCTACCAATGCCACATGAGTTAACTAAGGTATGGAATAATTTTTTTTGGATTCTTTTTAGGAAAGTAATTAGGACTAAGTTTTCTTGATTTTAGCTAAGTTCTGCATAAAAATGCTACTCTTTGACCTGGCAGGGCATAATAAGCATCCACTTACATGGACATGAAAGCTATACCAAGTTGGAAACTTGGGGTGGCATGATTATGCTCATGTTCCTGTGATGTATATGGTTGTGTGTGTGTCTAAGTATGGTTTTGATCTACTAGTATTTGTACTCATATTCAACTTCTTCAATTCCATGCATCAATTTAATATAATTCATGACATTTTTCCATGTATTTAATAATTTGGTAGGTTTTGTGCATTTTGATACGGTTTGAATTTTGCTAATGGTATTGCATTAAATTTTAAGGGTTCAAACGTGATTTGCATGTATATTTATGAATGATTTTATGCACTAATTGGAATATTCATATTGCTAAAATTCATGTAATGCATTAATCTTCATGATTTAGGGTTATGTAAGAAATCAATATATCAACCATTTTGTGCATGAATATCTTATGTATAACTCTCATCTTATCATTAAAGTAACCATCTTGTCATATGTCTAGATCAATTTTGTAAGTTTTATTAAGTTCCAAGTTTTAGTTATTTTCCAAGTATTTCATGTTTTTTCTATGGTTTTGGCATCTTATCATTTCTTTGAGTGTTTTAGACATTTTCCTTAGTTCAAAGGTATGTAACTTTTTCCTATGTGCCATTGATCTATTACCAAGGTTTCTTCTCAATCCAAAAATATCTAGGAGCTATTTCATATCATTCTATGATAATTTTGAGATTCAAGATAAAATCATGAGTTAACCACAGGTCATGGTAAGACTATTAATATTGATCACAAATCATGATGAGATTATGCTCTTTCACCATTGTTCATGGTGAGCTCATGGTTAATTCAAATACTTCAAGATGCATTTTATAGTTTTAGGTTAACGTTTTTATAATATCATTAGATAACCAGTACCAATGATCAAGTCATAGTTAGTCATCACTAGTCATGATTAGGTCATCCTCTATCACCACTAGCAGTGGTTAGGCCATGGTTAGTCACCATTGATCCTAGTTGAATCATTGTTAGTCATCATTGATGATGAGTAAAGAGAGTCCCCTATGCCCAATTATACAAATCACAAACATTCATGTGCAATTGTGATCAAATTTCATAGATGAGACTAGTGTAGTATCTAGATCATTAAGTGTTCATTACAAGTTGCTACTAGATGAACCAAGCAATAGTACTATTAGGATTACCAAGTGAATACATATTTATGCTTGAAACTAGTCCTGATTACTTTAACAAAGATTAATGTGAATAAAAATATAATTATTAAGCTAAGTTACATGGAAAATAAATTACATTAAAAGTAAATTTTTTCTAAGTCAAAGTGTTGTAATGAATCGGAATCATTCTCAGTCTTATTATCAATCATAAATTATGTTCAAGTACAATATCACTTGAATACGATGTCTTACAATTAATTTAATCCATACTACAAGCACTTTCTAATTGATTACTAAAACTATGGAAACAAATTTCAAGAGTTGTTCTACAATAATAACCAGAAATACTATCAAACCATGGTGAGCAAACTATATTTATAAGCATTTTTGTTACTACCTCAATGCAAATTCACTAATGCAAAGGCTTAGTTGACAAGGATTACTTGATGGGGCTTAGTCAATGAGGACTTGGGAATATTTGTACTTTTATTATTCATCGTACCTCTACGACTAACTAAAATATCATCTTTGAGTTGTACAAAATTAGAATAGAATTTGTTTATAAGATTATGGGAGTAATATCCAACCAACTAGCTAAATGATTGAGTAATAATTTTTTGATTATTATTGATTCCACATTACAAGATTTATTCAAGTGGATGTATTATAAATTATGGAAAATACTAGATAAATATTAAATTTTACAAACATTTCAAATGTCTTAAAAATCTACCAATGATGAATCCTTATATTATTGCTAGCAGTGAAGGTTCTTCTAATCTTGGTTTTTAGATTGGAATTTTTCTTTTCTATAGAGCTTTTGAAGGATGAATTAAAATTTCTTCTGATCAACCCATGGGTTTCAAGTAGTGAACGTGGGATGGTTGAGCTTTAATTCTTATATTTACTACTTTTCCATAGGCATGTATTCCTTTTTCCTTCTCTTGGCTTTTTTTTCTTTCCTTGTAATGAGTAGCAAGGTATCCCTACACTCAACCATATGAATACATGCACTTCACGCACGATCTGGTTGAACTCCGCAGATGGACTAGTTGTGGTATCTAGACAGTTACTCATAGGTTGCAGTTCGATGTCTTCCCACCTGAACTAGTAATAGCTTTGTCACGTATGGTTTAGTCCAGAGTGAGGTGTATGATGTGTTCCTACACTAATGCTACTCCTGGGTATGATGGGAAATAATATCAACTAAGCTAGGAGAGAGAGGGTGAGAGAGAATCTAAACTAGCCTAAGTGCAATGAGCATCCGTTCCTTAATCATTCGTACACACCTTGGAGCTCGTGCATGACTACCACTGGGATTACCAAGCGCATGGCCTAGGTACGCTACTGGGTTACCAAGTAGTCACACTTAAATTCTCATGATTAAGTCGTACTCATTCCGCATTACTAGGAGATAAGGGTAGAGAGATATTAACTAAGAAAGAAATAAATAACAATAACAATTAAATAATTAAGCTAAGTGGATGCTGCAATGATGAAGTAATCTCAATCTTTATTGCCAGTCATGTGCATGTCCAAGTACATCACACTCGAATAAGCATGTCGTACAATTACAATCATCACACTGTGGGCATGCACTAGGATAAAGGGTTGAGAGGAAAAATTGACAAAAAGTCCCTACCTTAATACTAAAACTAAAAAAATTCAAAACTTAGAAAGGGAACTCCTTTACCAAATCTTCTTGTCTCTTATTTATAGATGAGGAGACAGGTTGCGAAATCACGTACGTGATATCGTGTCCAGACTGCAATATTGTGTACGCAATATCGTGGATGTGATATCGCAGCCAAGAATTCATGACTCATCATACCCCCATGACTGAATGAAAATTCATCCTTGAGTTAAAGTGAGAACAAGCTCCATTGATTACACGGTGGATAGGTATGGTATTATTAACTGACTAGAATGGATTCATGCCGCAGTGTGGAATCAGAACAAAATTGAGACACAACACGAAGAACGCAAAAGAAAATCCTATAACTAAAAAATTGGGTGATACTCATGTAGTTCCTAGTGGTGGTGGCTCCTCCATGGGTGCCTTTCCCTTGTCTTGTGCTCCAGGTCTTGGGATTTGATGGCGTTGAAGTATGGCCTGGAGTTTCTCCTCTTGTAAGGCCTTGAGTGCCTTAGCGTGCATGTAAGTTTGCACTTGTGCCATAGAGGCATGCCAGTCAGCCTTCTCTTTTTCTTTTACCATCCTTTTATTCTCTGTCAACAGTTTATTAAGTTTCTCGGTTCTAAAAGTGTTCAGCTAGTTTTGAGCAACCTTTGGCCCTATATTTGGAAGGTTTAATACTTCCGAAATGGCTTGAACAGAGAAATCAATAGTCACACCACAAATGTTAACCATGGTGCCTTCTTCTTTGTTGTGCCAAAATTGGTACGTTTCCCCTAAGTACTAGGAACTGGTTTCAAAGAGGGTAGGCCACAACGGGGACCCTTTGAGGTGATCCCTAATGCCTCCAGAGCAAATTCTGTGAAAGGTCCAAAGTTTAATTCCATGATCACTACAGTAAATATGGACCTTTCATGGATGGCCTAAACACAATCTTGGGGCAACGTGAGATGTCATCCCTGTTTAGACACTGCAGTAGATCCTCCTTCTACCTACCTTGATTGTACAATGGCAGGGTCTTCTTGGTGGATACTAAATGATAGTTCCTCCTACTCTGCAGGTTGTTCGGCAGGAACTTGTCCTTCACCTCTCCTAGGTCGCTTGATCCCACCTTGAGCAGGACCTTTCTATTGTCCATGTTTCGGGGCCATTTGCAATCACACGGGGCCAATCGTTAGTGAGGTTGTTACCAAAGTTAGGTTATACCTTATTGCTTGCCTTAATGAATTTGCTTTATCTCCGTGTGACATTGCTTATTAGGAGAAAATGTCCCCAAAAGATTATAATATTGAATCCTCTTTGCTTAGGTGGTTTCCAAATCTAGTTTCCCGATATAACTAAGGAGATGAAATTGTTTTTGGCGCATTTATCCTTAATTTCATAACTAATTACCCTTAATAATGTCCTTCAAGAAATGACAAACTTCAAAAAATTTATGCGCTATTCGACATGTGTCCCTCCCCTATGACCAAGTTGAACACTCCAAGTTCAAGTAGGTTCAAACAGAATGAAAATCGGAGTACCAGCGAGCAAGTTATGGATATGAAAGCAAAGGACGCACAATTTCAAGTCGTACAGAGAAATTTGAAAAACTTCCCTCGCATGAATAGTTGCAAATGATGTTGATTAGCGCAGGGGGGTTGCGTATATATATATATTTTTGGATGCAATATCAATGTTAGGGCACTTTATAGAATGTACCAAAATTTTAATATTTTTCTGAAATTAAACAATGTAAACTAAGGACATTTGGATGAGTGTTAAAGGGTTCTAGGGTAATTCAACTAGTTTTGAAGGCACAAAAATTATGATGGTGTGGAGTTTATCAATAAGGACCTCGGATGATAAGGGAGAGAAAAAGGCTATGTGATGGTTCATAGGAACATTTGAATCAGAGGGATAGTAATAAGGGAAAGAACATTGTTGACAATACGCTGAGGGTAATAGATGATGTGTGGAAGATGAGTTATGAGTGCAAATTACAAAAAATACGCAAGTGGGTCCTCCCCAAAGTAAGTTCCAACCTATAATGTCCTTACGTAACCACACTTAAAAATGTTTGCAGGAACTAGAAGGGTTAAATGTAATCCACAGTAGTTCCACAAAACACACACATGTAAGTATCATTGGAATAAGGTAAGAATTCTACGCTACACAAGACACAAGCTACAATTACATGAACAGTGAGATGAGACAGAATATAGAATGGATTGTAGAGATTGGGACATGAGGTAACTGACCCAAGGCACAATGAATCCTGCTTGTAAGGCATGATTAATGTGTCATTAATCCATCATTCCAAGATCAGGACCAAGTCCATTCCTCTGATCAGTAACACCGCATTGTTTCATCCCATGATGAGTGACTATGAGAGTACCATAACAACAAGTCGTACGATCACTTGGCATTTTGTTCAAGGGAGGAGTGATTTTTTCTTTATGGCACTTTCTTTAATTTTTATTTTTTATTTTTGCTTTTTTTTTTTGAATCTTGAATCCAGAGAAGCCACCAACCTTCAGGCATGGGTGCATGTCTTTTCAGTGGGACCCCCTAGAACAGCATTGGATTTTTGAGTGCCTTGTGATTATTCTTACTCCCATTTTGTGTTAGATCTATAAGGATCTTAGTACAACCATGTTGCATGATAACTCTCACAGACATCACCAAAGAGAATCCACAAGTCCCTTTGATGTCACACCCTAATCATTCCCTCTTGATCCATCCTTCTTCATTCTGGGTACAATGAACACAAAATTAGTTTTAAGTTTTAAGAATGTCAAGAATATCACTGTACCCTCGAATAGAACCTCTTATTTATAGAATGGATGAGTGGGTGTAATTGGCTCATTGTCCAAATAATTGATCACTTGAGACTCGACAACATAGAACACACCTCAACCAATGAGCCACATGAGTGTTTTATTCGTAGATGAGATTACTTATAAAAAGATAAAAAGAAAAAAAGACAAAAAGATAAAACAAGAAATTGAAAAATGAAAAATTGGAAAACAAAAAATTGTAAAATTAAAGAGAATGAAAAATATTTATTAATCCTGCTTGTTATTAGAATGGGGGATATCCCCCATAACTAAACATTTGGACATGCTGAGGATTAATAAATAAAATATGAGGATCCTTGCATGTTGAAAATATCGAAACTTGGTCATACTTATCCCATTGGGGTTCGCACACTTGATTATAGTAAGCATAGTGGGGTAATTTATAAGATGTGGTTCCTGGATAAAGAGTTGACCCACTATGATACTTGAGATTGTAAGATGGTATGCAAGGATTGGGATGTCGCCCTCCATGGCCATATTCATTGGGCCATATGGTTGTTGGAGTGTTAATTGGTGGCCCTGATGAGGTGACACGAGGCATTGGGTTCAAGGAGAAGGATGCACCACAATGTTGGACTTGTGCAGAGTTGGAGAATGCAATGGCCTTGGAACTATGTTGTCCCTTCCTACGATCATGTCTAAAGAAGGGACACCCTTGATGTTGAGGAGGTCTCTCACTGCTGTTGGAAATAGTAGCACAAGTAACATTCGTGGGTGGTTGTTGTGGTGTAGACACTTCAGGAACAGTTGGTGGTGATGTAGAAGGAGGGAAAAGATGAGAATGTTGAAATTTAGGAGAAGTGTAAGGTACATAAGATGGTGGTTATGTTGAGGACATGGGTTGATAGTACTGAGGAGAATAATAATGCGACGAGATAGAGTATGTTGACCTAGTTGGGAAAACAGGATGTTGGACTAGATAAGCATTTGGATTCAGATGATATGAAGGGTATCTCCAGTTTAGGGATGGCTTCCCCCACAATTGGGATTGGTGCCACTATGATCGAACACAGTATATCTGTACAAAATCTAGGTGTAACATGCTTTCCCAGTGCTCATATAAATGTAACAAGATTGGGCATTGGCCCTTGGGGTGATCGTATAGGCAAATGTTACATTCATACTTATGATTGGCAGTTGAGCTCTTATTTTCCTCATCCCTTCTTTCCGATTGTCTAATGATATTTTTTCCTACTTCTGAGGTTGTCAAAACTCTATCTCCAATAATATTGATATATTCCCCACACTTTTTATGCATCCATTCCAACATCTTATTGATCTTTGCCTCGATTTCTTCTAATGATTTTTGTACTGGCAAAGATGGTTCTTCCTCCTTGAGATAGGTTGATTTCTCCTTTTGGTGATTATGGACCTCTGTTAAGTTGAGATTTTGGTCCTGTTGATGTTTTTCAATGCTCTCCCATCTAGCCATTTCTCCTTCTTCTTTTGCTACTCGCTTAATAAGTTCTCGGAATTGATGGGTTCATAGTTTGTATAGTTGACCTTGGGCATACATCCCTAGGGTCTCTCTTGTTTCATCATGAAGCCCATCAATGATATGGTACATTAGCCTTTCCTTAGAGAACTCATGGCCTGGACAATTGTTTAACAGTGCATAATATCTTTCTAAGGCCATGTCCAAGGGTTCATGTTGTGCTTGTTTCCACTCTTGGATTTGTTTCCTCAAGGCTGACACTCTT
>MNCI01030902.1:775950-878446 GCA_015680685.1 Gnetum montanum | reverse complement strand
GAAATTTCTATCCTCCTGGGTGAAAAACAAAAACATTAAGAAAAAGGAAAAGCAGTAGGACATGCCCTCGTTTGCTATACCTTACCTCTATGAGCTAAATCCAAATACAAATATCTTTAAAAGGTTTTAATATAAGTTTGACATGCAATTTAGCATTAACTGTTTGAATAAGTAGCAAAGCATAGCAATCTCTTGGGAATATTAAAGCCACTGGTACACGTAATTATAAAATAAGTAAAGAAAACCATTTTTACTTGCAATATATATAACTTTATTAAATTAAACTTCCAAGTACCTGTGGAAATGTCTTTCAAATGCAAGACAGAAATGTTGGTGTTTAGAGGTAAAAAGTTATGAACAAAAGAGCTTTTAAGATGGAAATTAATTAGAAGTGATGGTGAAATAGTAAAATATAAACAAGCTAAAAGGTAAGTTAAAAACTCCATTAAGTAACTTGGCTAACAAGTTGATAAGCAAGCTCCTCAAGATTCAAGATCATAGTAATATTAGTTTTAATTTCTTTTGGATATGTTTGCAACTAATTTGATGTTTTTCCAACAAATCTAATTTATTTCAATGGATGTTATTTATATTTCTTTGATTTTTCTCTAACAGATTTGATCTCTCTAGAATTCCCATATGGAGATTCTAAATTAATTTCAACTTCTTTAATTGGTGCTAGAATGTCTACTTATTTTGTCGATGTGGAAATTTTTGTTAATTCAAATAATACATATTTACAAATTGGCAAGTAAAAATTTATGATGCCTTCTAGTGAATGCAACTAAGATGCCTGATTTTATTCTCCCTGATGATGTATATAAGTCAAGGGTTGCTAATCTTACATCCCAATATCTGTTCATTCAAATTTTTGGTTACCTGCCTCATAATGAGCATTTTTCTTTGTAGTTAAAAGATAGATAAGTCCTTTATGTCAGGTATTATTCTCTATTTTTTTTCTTTACCTTGTTGAACTAGGCAATGCTTTGATGGTGCAATGTGCCCTAGATATAGAGTCATTTAAAAATATTTGATGTAGGAACACCTCTTTTGAACCTCTTTTCATTCTTATAGAAAGAAGAATGAAGGTATTTAGCAACTTGGAAGACATCTTGGACCTTCGTAGATGTCCTACTTGAGAGCTAAGATGTCAGAGGAGACATCTTCTCAGTAGTGTAGATGTATTTCCTAAGAGCTGAGATGACACAGGAGACATCTTCCTAGTTGTGTACATGTCTTGTCCAAGAGCTAGGTTGACACAAACTTCTTTCCAACAATGGAGATGTCACTCCATAGATGTCTTGTGGGTAGAGGAGACATCATATCTCCAAAGGAGACATCTTGCCTTGCATGTAGATGTCTTGCCTGAATGATGGGTTTAACAAAGAGACATCTTGTGATTAGGAAAAAAGCTGCGAGGTGGCCATTGAAAATTGGAAATAGCCAAGAATGTTGACTCCAAGATTAGAAACAACCAAGAATCTTCAAGCTAGTCATGAGGAAATTTTCCTTAAGTCTTGGTCTTGTAATTGATAAATATTGATTATGTTTACATGTTTTAAGACATAAGTGCATGAGAGCTGGAAGAGAGACTGCATGCGAGTGATGTGCATATCAATGGTCAACCGTGTGTGGTGGTATTGGCCATAGCTCTATGGGTTTGGATCTGGATTCTATGTGAGGAAGAGATCTAGTTTGATTGTGTATTGCATTAAGGTCAATCGTGTGTGTGGTTGCAGAGCCTCATGCTCTGCAATATCATTGAGTGTGTGTGTTTTGTGTTCTGTGGATTGGACTCCATTGTATTTGTAATCTTCTTCTAGCATTAATTAAACATAGCTGATTTTCTGATTTTCTAACAATTAAATTATCTCACATAATATCTAGATTCAATGTTTTTTAGAGTTAGAGCAAATCAAAGTGACCCTACTCCAAGATTAGTATCAAAGAATTAGGTTTATTGTTGTTTGGAATTGGTTTGAATTTTTTTATTTGTTTCATATGGCTCCTAAGAAGAAAAATGTTCAAGCCTGAACAAAGATATGGAGAGCATGAAATCTATTTTTCAGTTGATGGTTGAACGAGTAGATGAGATCAATCCCAAGGTAGATAGAAATGTAGGTCCCATACAGATTCAAACTCGTCATGATGATGATCATTCTTGTTCAAATGGTGATGAAGAAGTTTCTCAACCTAGTAGACGGAGAAAATCCTTATGTCAAAATTCTAAGAACTCCATCATAGACATTTACATCTTCTCATGGCAAGCTTGATGATAAAGATGAAGCAAGGCTTTCCATAGCATTTAGAAATGTTGTGAGACTTCCTTATGTGGAATTGAAAACTTTCAATAGTGTAGATGACACCAATGCTTTTGCAAGTTGGTTGATGGCACTTGACAAGCATTTTGATTTAGAGGAGATACCAAGTCATTTGAAGATACTAATTACTAAATCTAGATTAGAAGGAATGACTTTGACTTGGTGGGGAAAAAATCCCAAAGTTATGAGAAGCAAAACAATCAACCTATTAGGGATTGATATTTGATGAAATATAGGTTGAGATGAAAATTTGAATAATCTCTATATAGATGAGCCAATCATGAAGCTCAAATTCCTTAGGTAGGAAGACAAAGATGTCAAGGAATTTTATATTGAGTTTTGGGAACTATTCGATCAAGCTAAGGTAAACTAGGAGAAATATGAATAGACTTTAATCTTTCTTTAAGGTCTCAAGATGGTGTACTAGTAGGAGTTCTCATTCTATGAGCCTCAAACCCTTGATGAGACTTATGATTTGGCACTCAAGACAAAAAAAAAAAAAAAAACTCAATGGATTTGGGAATAGAAGCAAATAAGCTTCAAAGGGGAGGGTAAAAGAATGACGTTTTATAGAACAACTTAGTTGAAATTCATGAACAAGGAGTATTCCTATTAGATTATCTTTCTTTGTTGTTCCTTTTCTCGTTGTCATTCCATAGCCTCCTCTAATAGCCCCCTATAAATATAAATTCATAACTATTTAAGCTCAATAACCTTATAGGCTTCACCATCCTTTTTGAAATGTTACTCCAATTATTCAAGAATCCAAAACATATTTGCTTTAATATAATCCTGCACAACCTACTTCACAACTACGTCCACATAGCAAACCTACTCCTCAACATCTGTCTAAATAAATAGCTACTCCACAACCAATTGTTTCACCTCATGGCCAATATCAATAGGCAATGAGGACAGTAATGAAAAATGATTTCCTAGACTCATCATCCAATGATGTCTCCCCCACAACATGTTCTGTCAAGCCTACATTTGTAAGGTCCATATGTACAGTACAATCCTTATGAGAATAGAAGAGCTTCAATTTAACTGATAAAGCTAAAACTGATGGAGCCAAAACCAATGATGAGGGATCCATGCGAGCATCAACCACAGCCTTGGGGGCTTACCAAAGGGCCAGAATAAGGTTGGAGTGCCTCTTTGATCTTTGTAACTCAAGGCAAGCCCTAAGAAACCTTGGTAGGTTACCAGGGTGATCGGTTGCTCGCTATGTTTTGCTAATAGAATTGCATATGTTTTAAAAAATTGTTTAAAACATCATAGTTTGTATGATATTTGCTTCTATACAATAATGCCTTCTAGCCACATCTACATTCTATTTCATAGTAGTATGCAACAAAATAACTAATTATGCCAAAGTAACTAAAACATGTTGCCACTAGGGTGGTTCCTTTGGGCCATGTTCAACTTTATTGTTGATTATACATCTGCTGTAAGTTTTTATTTTGTCTATTTTTTCCACTAATTTCATGCAATTTTCTAAGTAACAGTGTTCAAGATTAGGGTCGACTAAAGAACTGAAAAGTCAAATATAAATAAATTTTAGCAAAAAAAATCAAGGGTTTAGGTCCTCATGTAAACTTAATTTATGACATAAACATAGTTCAAACCACCTTAGCCAAAGCCTAGCCACAAAAATAAACAGTTAATACAACCAACCTAGCTTTAATGCCACTATGTTTAAACCTCAAAATTAGACAGACATACTCAATTTCTTTAAAGAAACAATCAACATCATGTCATTTAATATACATTACATAGAAAGTGTTCATAGTCAAAAATCTAGCCACAAGCTTATCAATATTATATTTGAGAACTCTTTTCAAAACATTAGAACATGTCACCAACATAATAGTTGAACTAAATGCAAAACTTACAAGAAAATTCATAGGAAATAACAGAAAAAAATAGCTTATCAGAGTGTGCAGCAATGGCAAGGGAGGCATCAAGTGTCTAATTCAATAGGATAGAGGCCAAAGTGCATTGAAAAAAATAATTGCAAGGAGGACCATGTGTAAGAGCTTGGTTGCAGTGAAAACTGGCAAAACCACAATGAAACCATGAGCTAAATTATCTAAACCACAAGCTGAAATACAAGTTGTGATAGAAGACCATGAGCTAGCTACAAGTCACAGCGTGTCCTTTCACACAAGAAACAATAGCTATCATTTATCTGGTAAGATTGCAAGTTAAATGCAAGTTGTGGTAAGGTAGCAACAAAGATTGAAAGTGAACCGTGAGTTGCAATTTACTCAAAAAGAACAGAGAGTGGTTGCAATTCAACCATAATTAAACTATGGGTCATGATTAAATTATGGGATCATGATGAGGTCATGGTAGGACCTACTACATAAAATTAAAAGCAAAATCACTTCAAATAATTAGTTTGAGGACAATTTAAGACCAATCCTTTAAGGATTTAATAGAATGAAATAATCAAAGTACATATCCAGATTGATTTTAGGATGAATCAACAAGTTGGTAAAATTGAAATGCAAACTTGAGGGTTGTATGTCCTATTTTTAAAACTTTGTAAAAAGAATTTCAATTCATGAGAGATCTCATGAAAACACCTAGATCCAAGTATTAATTCATTTGGAACTATTTTTAACATTCAAATTCATGCCTCAATGTGCCTACAATCATAAAATGAATTGTAATTGATAGATAAATTAAAATTGAAATGGGGTTTTCAAGAAGATCCAGAATAATCACCTCAAAACCCTTTAAATGGATTTCCTAAAAATTATGAGATACAATTCAAACTAGCTTAGAATTAAAACATATTGCATTACTGATACATAAAACATCATAAATCTATAGAAACTTGGTAGAAATTCAACATGCATGAAACATAATTGAGAGATAAACTTGAAAATATTGTGAGATTAGCTGTAAATTATGAAATAATGTGAAATCAATATGAGATCAATGTGAAATGATTGTGAGATTGAGATTTTTGAGATAAGTGTAAAATAACTAAAATGAAAATCTAAACCAAAACAACATATGGACATTGTGAAATAGGAAAACAAGAAAAGAAAAAATAGCTTGAAGTCTCAAGGGACTTTAGCAGCAAAAAATTTCTCCTCCTTCAAACTTCAAATGAAAATAGCAGCAATTGCATAGTTCAACTTAGCCAACAAGAGCCTATGAGAGGGCCTTTAGCCCTATTTATAGCTTGAAGAGGGGTAGAACTATGCATTTACTTCTTCTTCTTCTAATAAAAGGTCACAGTTATATTAACAGAAAAGATACAACTACAAATCAAAGTGAGCAAAACTCTCACTATAGAATAGAAACAAAAGAGAAGGTGGAGTCCCACCCCAACAAAGGTAGAGATCCACCCAAAAGAAAAAAAATAGAATTTCATCATTCATTATGAAAAAAGACAAAAGGGATGGCCTAAACTCATATACCCATATAACATTGATAACATCTTAATGATTCCAATGGATTAAATGCTCAAACCTCTATATACTCATGCTTGAAGCCTCCATCTTCTTTAAGACAATTTTCTTCCTCTCCTTTGAAGACTTAGGATCAATAATGACAACCTTTAACTCCTCCATGTTTCTCTTCAAGGTTTGGTGATTATTAGGCCCATGATAATGAATCAAATTTGCAATATTGAAAAAAAAATCCATGCCAACAATACTAGGAATTAAAATATCATAAAAATTGTCATTTATTTTGAAAAACCTCATCCATTTTACTTTCAATTTTGAGAGATTGATTCCCCTTAGCCTCTTCGTTTACAAATGGATTCATACTAATACATCAACCTCACATTTGGACCTCATATTTCCCTCATTCTTCTTTTGGTACATCTCTTTATCCTTCTTAATCTACCATTCCTTCACTTGGGGATGCAAGTCTTTTATTTCTTGCATAAATTCAACACTCACTTATGCTTTCCCATAAAAAAAATTTACATCATCCAACATTCTAGGACTATAATCATAATTTGTCTTAAAATAACTTTTTCTAATGCTAGAATGAAATGCGTTATTGTAAGAGAATTCAACATGAGACAAGAAATTCTCCTATCTCTTGGTTGATTATCATAAAAACATCATAAAATTTTTAACAAAGATTTGTTTACCACTTTAATTTATCTATCAAATTGAGGATGATAGGCACCTGAATGATTTAGCTTAGTCTCCAAAATCCTCCATAGGAATCTTCAAAAATGGATGGTAACTTTTGCATCCCTATCACTTGTAAAAGAAAAGTAAATGTCATGCAAATGAATAAGATGTTAGAAAAGTAAACTTATAATATGGGAAGCATCACTTGACTTCTTTCAAGGAATACAATATGTCATTTTGGTACATCTATCTATCATAATAAAAATAGAACCATTTCCACTCTTAGTTTTTGTAATTCCCCCAATGAAATCCATAAACATAATCTTCCATGGCAAGTTAGAAATAGACAATTACAAATAATGACCATCTACTATCATTCCCATTTTAATTTCTAACATGTTAACAATCCTTCATAACTTTTAAAATTTGGGTAAACATACTTAACCAAAAGTAGCATTTTTAAAGAATATTTAGGATCCTATTGATGAGGACATCACCTAGCTTATGTATCATCTTCAATGTGTTTGTGTATATGATTTGTGTGTGTCTTTTATGTTTGTCTTATTGATGATGATTGTAGGGTGCTTTGACATTCTTAGAGGTGTTTTATACCTATTTTGATATGCTTAGGGAATTCTGGGGATCAATTGAGACTTGTTAGAGATGTTTAGAGGTTCAAGATCTTAAAATAAGCTTCTTTCTTTCAAGCCTTTGTAGGTGAGATGTCTTCACCTGATTCAAGATCTCTCAGTTGCATACCATATGTCTCAAGTATTTTCTAGATATCTTAGCTTGATTCTATACATCCTAGCTATGCCAAAACAACGAGTCCAAGACATCTCAACTAAACTCAAGACATCTTAGCCTAACTCTAGATGTCTCCTCTAAAACCACCAATGTTTGGGCAAGATGTCACACTATCCTCCAGGATGTTTTACATGAACATGAGACATTTTCTTATGAATTTTTAAAGATTTAAGTTTTGATATTAAGAGGGAAAAGATGAAGAGACAATGATGAAGGTATAAATAGAACTCTTAAGTCTTCAATCAGATTAATAGAGTCTAGGGAGAGAAAAAGAGTTAAGGAGTGAGAGGTAAGTTGCAAGAAAAGAGTAGAGAGATAGATACTTGACCTAGTGCCTTGATCATCATCCTTGTGTAAGTGTGATTTCTTTGATTGAGTGTGTATAAGGATTGGATCTCTTGTTTTTCCTTGGAAATGTGTGCTTCCTTTTTGCTATAAATTTTTCATTTACATAAGAATAAAAATTTAATTTTTCTTATTCAAATTTTCTATTTTTAACATTGAGAGAGCTTGGATTATGAAATCCAAGGAAGAGCATCATTAGATTAATATCAAATTGGTGTGGAATTAAAGACAATTGCATTCAAGTAGATATTTCTCATCTCAATTGCAAAGAATCACTTCAAATTCTCATGCTCAAGTGAATTCTCTCTTGCTACTTATTCCACTCATCGTAGGGTTTAGAAAGTTTCCTCTTAATTCCTAAGTTTGTCATATATTTCTAGAATTTGAAGATAATTGTAGAATTGAACATCCATGGGCTGCAATAGCTAGGATTTGAAGATCTAAACTCATTTCTTATAAGATTTGAGTATTCCTACTTTTATTCCTTGAGCATTCTTGAATATTTCACCTTTCCTTGTAAAATTTTATGAAGCAAATCATTTTGAATAATTTCTATCATGCCTCCAAAAAACAATATAGTTCAAGCTTTGTTAAGAAACATGAATGACATAAGAAAAGATCTCAAGGTCATTTTTGAGAAACTTAGAAAGATTGAAGAGAATAAAGGATATGTTGCCTCACCAAAAGAATCTAAGTAAGGGTATAATTCATGCAATTCTTCATCAAGATCTTCTTCAAGACATTCATCAATGACATCCCTTGAAGATGATCTTCCTTTTAACAATGAAGACTTTGAAGAAGGAGAAGATCAAGGTGATGCTTTTCTTCAGGCTCCTAGTGCTGAAAATAAGACTCAAGGTTTCATGTTTTCTTAAAAAGGAAAAAAGATCTCTTCTAAGCCTCAAAGGAAGTAAAGTGAAGGAAATGAAGTCACTCTTGCAAAAGCTTTCAGACGTGCTTCAAGAATACCACATGTTGAGGTCAACTCCTTCAAGGGAATGAAAGGAATTGAATCTTTCCTCTCTTGGATTAAAATGATTAACATGTACTTTGAACTTGAAGATGTATAAAATCATCAAAAGGTGTCATATGCTAAAACCAAATTGGAAGGCATGACACTTATATAGGAGAAGGAAAGTCATTTTTACAAGATGTAAAATAACACTCATATCATGGATAGGTCTCAATCAAAAACTTGAGAAGACTTGTCATAGATAAGAAGACATCCAAAAATTAAAATACCTAAGGTAGAATGATAAGAGTATGAGGACTACTACATGGATTTTTAGAAGGCTTTCAAGCTTACAAAAGTTCATTTGAATGACTATGAGAAAATATCAAACTTTCAAGGAAAAATCAAAAGGGAGTATTAACAAGAGCTAACCTTTTATGAGACCCCAGACATTGGATGAGGCTTTTGAGTTGGCTTCTAAGGCTAAGAAGAAACTCCAAGGCTATGATAGAGATCCAAAATCTTCTAATGGCAAAGACTCCAAAGATTCTAAAGGTAAGAAAGAAGCCAAGAAAAAGGGAAATGCCAAAGGATACACCAAGGAGAATCAATAGAAGTCTAAGGAGAGCTAAGATTCCAAGAAAGACTACTCCAACAATGGAAATAATCAAGGTAATAGCTATGCATCCAAACTTCAATGTTTCAACTATGGTAGAAAGGAACACAAGCAATGGAAGTGTAAAAAGCAAAATATCTCCAAAGGAAAGGAACTTCAAACCTTAAAAGAGGGAGAATCCTCCACTGAAGGTAATCCTCATAATCCTAAAATTGAAGATATAACTGAAATTAGTTCTTGCAACATTATGGAAATTGTGAATAATAATGAGGATCCTCTGGGAAAACTACTCTTTAGGGTTGACACTAGGTGTCTTAATAGTGGTAAATGGATACACATTTTGTTTAATGGTGGTGCTATAGAAAATGTGATTTCTTAAAAGCCTATTTCTAAGATTATCTTGAAGACATTTCCATACCCTAGGCCCTATAGAATTCATTGGCTTTCAAATAAGTGAAGGAGAAGTATATTTTGTCTTTCAAAATAGGTTCCTTTAAAGACAAGGTATGTTATGACATTCCTCCACTTGATTATGTTGATGTCATTTTGGGAAGACCTTGGAACTTTGACAAGAAGGTTTCTTTTAGTGGTGCAAGAAATGGTGCAAGAAATGTTTGATCTGAAGATGGAATACATGAATTAATTCCTATGAATTGATAACATTACAAGAAAAATGACCCTACAAATGCTACATTGATCTTGCTTAGTAAGCAAGACAAAGTTACACGATAAAGCATTTAAAATAATCTCCTTTAAAGTGTTGTTTCTTCGAATAGTTGTAAAATATACATCTACATTTATTTACCTTGCATCCCAGCAAGTTGAAAATAGAAACCCACAAACAAAACATGAAGTCTTGAAATAGGTATTCAATGCCATAGAATTTACACAAAATCAATAGTCAAACTTGATGAACACCATGCATCAACTGGATGCACCCAGAATTAATTTTGATATTTAATAATACAACACCATTCACGATAAAATATCCGAACTAAAAAGATAGCAGCTTTCAAGTCCGCCATTGAAGTTGGATCATTCATAATACACGTATACATCTTGAAGTCAATGTCTTCCACCATGCCCCCTAAAATCACAAACTACAGTACACCAAATGTGCCATTCAAGGAAACTTTTAAAAACTTACAAGAAATATTAAATAAATCTTTCCTTGGTTTCAGCCAAATTTTTTTGCAAAATTAACTTCACACGGAAACAATGAGGTGTTGGCCTTGTAACCCAAGATTTGATTCTACCAGGTAATATTGAGTTATAAATTAAAAAAAAATTATAAAAAGAATTTTGAAATTGATGAGATATATCCAAGGAATCTAAATGATTCGAAAGTGATGGAAAGTAAAACTTTTAGTTTTAGGATTTAAAACTAATTTTTAAAGATTTTATTTATCACATAAATAAGCCAAGGAGACCATAAATTCAAGGCTACCATTCACCCTAAGATTTTGAATTACCTTTGAATATCCACAGAGAGCACACAACACCATTGGGCATGTAAGTTATTATTTGGTACTTTCACAACTCGGCCATCATTGAAAAAAGCTAACGATCCCACGGTGCAAAAATCAGATGGAAGCTGGATGCAAGAACCTTAATCCATGCATCTAGTTTGAGTATTGTACAATAGAACCAAACAATGAACTGGACGTAATTTAGTATTTGTCCAAAACAACGTAGCCTTCGCTTTCTCGTGAGCCGGCAACTACAAAAACAGGACTTCCTTGGTGTTAAAAAAACCACAAAAGCAGCTTTCACTCACGAAAAGGTCCCTGAATTTAAAGAAATACTTTTGACGTCTTTTAAGTAACTTAACAGAACACATCAACATTTACATAAGAGATTTGATTTCCAAGCAAAAAATGCTTCAGGTCGTCTTATTAGGCGTGCGTAGTTAAGATCATCTTCGGTGTAAAGGCCTTGCGAATAGGACAAAAGCGAATAAGGAAAAAGCTGCACAAACTTTCGTCACCCGTTGATTGTGCACATTATTTACTCGAGAATTGAGTGACAACGTATCAGAAGGGTTTTCTCTTCAAACAGAGTGCCTTTCGCGATTGTGAGGCCAATGCAAGTTCTTCCACGGCGACTTAGTTTCCAACGCTTTTAAGACAACGTTACAGCTGCAAATTTGAACCACCCAGAACATACATTCCAGCTATAATAGATAACAAAAACAAAATTGACTAGTACCCTGTCCAGAAATGACAACTGGATACTTAAATTTTGAATCTAAACAACAACTGTTCCTGCACAGGAAGCGTAACTGCGATTGTCAGTCGGTACTCGGCCTGAACATCTCATGATCAAGCCCACATTCATCTCGATATTCGGGCCGAAATATCAAAATATCAATTTAATCGGTACTCGCGTTATCTGCGAAATAACTAAATGCTAAATGAAAAAGAAGTCAAACCGGAGAGACAGTGAGCGTCCAAACGCCCAAGGCAGGGTTTCCCTGCCCACCAAAAACCATTGACCTTTATTATATTTTGGACCGACCCCGTAAGCGCACCCAGCGAGGTAAGATCCTTTGTCGATACACAAATTAATAACTACATCAACATAAGAAATGACGATGCACAAATCGCATCCAGTGTGGGATTTTCCTTGGATGATTTCTGTTAATATTTTAATTTTACATAATATTAAGGTTCAACTGCATAATCAAAAGCAGAAGAGTCTTCATACTTCTATTGAAATTTGCATAAGAGTCTTCGTACTTCAAGTACCGTAACCGTCCAGCCGTTTCGCATATCAAAAGTTGGACTTCATTGCGTGACTGATGATTTCTCGTTTTGCGCTGAGAGGACAAAAGCAAGAAGGTAAACTCCTCACTAGTACTCATATATCATGTGATACAAGTTTCCACTGGAATCTCGCGCAGTCCGATAAGCATGCAATGCCAAATGTGAATGTTGCATATCCTGTGATAGAAGTTTGCATATCCTGTGATAGAAGTTTCCACTGGAATCTCGCGCTGTCAGATAAGCATGCAATGGCAAATGTGAATGTTGCATATCCTGTGATAGAAGTTTCCTGGAATGTGAATGTTGCATATCCTGTGATAGAAGTTTCCTTTCCTGGAATCTTGGGCTGTCAGATAAGCATGCAGTGCCAAATGTGAGTGTTGCAGACGATGCTGTTAAACAAGACAACACAAAATTCTTCAGTCCTAACCACACTGCTGCTGCAGCATGAAATGCAAACCAAAGAAGGAAGAGCAAGAACGCGAAAAGATTATGTATAATGAGAAACGGAAAACAATTTTGTACATAAGAAGGAGCTGTTTTATAAGCCTTAAAGGACAAGCATCGTACGAGAGAGAAAGCTAGGGCATCAATGGGTTCAATGGGTCTAGTCGAGGATACAACTGCATAATCAAAAGAAAGCCTATAATTGCTAAAGAAAATCAGTAAAACCTGAATCACACATGCAGAATCGAATATGTAGACTAGGAAGAGTTTTCAAAAAAGAAGAGGAAAGAAAAATGATAAAGAGAAAATGAAATAAAATGATGATTACGTAAAGAGAGTCAGGATCCGATGCTGCAGAAAAATAGTACCGATTTGGAGGCAAAAATACATATTCAGCGACCGACAAGCAATCACAGATGGAAATAAATGGGCAACACATTTTTGTCGGAAAAACATTGCCGTTATGGAGTTAATGGTTTGCGTGTTCATTATTTTTTTTGGAATCCTTTTTGCTAATAGAATTGGCTAACTCTCAAATGGTTGAGAAAAATGAATGAGAAATGGTTGGATCATAAAGTTTTTATGCATCATCAGCGTAATACTTATACTTTTATCACTTAGGAATGAAAAGTGGATTTTGATCCTATTCTTTTGATTACTATGAAATTCTATGTTGAATTGAATTAAAAAATTTCTCTTATTTTTCAATATTTTAAAAGTGATTGGTAGCGACATTGGCACTATTGGTAGCAACATTGGCACAATCATAAAGATAGAGTCAAAAACATTTCTAGATGATGTATAGTGTAAATGTGATTTTGTAGAGATTAATTTACACTAAAGAAAAATAGAATTAAAACTCAAACATGGTATAGAATTAAAACTCAAACATGGTAATCAATTTTTCTCAAAAAACTACATACTATAATTTGTGAGATGTTGTAATTATTGTCGTTGTTATAATTTGTGAAGGTCATGTTATTGGAATTTGTCTTATTTCTAATAAAAAATTTTTTTTAAAGGAAAACAACAAAAAAGAAAACAATGGCAGTTTTCAACAAGCACATATTAAATCTTCTTCAACAAGTTCTTAACCTTTTACTAATCCTTTTAATTTTAAAGGTAATAATAAACTCTTAATATTTAAAGAGAATTCCTTGTTAGAAAAAATAAAAGAAAATTTCAGTGAGGACCAATAATCGAAATATTGATTCAAATAAATTTCACCTAGTTTAACATAAAAAAGGCCCACAAATATTTCTTTCAATTTAAAAGCCTCAAAGATATCTCATTCTCTTTCAACTTCTACCATTGTTACAACTGTTTTTTTATTAAATAATGATTTTGTACTTATTAGTAACATGGATTGTAACATAAATGCTGATCTTGAAAAATCAAGGATGAGAGCTTCCTCCCCCACATCTCAATGTTAGTTTTATTGTAGAATGTTTTAGGCCTTTTCGATAGGCCCCAAGCAAAAATTATTGAGGAGTATCTTTTAAACTGACATTTATCTCTAGATTTCTTTTCCTATAAGAAATTAAGGTTTTAGTGCATGATATTAGTTTTGTTGGTAAATGCATTTTAAAAAATTGCATTGTTTTTTTTGCTACTCATGAAGTTAATAAAGGAGATGTTATTCATGTTAATAAAAATTGGATTGAAAAAGTTTTGAATTCTAGTTTTGATAACATTAGAAGAGTTATTTGGGTTACTTACCATAGTTAAAAAGGAGACTTTTGACTATGTAATATTTATGCTCTTAATAATTTGAAAGATCGATTAGAGGTTTGAAAATATTTTTTCTCTTTGCCTAAAGTTTCTTAAATTATTAGAGGTGATTTCAATATGGTTGAAAGTAATTTAGATAAATTTGGGGGGATGTCGAACCCCAAAAAGAAGTTCTATTGATATTTACAGTGTATTAGTTACAGTAACCTGAACAAGTCATAGGGTTAAGGGGAAGGGGGAAGCTGAGAGCACTATGCAAGAAACTCAGGACCAACCTTATAAATAAACAAGTGTTAAGGGAGGAAGCCCAAATTGGGGCACCACCAAACGACCACCCATGCTGACTTGTTACAAGATAGAAGAACAAAGAATTAGATAAGGAATAAGAAAGCTCTCGATTAAGGATAGAGAGAGTTCCAATGGTGAATCCTCACAATAGAAATGGAAAGCTTCCTTTCAAAGATTATTGATGATGATGATAAATTTGGTGATCTTCCTCTTAATATGTCTTCTTAAGAAAAAGAAGATTGGTGCAATCTTAAAGAAAATTATTTTCTTTCTAATGTTAACTCTTTATTTCCACATTATTCAAAATGAAACATTATACTTGGTGTAATTATCAATAAGAAACTTAATGAGCAACAAGATACCCTTATGCCCAACCATACAAATCACAAGTGTTCACATGCGATCTAGTCAAATTTCGTAGACCTAAAGTTCTTAAGTATACTAGTTCTAAGACATGAAATCTAATTGGAATGATCGTTATCTTCTTAGTAACACTCGTGAGGTACAAGTATATGGTTAAGTGCAACTGAGGTATATGATTTTTATCATTTTATATTTTATAAATTTAATCACCTAAAAAAAGAATGAAAGGTATAGGAATTCAATATCTAATTAGTCTACTACTTAGCTAGCCTAATACAAGTACTCGTTTCCACTCTCCAGACACATTCTGAATGCATGTAGCGTTGTTGGGTTACCAAACGTTAAGCATTTACAAGTTACCAAGTGCTACATGTATGCTCAAAGTGGTTGTGCTTGTGTTCATTAACAACTAGAAATTAATTGCTTAATAAAGATGCATTAAAGTAAAGTGCATGAATACCAAATGCATTAAAGGAAACGTTGATCTATTCTCAGTGCTGCAAGGATTATCAAAAGGGTTCATTTTTATTCCCATCACATTGTTATTTCAGGTACATTAGTGCTCGAACAAAGATCCATACACACTCAAATTCCTATTGTGGGCACTCAAAAAAAATTCTAACTTTGGAGAAAACAAATTACAAGAGCTTCACTATCTATGACAAAAATTGATATGAAAATCATGTGCTCAAGCGCTATATAAATAGGCTAGTATAGACCCTGCAATATCAGATATTCAACATCACATATTGGGATTCGATATTGGATATTCGATATCGAAGCCAGTCAAAACATAATTCATCATACCCCCACAACTGAGTAAAAACTCGTCCTTGAGTGAAGAAGAGAAGGAACAAGTTCCTTACAAAATATTGGGTAGGTATGGGATTATTGATTGACATACAAACTGATGTAGATAGAATAAACAGATTCTAAGTGCCCAAGTGTATGCATTATAATCTTTTACAAAATTAGGTGTTCATGACAAGAGAAGAGAGCACCTTGGACAAAATTGACATCCAACCCTCTCGTAGCTGAAGAGCAAGGAAGAAGCTTCAATGATCATGAAGAGTCCTCATCACATGGTGCTACTGTTGTTGCATCCTTTGTGAGGATAGTCTCGCATCTAGTCCACATGTTCCACCCATGCTTCCCTCTTCAATCACAATAAAATTGTGGATTAGTGTGCAATATGTAACATATAGCTTTGAAGTACCTTGTCTCATCAGTGGTTACACTTGGTTAGGTTGTGATTGTGATGGATGAATTTTGATAATAGTGTTAGTGGAAAGGCTGAAAAATATGATGGAATAGATAAGCAGTCCATTAAATTTGAAAAAGTTCAAATGGAAGGAAATTCTTGAAGAGTGTTTAAGAATTCACAACACAATTGGATGTCATTGATGAGGTAAACAAAAGGATTTGATTGTAAGAGTGTCTAAGGATAAATAAATTAACTAACCCAACCAAAAGATATGCAAGTGGATCCTTCCCAAAGTAGGCACAGGCTTTTTATTGCCCTTGCATAACTTCAAATCTAGGAGTCTATGGGCCTTGTGGATGATTAATGTTTATAGAAGGTTAAGTACAAAAACCTTGAAGAAACTACCTAATAATTTCGACACATCAAACGAGGACATTGAACAAGAACATGAAATTGACAGTGAGGTGAGACATGGAAAGCATAGATGAATGAGAGAGAGAGAGTGGAATGGAGTTCCTAATTGATAAGTGGCGAGGTACCCCTACATCCAACCATATAAATCACAAGCATTCATAGGGGATCTAGTTGAATTCTATGGACTTTATTGTTTCTAGTGCTTTAGTCCTTTAGGAAGTGAATCTAGCCCTAAGGTCAATCATTGTCTTCCCAATTACACTTGTGACATTTGTTGGTATGGTTAAGTGTAACTGAGGCATTCAATTTTTATCATTTTTATGTTTTATATTTGGGTGCTCAAATTGTAGATAAAAAAGGATTTGATTAACTAATCTAAATTAACAAATTAACTAATTATTTAACTAATCCTAACATAAGTATATATTTCCAATTTTTGTACACATCTTGAACCCATGTATTTGCTGTTGGGCAACCAAGCACTATGCTACTAGGCATACCAAGCAATAACATTGCTAGGATTACCAAGCGAATACATGTTATGCTTGAAGCGATCATACTTATGTGTGTAACCTATTTGGCTTAATTTCTTCATTAACGTAATAACTAGAAAATAATTAATAAGTAACTGGAAAAATTTAATAAATAATGGAAAACATTAAATGCATAAATGAAATAAATAATCTATCTAGAGTGCTGCAAGGTTTATCAGAAAGCTCATCTTTATTGTTGCACACACTGTCGTGCTTAGGTACAACAATGCTCAAATAAAGATCTGTACACTCAATGACTCTTGCTGCAAGCACTCGGAGGAAAAATTCTAACTTTCAAATGCAAAAAATGCAAGAGCTCTATTGCAACTATAATCTACTTATGCCATAAATGTAGCTACAAGCACATATTTATAGCTAACACATGACACTACGTCGATGGGGCCACATCGATGCATGATATGATGCATCAACTAGGCCTTGTTGATGAGGCCTAGACAATGAGGCCACGTCAATGAGGTTTCATCGATGCAATTGATAGAGCATGACTCATCAGATCTCAACGATTGAATGAAAACTCATCCTTGAGTTCTATTTACAAAATTAGGTAGGTATGGGATTATTGACTAATTTTTCTTCAAATAAAACAACTAATTGAGTTGACAAAAATTGGAGTGTATCGATTAGAACATTATAAAAAATAAAGGTATTTCGAACACAAAATTGAACACCATGAATTAATCTTCAAAATTGGATAGCATGTTCCTTGATGGTGTGAAACTTATTGGAGAAGATTAGATGGTCCCAGGTGGTGATGGTTCCTGAGGCTTTGAGGAACCTTCACTAGCTTCATGCATAGGTAGTTGAGATAGCTGCATCTATCCTGTTATTGTTATGAATTTAGGTGGGAGGTGGAAAGCATCCAGTAGTGCTTTTATTTTATCGTCCTTACTCCTGGGCTCATGCACCATCTATGCAACTTTGTGAATGTGGGTTGGAATGGGCACATCCAAAGGACACAAGATTGTTAGAAACAACTCCTTGGCATTCACAAACTAGGCAACAAACTGTTTGCGTTCAATGTTGAACACCCCAATTGTGTCATTCAACTCCTAGTAGTCATTCATCCATTTGGCTAGGTTCTTAGTTATAGATCATTAATTTTTGAATCATCCTCTGAGAACTTTGAGTTCAACGTTAGTAGTCTCAAGCTTCTGCTTGGCATCCTTGTGGGGCTAAAACTCTACCTTGTATAAGAGATATGAACTAGCCACTTGTTTTTCTAACTATGACCATGGTCGTTTGAGAGTTAGCATTGCCAAGTTTGCATAATGGAGATTGGCCAACTCCATGTACTCTATCATCTCCTCGATCTACAACTCCTTCAAGCAGATCTCAACTTTGTTTTAGGCATCGATCCCATCAACGATGGATTGCCAAATCTTTCTTCCTTGTTGGAGTTCCTAGAGGGCTTCATTCATTTTTGCCTTTGCCATCTAGATTTGTTTTTCATTCACTTCCTTTTGCAAATTGACTTGGTCCCTGTAGTGATTTTTCACTTTCTCAAATTTTAGTGCTTTGTTCTTCCAAGTGGCGATCTCGATGGTAGACTTTTGACGTAGGATGCGTACCTCCTCCATTGATAGATTGTGATTTTCCACGGCTAATTTCTTCAATTTAGTGTTTACCTTGGGAAGTTTCTCCTATTGTTGATGAATGAATTCTTGCATTTGATCTTTCTAAGCATCAACATTTCACAGGCGATGATTCTATGCAGTCAATGCTTCATTCTCTTAGTGGATCTGATTTAAGTACTTTTTGATTGAGTGTGTTTCAGCTTCTGCTATGGACTATTTAAAGATGGCCATCACTGCCTCCTCCTTAGCTTTTTGAAATCATTCTTGAAGCTATTTGATAGCTTCATCCCTTGTCACAGCTGGGCTAAGGATTGCTTATTTTGCAAGTCGAGCACAAAGTTCACCAACCTTCATAGCCAAGTGTTGATTTTGCTCTTGGGAAATTTCTAGTTGCCCCTCAAAAATAATGTATCTACCCCTTACATTTAGCAGCTCTGAATGGGTTACAGTGATGTTCTTAGGAAGATCAAAAATGTTTAGAGTTGGTTGCCTAGTTCCTACCAATCATTCCAACAACTTTTCTTGTTGAGCTACATCTAACCTCTCGCTAACCATGCTTGCAGACATCTACACATCTTGGAGTGCAGATACGTCTGGTACAGATGTTGCAGATGGGTTCAAAGCTTCTACTACATGGTTAGCTACCACTTCTACCATTGTTTATTTCCCTTGGTGTTGCATCACCAAGAAAATTTCCTCTTCACCTTCCTCTAACCTCACTGAGAACATGGCGGCATTCCTAGAGATTTCTAGGAATAGATGATGTGTTGCTAGTTATACCATCACCTCTTGACTATTGGGATCCAACCTCTAAGAAAACTACGTTCTTTAAGTAGAGAAAATGGGACCATCCCTCTCCATCTGGCTAACTATTTGGGCAACCTCATTAAGGTGACTCATCGCTAGCTACTACACAAATGGATCCGCCTCACTCATTCCTACTTGCTGCTCTTGTTCATTCAAGAGCTATTCTTAGATTTTTTTAGCTGTTCCATGGTTTCACATGTCTTCAGTGTTATTTCCTAAGTGGGTGATGGTGGTAGTAGCTCCTCTAATTGAGTCATTGCTAGCATCCTCTCTTTCATGATCTTAGATCATGAAGCCAAAGGAGTATGCCTAAGAGTGTCATTAGAGTAGTGAACAATGCCTGGCCTCTTGTAAAGTTTTATGATAAGGCATGGAAAGGGTAAGGTATTCATTCCACATTTATTTTCTTTGAAAAATTTTTCAATCTCCAAGTATAGTAGTTGTAGAAGGTTAATAGGGAACTTCCTACTTAGAGTAGTGCATGATCAAGTGGAGAAAGAAGTTACATTGCTTGGCCTCACCATTGGATTGAGGTATAGGCTGCAATCTTGAAATAAATCCACTTTGTCGATGTGAGTGCAACCATACTCCTTACAGTCCACCTTGTAGTAATGTTGAATCCACTCCTTCTTGGCCTCAAGGTCACCTTACGTGGATAATTCTACCAGTTGTGTTCTAGTGTTAGGTAGCCCAAGTACCTATGCAATAACTTTTGCTGAATAGGACATCTAAATGTCTTTGATCTTGACTATGGATCTTGGCCTTCAACTATTTCAAAAGAGGTATGTTTCTTCCATGTACCACTCCCCACTGGACATGATAATTGGCCACATGGTTGAGGTTCACAATTGTGTCTTGACATCCTCTGGAGCCTTCTATAAAAATGGTCCAAAGTTGATCTCCTGAAGAATGGATCGTTGAATTTCTTTGGACTTAATGATATCAAGGCAGGCTTGAGTCAAAGTGACCTCAAGCCTTTGCATAGGTCCAAGCACTTCTCCTCTTTGTGATTTTTCGGTCGATACTTCTTCCTTTGGAATCTGTTGGACCGATACCACTTCAGGCTCCTCATGAAGAGGTCTTCTTGCATGGGTTGCCTTAGGTAGTTCTTGGTCTTGTTCTTGTTGGCTCCTTCCAGGCCTGGGTTATTTCTCCCATGGTTGTAAGGTTTCTCCTTCCTACAAATATTTTTGCTTTGGTACCATCTATAATCACAATAAAATCATGGATTAGCAATTATTATGTAACCTTGAAACAATTGGGATACCTTATCTCTTAAGGATCATTACACTTTGCTAACTTGTGATTATGGCTATTTTAATTAATCCAATTATCATTTATTTATGTATTTTCATTAATAAATCATCTCAAAGGTTGTTGGAAGGGTTAATTTGTGAAAAATTTTATGTTTATATGTTGCTAAGATTATTAACCCTTTGGATGAGTTAGGAAAATTTTCAAAAATTTTTATCGATTTTTCATTGGAAACCTTAAGGTTTGTCGCCCCCATGATAAAGATCTTACCTTCGGTAAGTTTAGGATAAAAAAATGGAGTGATTTGAATAAACGGTTTGGAGGTTATGAGCTCCTGAAGATTTTTGGGCTTTGAAAAATTTCAAAAACTTCCCTTGTATTATGAGCAAATGGTAAAATATTGCAAAGTGTTTGGTGGTATATATAGGGTTTTTGTGATGCATCAACGAGGCCTAGTCGACTGCACCTCATCAACTAGGGTGGATGTGTCAATGGGACCTCAACGACGATACTGTTGACCACCATATTCAAACTTTGACCTTAGTCAAACTTGCAAAATATGAATAGTTTTTGAGTGAAATTGGTGTCAAATGAAAGCTCTAAAGACCAAGATTAGTATGAAAACATGAGAAGAGGGTGTTAAAGCTTATAAATTTGAATAAATGGAGAAAAATTAATTTAGTGGATGAATGAAATGAAAGATTAAGGAGTACTGAGTAGTTTATGTAATGGAATATGTGAAAGATTGGATTGCGACAATGTCAAAGGTAAGGATCGTTAACTAACCAAGCCAAGAGCTATGCAACTGGGTCCTACCCGTAGTAGGATCATGCCCTTTTTGCCCTTGAATAACCTCAACTAAGGAGTCCATGGGCCCCATAGTTGGTTTAATGATCATGACAAGTTAAAGACCAACTTGAAAGAATCTACTTAAGGATCCCAGCATATCAGAGTAAGACATAGAGCATAATATAGAACACAGTAGTGAGGTTAATTATGGTAGAATGGATGGATGATAGAGAAGATGGAATGGAGGTCCAAAATGAGTTCATAAGAAGTCCTTTGTGGAATTTGTATTTAAAATGACCCAAGAAGTTCCATCCTTAGTCCAGACCAAAACCAACCACTTTTAGTGACTTTTGCATCACCACTCTAAGATTGATCCACTCACTTGAGACACAAGAATGCTTCCACAAAACAACCACCATTCCACAAAGAGAGGAAAAGATAAGTAGGAAGTAAGAGAGAGGGCCTTAGTTAGAGGGGACCTTTAGGCATAGGTGCATGTTGTTTAAGTCCCATAACTAGTGCTTGTAGCTCGTTTATTTGTCTAAAGGGTGTGCTTTGAATTCCCATTATTTTTTTTGTTTTTTGTTTTTTTTTCTTTTTCTGAATGGGAACCACACCATGCAATGACATTATTTTGACTTCCTTCAGTGGATGGTGTGGAACGGTAAGAAGTCTATGAAAAACACTCAAGCACTCAAGAAAGAAAAATAGGACAAAGAGTATTGCGTTCCCTTGAAGTCACAACCTTTACAAACCTTTGAATCCTTCATAATTCCAAAACTACCAAGGTCACCAATTGATTAATAGTTTCTTTAATGGAAGGGACCTCAAATTCCCAAAACAAGGAAAACCATAGAGTTCATTAAATAGGCAGAAGATGTGGACTCACTACTTGTTCCATAAAAAATAAACCATGTCAAAGTCATCAGACATCAGAATTCAAAAATAGAAACTAGACATCAACAATCACACATTAAGCACAAACCATCATTAGTAAACAACAATAGCAACACAGTGTCCTATGAAAATAAAGCATATTTAGTAGCAAAAATGAGAAAATATCACATTTAAACAAAAGAAAGAAAAATAAAGTAAAATATATGAGAAAATGTAAAATAGTCAAGAAGGTTCAAATGTACTAAAGATGGTGTAAAATTAGAAGAATTTGAAAAAATCAAGAATTTGTAAATTAAATAATTTGTAAAAATCAAAAACATGAAAAACAAAAAGGTAGAAAAACTAAGAGGCCATGGTAATGGTCAGCATGGATGGCCATCTTCCCCATGACTGAGTTGGAAGAAGGAGATCTGAAAAATAGAATGTGGTTGTCCAGCCATTGAGGCAGTAGTTGCATTGGCCTATTTTGGTTCAAGGAAAGGGTTAACTTGTTGGATGTTGACCAATTGATTTTTATTTGAACTATCAGGTTTGTAGATTAACATGGTCCCAAAAGAAAAGGTTTGATGAATTATATAAGTTCCCTTCTACAATGTTTGGAATTTGTCTTTTGGGATACATGTGTGGGGTTCTAGTAAAGAACCTTCTCCTAGTTGAAGTTTTACTTTCCTGATTCTAAGGTCATGATATTGCTTGCTAAATGCCTTATTCACCTCATTTAATGATAGGACCACCAATCTATTTTCATCTAGCACATTTAGATTTATCAATATTTTCTTCTATGCTAGACTTAGGTCAAGGTTTAGATCATTGACCATTGAGAGTGTACAGAGCTCGAATTGAATTGGGAGCATTGGAAATTTTCTGTACACTAACTGGTAGGGAGAATAGCTAATAGGAAGTTTCCAAGTTAAAAGATAAGCCTAAAGAGCATTTTTAAGCTTTGTACTCCAATCCTTCCTATATTTGCTAATTGTTTGCATTAATATTCTTGTTATCTCTCGATTGGTTACCTCTACTTGACCATTGAATTGGGGGTCATAAGGTATTGTTAATTTATGTTCTACCCCCAAGCATTACATTAATTTTCTAAATGTGGCATCTATGAAATGAGTTCCATTATCTAAAATTAGTGAACATGGAACCTTAGACCTATTCACGATATTTTTTTGTATAAAATTGGTACTAGTGGATGATGTATAATTAGTAATGGCTACTGCTTCTTCCCATTTTTGTAGTAGTTGACTACTATTATAATATATGCCTTTTCATTGGACATGGATTTGATGGAACCCATGAAGTAAATGCCCCATTTGTCGAAAGGTTTTAGTGGTTGAATCCACTATTGAGGACCTTCCATGAGAGTAGTCATCCCACTATCACATTGATAACATTCACAATACTTGACGAATTGGTGGGTGTCCCTAAAATTGTGGGCAGATAGTATCCTACCATCAATATTTTTATGGCCATTCATCTGCATACATAGTGGCCTCCGTAAGGCCCTTCATGAGCATCTTGGAGAACACATAGTTGATCTTCATTAGGGATGCACCAATGAATCAAACCATTGGCACACACCTTGTAAATGTGTCCATTGATTTCCATGAAGTATTTGGCTTGATGAAAAAATTGTTGCTTCTTCCTAAAATCCAAGTCTTTTAGCATCTCTTGAGTGAGAAGATATGTGAGGATGCCATTATACCACGTTGCTTTTGTAGGTTTTTGTTTACTTATCACTCCAGCAAAGAGGAGTTCATCTAGGAACTGACTAGAGAGTGGGCTCTCCTCCTCTTTGATATCCCATCTTATGTAAGAGAGGTGGTTAGCAATCACATTCTTGGTCCCTTTTCAATCTACCATAGTGAGATCCAATTTCTACAAGATCATAAGCCACTGTATGACAGGAGGGCTCATCGTCAACTTATTCATAAGGAAGTGAATTGCACTGTGGTCCATATGTACAAATACTTTGTAACCTAGCATAAAATGTCTAAAAGTTTCTAGTGTGTACACCACTACCATTAATTCTTTCTCCATGGTGGTGTAGTTTAACTGTGCCCCCAAAATGCTTCGGCTCACATAGTGGATGTAATATAGATGTTTCTCATCATCCATCTACATGAGCACAATTGCTAAGGCATAGTTAGATGCATTCATCATGATGTGGAAAGGTCTCAACTAGTTTAGCACTTGTAGGATTGGTGTTTCTATGAATTTCTCCTTTAATTGTTGGAATGCATGTTCACATTCCTTATTCTAGATGAAAGGTGATCTTTCTTTGTAAGCTCTACCAATGGCTTTGCGATCTTAGAGAAATTCTAAATAAATCACCGGTAGTAGCTAGTGTGTCCAAGGAATGATTGAACATCTGTAATGGTCTCTGGTTGGCATGTTATTCTTTGGATGATCCTTATCTTTTCTAGGTCTACCTCAATCCCTTTTTGTGAAATTTGGTGCCCTAACATAATGCCTTTTTGGACCATAAGATGGCTCTTTTACCAAGTAAGCTGTAGGTTTGTCTCTTCACATCTTTTCAGTACTTGCTCAAGTCGGTCCAAGGCTTGCTCAAAGGTAGCTCCATAGGTGGAGAAGTCATCCATGAAGACTTCAACACCACTATCAATTTGCTATTGAAAGATACTAAGAACCAAGCATTGAAATATTGCAAGGGCATTGAATAGGCCAAATGACATCTTACAATATGCAAAAGTCCTCTAGGGACTTGTGAATGTTGTCTTGGCCTGATCCTCTAGTGAAATTTGGATTTGGTTGTAGCCACTATAACCATCCAAGAAGCTATAATAACAATGCCTAGATATGATGTCTCACACTTGATTTACAAATGGCAAAGGAAAGTGATCTTTAAATGTTACCATATTCAATAGCCATTTTCCATCCTTATTTGGTATAATTATAAGTGGACTAACCCACTCACTATTTGTGATTGGATAGATGAACCCCATCTTGAGGAGTTTCTTTATTTCCTCCTTAATGATTTGCTTTAACTTGGGGTTTAGCCACCTTTGTAGCTACTTTCTAGGCTTTATGGTTAGGTTAGTGTAGATGTGATGCTAGCATATCCTTGGGTTGATTCTTGTTAGCTCTAGATATAACCGAGCCAAGGCTGTTGACCATTTATTTACCACCTCTAACAACTTTTCTTTTTATTTAGGAGAAAGTTTGGCATTAATGATGACTGGTTTTCCATTCTTTAAAATGCATACTACATATCGCTCGGTAATGTTTTTAGTTCTAAGGGCTTCTACTTGAACTCTCCCCAATAGTTATTATCATCTTCATCAGAGAGTTGAGAATGGACTTATTCAATTTTGTTCATGCCTTCAACATATGCACATGTTAAGCTCTTAGTTTGCTCCATGCATATTGTTCTACTATTTGAATTAGCTATCAGCCATTAGGTGCTCTCCTACTTTGTGGATGCTATGTATAGATACCTTTGAATGTTAATTTCTTGTGCACATTGATTGCATGCCTTAATGTATGTGCTCTTGATGGACCAAATATTTTGCATGTAATTACACCTATTATAGCTATACATAATGCATGGAATAAGCTTCTTCTCAATATTTCCTAGCTTATTTTCCTTAGATATTTCAAGAGATAGGTCCCTTATACCCATTCGTGAATCGATCATGCTTAACCAAGCCCTTCCCATGATGATGGGCAAGTCATTTTTGTAGTTGTTAACATTGATTATTAGAAAATTAGTAGGATAGGACTACCCATAGAATATGGTCATAATGTCCTCTACTAATCCTAAAGGGATAGTAATCGACTAATCTGCTTATTCTAAATGAATGTTGCTCTTATTGAGAGGTGGTAGGTTCTAGGCCTTGTACATGTCATGGGAGATGTGGTTAGCTCCAGAACTAGAGTCAATAAGAGCTTTGCATTACTCTTGTCTAGCAATCTATAGATAGATGAGTGGACTTCTCAGGTTAGATCCTTTTGTAGGAAGATTGCTAGCCTTGATCTAGTCAGAAACAACATGAGTTTTACAGTGTGAATCCTAGGTGGAACTTGGTTTGAAGGGCACTCGAAGGTATTTGATGCAAAGTATGAGGGTGATGGAGATGCAAGATGATTAGCTAGAGTAGGTCATGAGGGCTAGAGAGGACTATTTGGATAGAAGAAAGGTTGTTTCCTTGATCGATTATTTGAACCACTTGGTTGAAAAACCAGTTGTGAGTGTACAACCCTTGTAGCATTTCGTTGTTGCGGTTGTGAAGGAATATCACCCTACATTGATGAAGTAGGAGGTAATTGGGTTGAAGCTGGACATGTAGGTGTAGAGGAATGTGGAGGATGATAAGGATACAAATATGGATTTTTCCCTCAAGTAGATGGTGAATGTGTTTGGTGATACTCTAGAGGGTAATAGTGTTGCTGGAATGATGGATGACTTGCAAAACTTGTAGGGGAGATGGGCTACTAAACATAGTACCTGTATGAATTTGGTTTCTTTTAAGGGTACTATTGCCTTGGTAGTGGCATTTTCCATGATTGTGGTTGGTACCATTGTTGGTATTGTTCATAAGGTTGTGGAGGAGTTCCACTTGGGTAGTAAGCTTGTTGCTATTGGTGGAACTATCTTGGACTACCTTGAGGGTAAGGTAATTATCTTATAGCTTGCCTACGTGCTAGGCGAGGAATCAATATATACACCCCTGACTCTTGTAAGTGTGACACCATAGGGCAACATCCATTTGGATGTTTGTATTGGCATATGTCACATTTAGTTTCATCATTAGAGCCAAACTCCACAACTTCCTCTATTGTAGCAGCTTTGCCCTTACCTCTTTAGTAGGGATGTTCAACTTCTTTTCACCTCCTACAATTATGATCACTATTTTACTCTTTGGATTCTTTAGCAATCTTTAAAGCAGCTTGAAATTTTTCCTCCAAAGAGTGCCATAACTTGAAAAATTTGGCTAAAATATTCGAAATAGATTTTTGAATGGGCAAGGTCTTTTTGTTCATCACTTCATTGAGTGGTGATTCCTCTTTGTCACAAAATCAGGCCTCTTGTTTTCTAATGGATGGGTCCTATTATGCTCTTTAGCACTTTCCCTTTTTCATAACTCACCTTCTTCATTTGCTACCTACTCAATTAGCCTTTGGATCTAATGAGCTCTCATTTTAGATAACCTTCCTTGGCCATACACCCCAAGGGTTCTTCTTGTTTTTAATTTGAGTCCATCTATGATGTGGAAAAGTTTTTTCCTTTAAGAGTAATCATGGTCAAGGCATCAGTGTAGGAGTGAATAGTATTGACCCATGGCAGCATCCAAGGGTTCATGTACTCCTGGTTTCAAACCTTAGGTTTGCCTTCTTAGATTAGACACTCTAGAGTACATCTGGTATTTCTCATTAAATTGTTCTAACATGGTACTCCACTTATGGATAGATTTTGGCTCTAAGGACTAGTACCAACGTTTATTTTCCATAATGAGTGTCCTTGGGAAAAGCTTGAGTTTTTACCACTCATTCTCTATGTTCTATAAGGCATAGGCATCTTGAAAAGCTTGTAGATGTGTCTGTGGATCAGAATTGTATCCCCACTAAAATTTTGGGATATTGTTCATATTTAGGTGCTTGATCCAGCTATCCTTCATATGCCTAGTTCGGATTTTCACTACCTCTACAATATTGATCATACTACATTAATGACAGCGATGATGGTTTCAGCTATCCCTTCAATTTTGGTAGCCTTCATGGTCATTGTTATTTCATCGATCACCTTCATCATGGTTCTTTCAATGTCAAATTCCATGAGAATTGTCAGATGAAGAGGAATGTTTGGAATCAGATGAAGAGGATGAAGAGGAAGGTAGACCATGACTTCCACCGTTGTTATGCTTATTATGATCACAATCCTTAGATCTATTGGTGTTGTCATGCTTTTCAAGTCCCTACTTTGGCTATGACTCTTTCCTAAACCTAATTTATGAATAGTGAATCGCAAGGTTAGGTTCACACCCTTGCCATCAATAGCAGGGGTTGGAGAATCTTCATGTTGAGAACCTTCCAAGGAAGGATCCTCATTGTCCTCTTGATCTAGTAGGAACAAGGGGTTAGTGTAATGTTTCCCCTTTGTAGCTTCATGTGGTTTCTCCTAACATTGATCTCATTTGCATTGTGCTTTAGTGGGATAGTAGTTTCGAGTGTTGTATCCATTCACAACATATTATTTGTGAAAATTTGCTATGCATAACTTCTTAAGGGTTTTGAATAGCATCCTAGGCACAAATCGATTGGGGGATAAGACGACGTTGCCCTTCATATCATGCCATCACATATGTTTAACATGATGTAGGATGAAGGTGAAATTTGGCACACTCATTTGGATGAGTGTATATGACCTTGCATTATTTTGGGACTTGTGGTTTGGTATCTTTGTGCTTACAAGAAGAATAAGACATTTTGCAAAAAATTAAATTATCAGTGTGCTTTTATAATTCAATGTATAGTGGGAATGATATTGACCTTGAAGTTCATACAATGATATTAATGATATTCACTTAGATATAAATAGTGCACATTCCACAAACAAAGTCCCTGGTAATGGTGTTAATGATGAGCAACAAGGTACCATTATGCCCAACCATACGAATCACAAGCATTCACACACGATCCAGTCGAATTTCGTGGACTTTATTATTTCTAGTGCACTAGTCCTTTAGGAAGTGAATCTAGCCCTAAGGTCAATCATTGTCTTCCCAGTTACACTTGTGACATTCGTTGGTATGGTTAAGTGTAACTGAGGCATTCAATTTTTATCATTTTTATGTTTTATAGTTGGGCGCTTGAATTGTAGATAAAAAGGGATTTAATTAACTAATGTAAATTAACTAATTAACTAATCATAACATAAGTATATATTTTCACTTTTCATACACATCCTAAACCCACGTATTTGATGTTGGGCAACCAAGTGCTATGCTACTAGGCATACCAAGCAATAACACTACTGGGATTACCAAGTGAATATGTGTTACACGCAAAGCGATCATACTTATGTGTGTAATCTATTTGGCTTAATTGCTTCATTAACATAATAACTAGAAAATAATTAATAAGTAATTGGAAACATTTAATAAATAATGAAAAATATTAAATGCATAAATGAAATAAATAATCTATCTAGAGTGCTGTAAGGTTTATCAGGAAGCTCATCTTTATTGTTGCACACACTGTCATGCTTAGGTACAACAATGCTCAAATAAAGATCTATACACTCAATGACTCTTGCTGCAAGCACTTGGAGGAAAAATTCTAACTTTCAAATGGAAAAAATGTAAGAGCTCTGGTAAAACTATAATCTACTTATGCCATAAATGTGGTTGCAACCACATATTTATAGCTAACACATGATACTACATCGACGAGGCGATGTTGATGCATGATATGATGCATCAACTAGGCCTCATCAATGAGCCTCAGATGATGAGGTTGTGACAATGAGGTTTTGTTGATGCAACCAACAAAAAATGACTCATCACTGATTAAGGTTAGATGAAGTCCCTTGTAAATTTTATGGTTAAATGACTTGATAAGATCCATCCTTAGTCTAGACCAAAACCAACCACATTTAGTGACTTTGCATCACCATTCTTGGATGAGTCCACCCCCCTGAGATACAAGAGTGCTTTCACATAATAACCACGATTCCTTATTAGAGAAAAGAAGAGAATTAGGAACTGAGGAAGGGCCTTAGTTAGAGGGAACCTTTAGGCATGGGTAACATGTCTTTCTTGTCCCATAACCAGTGCTTGTAGCTTGTTTATTTTGTGTAAGGGGTGTGATTTGAATTTCCATCATTTTTTGTTTTTATTTTTTAAAATGGGAAACACATCATGCAAATACTTATTCATTTATTATGTCTAAGGGATGTTCTTTGAATATCATTGTTTGTTTTTTTATGAGAACCACATCATGCAAAGACTTATTCAACTTCCTTTTGTTGGTCGACATAAAATAGTAATAAATCCATGAAAACACACATGCACCCAAGTAAGCAAAAAGGCACAAAGAATACTAAATCCCCTTGAAATCACACCCTATTAAATCCTTTGAATCCTTTCCAAATTCAAAAACTACCTAAGTTACAAATTTCTTATAGTTTTGTTAATGAGAAAGGGACTACATATTTCCAGAAAAAGAAAAACCTTTGAGTTTGTGGATGGATGAATGTTGTGGACTCACTACCTATTTTAGAAAAAAGAAATCATGTCCTAATTATAGTGACTAAAAACATCGATGGCTAGAACACTGAGATCCACAGGAGCACAACCTAACTCCAATTTTGCGTGAGAGCCTGTTGGAGGTGGAGATGGGGTGCCTTGAATGGTATTGTTAATCAAATAGGGACTTACCTAGTGTAACTAGGGTGTAGCATGGTTAGCTACAATGTTGATGTGAAACACTGCTAAGTGTTTAAGTGGTGTCAATAGTGTTAAGAGTGTCAAGTGTAGTTAATATTTTAGACAAAAATTAGGGTGTAAATGTACGAAGACTACCATCCAAATGTGGTTTTAGGTGTGCCTATGCAATGAAACAGCAAAAAATGCAAATAAAGTGCTAAAAATGTAAAGAGAAAGAGAGAAGAGGAACACCATCCCAAATGGGGTTGAGTGTAGTTAACACCAAAAGGAGTTAGAAGGTAAATAATGCACAATAGGCATAGCAGCCAATGTAGTCACAGTCTCAAGGGTGTTTGGCTATGAAGACTGACATTCCACTGAGGTGCCTATGTCTACTAGGTTGGTTACCATGATGTACCATGGGTTGTAATGTTTTGGTGAACTACGGTGGGCTATGGTGATCTGCAACTTCACCAATATGCCTTTGGTTCTCTCCCAAGTGCTCCTTAGATTTTCTCTTGGCAAGAGAATAGCCAACCTTGAAATTTTCCAATGCTTAAATGTTTTCCAACATTGAAAACATTGAGTGCACTGGGTATTTATAAGCCTAGGATTAGCGTTAAATGTGGGATGGCTACCATGTGCTAGAGGTTAGGACTACGCTATCACCTAACTACACTCTTCACTAGGTCAGGTGGTGATGTGCTTTGCTATGCTTTGTTAAGTTCTATGAGACTACAAGATTGTGACTACGTTTCCAACCACATGTGCATGTTGAGAAGATCGCAAGGTACCTAAAACATGCCACTTTGGAGACCATGCTCAAGGACTATGCTCTTCATTATCTTGCATGGGGTCAAGCGTAGCTACAATTTTCGGGCCAAAAGGGGATAAAAAAAGAAGCATTTTGCTAACTACGCTTGTTGAAGGTGAGATGGAGCTAAGCTGAGTGTTGGTGTTGTGTTGTGGAGGTTGTTCTTGTTGACTACACTTGACTATGCTTTGGACTAGGGGAGAGTGTAGTTCCACACTTAGAAATAATTTATGAAACTTGGTGTTCATGCTGACTATGCTCTCCACTTGAGGCTGACTACGCTCTAGGGCAGTGGAGAGTGTAGTCTCAATGCTTGGAAAAAATTGCAAAAAATCAAATTTTGTGCTAATTATGCTCTTCTAGAGGCTAACTATGCTCTGGGGTAGGGAGAGTGTTTCACTAATTATTTGTAACAAAATTCAAAGCTAGAATCCAAACACCAACAATCAAATAACTAAATAGTACATGCCACCATCAAGCAATGAATTACCATTGTTCCTAGCACTTTTTAACAAAAATTTAGGAAATCACATTAGAATAAATGAAAATATAAAAGAAAGTGTAAAATATTCAAGAATAGCAAATGTACTAATGATGTTGTAAAACAAAAATTAGAAAAGATTGAGAACATGAAATAAGAAGATGTAAAATAAAGAATGTGTAAACCAAAAAGGTGAAAAATTGAGGAGGTGCTTATATAGTTAGTGTAGATTTCCATCTCCCACATGACTGAGTTGAGAGGAGAAGATTTGAAATATTGAATGTGGTTGTTCATCTGATGAGGCGCTTGTTATATTTTTTGGCACATGCTCATGGAAAGGTTTGACTTATTGTATGTTGATAAGCTATTTCTTGTTTGGGCTCTTAGATTTGTAGATCATCATGGCCCTAGAAGGAAAAGTTTCATAAATTATATAAGATCCTTCCCACAAGATTTGGAACTTAGTTCATTGAGGTATGTGTGTGAGGTTTTGGTAGAGAACCTTGTCTTCTAGTTGAAGCTTGACTTTCCTGATTTTAAGGTCATGGTGCTTTTTGTTGTATGCCTTGTGCAACTCGTTAGATGATAGGGTCACCAATCGATTTTCATCTAACAAGTTGAGATTCATTAGTCTTTCTTTTTGTGTTACACTCAAGTCAAGGTTGAGGTCACAAGCTATTGAAAATGTATGAAGCTTGCATTGAATAGGAAGTATTGGTAATTTTCCATACTCAAGTTCATAGGAAGAATAGCCTATAAGAAGTTTCCATGTTGAGCAGTAGGCCCAAAGGGCATTATTGAGCTTCGTGATCTAGTCTTTCCTATATTTGCTAATAGTTCTTGTTAAAATCCTTGTGATTTCCCTATTGGTAGCCTTAACTTGACCATTGGCTTGGGGATGGTATGGTGTTGTGAGTTTATGTGCAACCATTAGGCATTGCATGAGCTTCCAAAAGGTAGTGCCTATAAAGTAAGTTCCATTATCAAAAATTAATGCATGTGGCACACCAAACTTGTTTACAACATTTTTTTGTACAAACGAGTAGTAGTAGAAGATGTATAGTCAGTGATAGTTGTTGCTTCTACCCATTTTGTACAATAGTCAATAGTGACTATGGTGTATGCCTTTCCATTTGACATAGGTGTGATGGAACCCATGAAATAAATGCCCTAGATGTTGAAGGATTCTAGTGGTTGAATTCATTATTGAGGTCCCTTCATTTGAGTAGGCATTCCACCATCTCATTGGAAACATTCACAAGAGTGGACATATTGACGAGCATCCCTAAAAATTATTAGCCAATAGTGCCTTGCCATCAGGATTTTAATGGCCATGCATCTTCCAACATAGTGGCCCCCACAAGGACCTTCATGAGTGTCTTGGAGAACACATAGTTGATTAGCATTAGGAACACACCAATGAACCAGGCCTTTAGCACACACCTTGTAGAGGTGTCCGTTGATCTCCATAGAGAATTTTATCTAGTGAAGAAATTGTTGTTTCTTTCAATGGTCCAACCATTGTGGCATATCTTGGGTGAGAAGATAGGTAAGAATGCCATCTTACCAATTAGGCTCATTAGGCAATTATTGCAATATTTAGTAGTCATAAATCAATGAAGACCTGTAACTTGCCACCTTTCTTAGGTACAATACTATGTGGCCTAACCCACTCACTATTCGCAATGGGATAAATGAACCCCACCTTGAGGAGTTATTCAATTGTCTCCTTGACGATTTGCTTTAGTTTGGGGTTCAACTGCCTTTGTGGCTGTCTCTTTAGCTTCACAGCTAGGTCAGTGTACATGTCATGTTGGCATATCCTAGGATCAAACCCTGTGAGTTCAAGATATGACTAGGAAAAGGCTGTTGACCATTTTTCAACCATGTTTAATAGCATCTTTTTCTAATATGAAGCAAGATTGGCATTGATTATGATCAACCTTCCATTTTTTAAGAACACATATTCAATGCTGGATGGTAGCATTTTTAGTTCAAGGGGCTCTTGCTTGAAGTTTTTAGGAATTTCCAACTCTCCCCAATAGCTATCATGATCTTGAACCCCTCAACTACACTAGAGAATATCTGGACTATGTTGGCTAGCATAGTCCAATGGTGTAGGATTAATTCAAACCAAAAATAAAAACCATCAAAATTGACCATCCTAGGCTCAAACCCCTAGTTCTAAACACCATTGACCTAAATACCTAAATGCCTACTCAATTGACCATGGAATTTCACCAAAATCCAATATTCATATTGTGAACACGTTGGAGGAGGCTTAGACTATGCAAACCAATGTAGTCCCAATGTAGTCATGGTCCTACGTTGATTTAGCTAGTGAGTTGACACTCCAAATAGCCAAAAACCTGACTTGGAAACCCAAAACCTCATTTGGCCATACCTAGTTGCAAATCCACCTTGTTTTGATTCTCAAAATGTCAGATTTACCTCATCTACATTGAGGCTAGACTCAACTATGCTAGCCAATGTAGTCCAAATAGAAAATCATCATTTTAATGCCTAAAACAACCTTCGGAATTGACCATCCTAAGCCAAAACCCTATCTAGGAGCATCGATAATCCTAGGAATCCAAGAAATTGGTTGATTGATTGCAAGAACCCACCAAAAGCTAGATTTCACCCCTTACTACATTGGAATAGGTCATGACTATGCTGGCTAGTGTAGTCCTAGTGTAGTCATGATTGGAAATTGATGAAATTAGTATCTTGGAATTCTGAATGACCTAAAATTTGACTTAAGATACCCAGAACATTACTCAACATTTCCTAGTAATAATTTCACCTTATTTAGACCATGGAAATGCTAGATTAAATTCATCTACATTGAGCCAGGCTTGGATCTACACTGACCAATGTAGTCCTAGTGTAGTCCCTATCATAAAGTGGTTTAAATAGTCCATCAATAATTAAAAAGACCAAAAACTTGATTCCAGAATCTTAGAATCCTAAAGTCTTGAAGTTAGATGTAATTTGACCTTGTTTGATCATGAAAAGCTCAAAACTTACCTTAATGATGTTGAGATAGGCTTGGACTACACTATAAAGTGTAGTCCTAATGTAGTCATGGTTTTGGACAAGTTTTAGCAATGCCATGACACTAAGCATTATCCAAAAACTAGCTTGAAAGGCTAAAACCTTGCTCAACCCTACCCAACAATAGTTCGATCTTGTTTTGACCATGAAAACACTAGATTTAGTTGGTCTACACTAGGCCAATATTGAACTACATTAGCTAGTGTAGTACAGTGGTAAATGGTGTTAAAAATTACTTTTAGTAGCCTATTTTACCTTCCAAAGGACTAATTTAGTCTTTTCCATACCTTGGATTACCCTAGAAAGCTAATGGAATACTAGTAGTAACTCTTAAACCCTATAAATCCATGTCTCACATGAATTTATGCTAGATCAAGTATGGAGTATGCTAGCCAATGTATTCCTAGTGTAATCACCCATTTTGGCATTATTTCTAGCTTTCCAAGGATAAAAATGAAGTCAAAATGAACCAATCTTCAACCCTAGCCCATAATGCTAGCTATAAAGATCATTAAGAACTCAAAACTGGCCATAAAAAACCTAGGAAATCATATAATATCATCAACTAGGTTGGGGCTTGGTCTGACTATGCTGGCTAGCGTAGTCACCAAGAGAGCCCATCATAGTCACATCAAAAGATGTCATTTTTTCCTTAAACAGACTTGAAATGACTTCATCATGTGTTGAAACATACTTGTCAACCTTGTAGACCTTTACTATGGTATGCTAAGGCCTAAAACTAGGAAAATATAATTCTATTTGACCAATATTGATATTCTTTTATCACATGTTTTCCACCTTGACTAATTTGACCTTGTTTCATGGTGTTTTGACTTGTTTTGATATTTCAATGCATGGTTGACTTTGAGAGAGTTACTCTCATTCAACTTCTATTTGGCTTTGATCTCACTATTTATCTATTTTGTCACCTTAGTTAACCATGTTTGACCTTTGGTTGATGTTATTTGGTGGGGTTCAACCATCCTTGGACCATCATCTAGCATCATTTGACCATCATATGGTTTGCCAAGGTCTTAAACTGGAAATATGGCTTTCTAAGGCTTAAAACTAGTAAAATATAACCCTGATTGATTAACATTAATCATGTTTTACCTTATGTTTTCTACCTTTACTTATTTAGCCTTGTTTCACTGTATTTTAGCTTGATTTGACCTTATTAACCTTCATTCTTTTGCCTTGTGATGTTACTTGGCTTCATTGAAGCATCACTTGGTTTCATTCCACCATGTGTTCACATCGTTTAGTGTTTGTTTAATCTTATGTAGCTATATTTTTCTTCACCTACCTCTTATATCCTTTGTTATCATTTTTCGCATCTTGTTTGACTATGAAATTGCATGTTTTAGTTGATCCATGCATAGCTGATAAAACTTTTTATATCATTTTGGCATTATTTATTCATTTTACCTAGGTCTCACTTAATGTGCTTATGGTTGATATGTAGGATTGGAGTATGGACACCTGGATGTAAATCAATTTACCATTGAACCTAAGTGGACCTCATGGTGATGTTGAATGATTTATTGAACTTAACTGCCTAGATTTGGAGCTTGAGATTTTTGTCGACCACATAACCTCAATAAAGAAACCTCTAGAGTGGCTTGAAAACCTCTTCAAAAGCCTTAACCTTAAGGTTGATGAAATTACCAAGGACTCTCTAGTTGAGGTTCCTATCATGACACATAGTCGTTAGAAGAAAGCACTAAAATTAAGTTCCTCAATGGAATCTCAGTAGGCTTAAGCCATCACCAAGGTACTCTAGAACAACATTAATGCCTTTGCCTAGTTATATGAAGATATGTTAGGTCTTGATCCACACCTAGTGCAACATAACATCATACTCAATCCTAGTGTTAGATCAGTTAAGCAAAAACTTCACAAAATTTGGCTAGATTTGACCTTGGTAGTTCATGATGAGATCACAAAATTATGCCAAGCTAGTTTCATTAGAGTTGTCTATTATGCAGAATGGGTATCCAACATAGTGGTAGTCCATAAGAAAAATGAGAGTATATGTATATGTATTGATTTTTAAGACTTGAATAAGGAAACCATCAAAGATGATTTTACTTCGCCTAGTATTGATCAACTTATCGATACTACAACTAGACATGCCTTGCTATCCTTCATGGATGGGTTCTCAGGATACAACTAAATTAGAATTAACCTAGAACATTAACTTTGTATGATCTTTATGACCCCTTGGGGTACAGTTTGCTATATCATGATGCCATTTGGCTTAAAGAACATAGGAGCAACCTATGAAAGAGCTATGATGTATATCTTTAGTGATTATATGCTAGGATTGCTTAATGATTACATAGAAGATATAGTTGTTAAGTCCAAAGTGGCCAACGACCATGTGCATGACCTTGACCTTATGTTGAAATGATATCTTAAATATGAGCTTAGGCTTAGCCCTAAGAAGTATGTCTTTGGTGTCAAAACTGGTAATATGCTTGGGTTTATAGTATCTAAATAGGGAATATGTGTTGATCTTGATAATGTTTAGGCCATATCCAACTTGGCAGTGTCAACTAACCTAAGAAGCTTCGGGGACTACAAGGTAGATATTTATTTATCCATAGGTTCATCACTAAGCTTACTAATAAGTTATAATCCATGTAACACTATCTTAAGAAATGAGTTCACTATGAGTTGATGACTTAATGCGAAGAAGCCTTTAAAAATCTTAAGCAAGAGGTGGCACAACTACCTATATTTTATTTGCCACAAGAAGATAAACATTTTTACATCTACCTTACTATCTTTGATACATCTATTACATATCTACTCAATTAGAAATGAGATGATGGAGTAGAGCTTTTAGTATACTACCTAAGCCATGCATTAATACCCATGAGACATGATACACCAAAGTAGAGAAATATTATTTAGTCCTAGTCTTCTAACTAAAGATGTGGTGGTGCTACCTCTTTAGGAGCTAGGTCAACATCATTTGTAAGGATAATGTACTTAGAGACATCATGACTAATATCTATGCCAAGTTTGATCTTCATTATGTCTCTCAAGCCTTAATGAAAGGTTAAGCTATAGTCACACAACTTACTACATCACTAGTAGAAGACCATGTAGCCATAGACCTCGAATTCCTAAATGAGCATGTCAACATTATTAACAATGTACCTAAGAGTTATGAGGTGTTCATGCAATTTTATGAAGCTTCGAATGCCCATGGGACTAGTGTTGTTGCCATCATAACACTCCCATCTGGTGAAATCCAACCCTTTTCTTATCATTTCAAATTCTCATGTACCAATAATATATAGGAATATGAAGGATTGCGTAGAGGGATGATAGTAGCTTATGACCTAGGAATCAAACACCTAATGATCAAATGTGATTCATAACTTATGGTTAACCAAGTAATTGAAGTTTATGCATGCAAAGCCAAACACTTGCAACCTTACTGTGACCTAGGAAAGAAACTGATACAAAAATTAATAGACATTGATATTGAACATGTACCTCAAATTGAGAACATGATAGTTGATGCCATTAAAACCTTAGCTCTTAGTGTGACACATGAGGTGTTTAGAAAATTGCCTTCCTTAACTATGAACTATGCTATTTCCATCATGTACAAAACTAAGGACAACTTTGTAGCCTCCATTAGTATTGCCCCTCCAAGGGAATGGTAGTAGCCACTATTAAATTTTACCTTATGCATGGTGAATCTCCATAGGACCTGACTACTTCTTAAAAGGATCTTGTACATAAAAGATCAAGATAGTATGTCATTGTTGGTGATAACACATTATGTTAATAGTCCTATGATGGCATACTTTTAGTGTGCTTGGGCAAAATCAAAGCCTGCATAGTCCTTAAGCAAGTTCATGAGGGTATATGTGGAGGACATATAGGATCTAGAACCATGGATACTAAGATTGGATTGCTAGGCTATTATTGATCCTATATGAAAAATGATTACCTGTAGAAGATCAAGACCTATTACACTTATCAATGACATAGTAAGGTAATACATGTGCCAACAATTAAGTTACATACCACTTAGATAACCTTGCCATTCCAATAGTGGGGATTGAGCATCATTGAACCTATAACACCTAAGTCTTCCATCCAACATAGTTTTATCATCATTACAATTGAACACTTCACAAAGTATGTTAAAGCTATTTCCCTAAGTGATGAGCTGCGATATCGTGTACACGATATCGCATCCATGATATTGCATTTGCCACACGATATCACGTATGCGATACTGCGTCCTACCTCATCTTCTATAAATAAGAGGCGAATTACCTTGTTTAGGGGAGTTAGACTTAGAACCTTAGCTAAACTCTTGCATTTTTACCATTCCAGAGTTAGAATAATTCCTATATGCCCATAGTAGGAGTCATAGAGTGAATGGATCTTTATTCGAGCAATTTGTACCTGAGCACACATTTGTCTATGGAAATAAAGACGAACTTTATGATAAACCTTGCAACATACATATTAAGTTAAATAGTAATTAATTATTGTTGAATGTTTAAATGCTTTCCTAGTTAATTAATCTCTCTCTCAACCCTTGGCTCTCCTAGTTAAGTACACTCAGTACGATAGGTTCAAGCATGTGTGTAGCGCTTGGTAACCTAGTAACGATTAGCATTTGGTAATCCTAGTAGCATTGCACTAGTTGAGGATGTGTGCACAAGTGGGAATGGATACTAGTGTTAGGAACAATTAGAACTTAGTTAGTGAATAGTTAATGAAAGTTAGTCACTTAGTTCTCCTTACCTTCCTGTATTAGCATAAGACATTAAAAAGATAAAAGCTATAAAAATCATACACCTCAAGCTTACTTAACCATACAACCATGACAATACAAGTAAGTTTGGGAAGATAACAATTGATTAACCTTGAGTGTTCCATTAAGGTGCGTAAGCACTTAGTCCTTGGAGTTCAATTGGATCGCGCGTGAAATGCTCGTATTCATATGGTTGAGTGTAGGGGTACCTCACCACTCATCATGGGGGGTGTTGTTGGGGACTTAGTTGTTTGTGTGCTACGTAGAACATAGGAAATCATTCATATCGTTGGGATGCTAGAATGAACCGTTAGGGTTAATCAAGGAAAGATAAGACAACGATAAATCGCACATCGAACAAGACGAAAATATCTTCTTCTTCGCACAAGAGCACTTCAACACCTAGGACTAACACAAGAGACAACTAGTGGCATAACACACATAACCAGGATCCGCCAGTTCCTCCTCAACAGTTTCATGTGGTATATACTCATCATAATGAGTATGTACCTAACTTTACCTTTATTCTTCATCAAGATGAACAACTACATTGGAGAGACTTAGAAGGTAACATAGTGTTGCCTCTAGACCGATTAGTCCTCAACATGCTCCTTCATGCTCTCTCATAAATAGGCATGTCATTTTTGTATGCAGAATATGTTGCATGCGATCATGACACAAGGGACTACCATCCCATAGAAGTGCAACATCAAAGGGACTTGTGATAGGAGAGATATCATACATCCTCGAAGGGTAAATGGTCTCATAATGCTCTACATGTCTTAAGCAAAATTGAGGGTGGTGAACCCGCTTCAATAGGTTCCCCACCAAACGATGTTCCTCCTCCTAATAATGGTTAGGAGGTGATGTATTAGAACCTACACTCCACGATTCATAACCCTGGTTCTGATACCCATGAACACGAAGTGTTCAATGAAGGAACACAACCACATGAAAAGGCAGACGTTTTGATCATGATCATGATTGTGACTGAGACCATCAAAGAGAAGATAGAAAACACCATCATGGTGATGGTTCTCCTTCTTATTCACCTTCATCATCACATTCACCCTCTCCTTTAGTGTTCAGATGCAGTCATAAGGAGATCAACTGTGAGGATAAAGGGAAAGAGAGTGAAAAACATTGATGAGACAGTCGAGAACGAGGACGAGGGAACTCTAAGGAATCAAGGCATGGAAGAAGGGAGAGTAGGGAACCACGTAGACACCATAGAAACTATGAACGAGATGATCATGAAGAACCCCTACTCGCAACAAAAGTATGCTAGATATAATGGAGGCCATAAGAGTTCCCACAAGGCACCAAAAGGATAGTAGAATCAAGAGGTTAGACATGAAAAACATCCCACGATTTGAAGGGGGAGACAATGCTGATCCTCAAAACCATTTACAAGAATTCCATGATGCATGTGCCTTGTAGAACATAGAAAATGAATGAAAAAAACTAAAGTTGTTCCCAAGGACACTAGTGAAAGAAGCTAAAAGCTAGTATTGGTCCTTAGAACCGGAATCCATTTGGAGGTGGAGTACAATGTTAGAACTATTTAATGATAAGTATCAAATGTGCTCTCGAGTGTCTAACCTGTGAAAGAAAATCCAAGGATGGAAGCAAGGAAATCATGAACCCTTGGATGCTGCCATGGGCTACTATTATGCACTATTACATCGTTTCCTTGGCCATGGTTATTCACAGTGGGATCAACTACACCATCTTGTAGATTGACTTGGCATGAAACAAGAAGAACCCTTGGGATGTATGCCCAAGGAAGGTTATCAGAGCTTAGGTCTCATCAAATCCATAGATTTCTAGAGCAAGTAGACAAAGAAGAAGGTGAGCTATGGAAGAGAGAAAATGTGGAAGAGTACAATTGAGATCCTTCTCTATGAAAAAGGAGAGTGAGATTCTATGAGGAGGAAGAAGAGTTACCACTTGATGAGATGGTGAATAGGAAAAATTTTTCACTCCAAAAGTTGACAATTGAAGTACTTGCAAAGGTAGACCAAATGTGGGACTCCCTGGATAGTAGGTTTGAAATTGTTCTTAAAATTGTAGAGGAGTCTAGAGAGCGAGGTAGTGAGCATGATAAAAAGAAAAAGAGAGAAGTAGATAATGCACATAACAAGGGTAAGGGTAAAATGGCCATAATCAAAGAGGTTGTGGATTCAGATACGGATAATGATGGTGGATGTGAGATATGCCAATACGACCATCCTAAGGGATGTTGCCTAGTAATCTCACATCTACAAGAGTATGGGGTGTATGCACTCAACCCACGATTTAATAAATAGAAAGCACCTCAATGGTTACTGATGATGGATGAGGTACCCCTACACTCAACCATATGAATACGAGCATAATACATGTCAGCCGGTCGAACTCCGCAGACTAAGTGCCTACACGCACCATGGAACACTTAGGGTTAATCATTCGTTATCTTCCCAAACTTACTTGTAGTTGTCACGGTGTATGGTTAAGTAAGTTTGAGGTATATGATTTTTATAGTTTTTTAGGTTTTTTTCTCCTATGCTATTGAGGTGAAGGGTTGAGAAACTAATTGCTAACTCTAACTAATGAACTAAGTCTAAATTACCTAGCATTAGCACCTGTTCCCACTTACCGTACACACCCTGAACCGATGCAACCGTGGCTACCAAATGCTAATCGTTGTTGGTATCACCACATGTAACACACGTGCTCGAAGTGGTCGTACTAAGGCACTTAACTAGGAGGAAAGGGTTGAGAGAATCTAATCTAGCCTAAGCATGATGAGCATCCATTCCTTGATTATCCGTACACATCCTTAATGCTCATAATCAAGTCGTACTCATTCCGTGTTACAAGGAGATAAGGGTGAGAGAGAAACCAATAAATAACATTAAATAAAATCCTATTCGATGCATTGTAAGGTTTATCCAGAAAGCTTGTCTATATTTTCGTACACAAACTTGTGTTCAGGTACAATGTTTGCTCGAATAAAGATCCATTCACTTTGGAACTCCTACTGCAGGCACATGGAAAAAATTCTATCTCTGTAGTGATCAATCTGCCAGAGTATCGCTACTTCCAACCTAGGATCATTAAAAAAGGGAGAGCTACCTCTTATTTATAGATATGACGGTGCACCGCGATATCACGTACGTGACATCGTAGGGGATGACGCAATATTGCGTACGTGATATCGCATGGGATGCGATATCACAACGACCATGATATCATGTACACGATATTGCGGTGCATGCGATATCGCATCTCATGATACCCCCATGAATGAATGAAAACTCATCCTCGAGTTCCTTACAAAATATTGGGAAGGTATGGGATTATTGACTGAATGGAACTAATGGGATGACTTGTGAATGGATCATCATTACAAGACTTGACAAAACTAGTGTTCGTGACAACAAGGGTGAACATCTTATTACACTGACATCAGGCCTCATTTGGTAGCTGAGAGAAAAGAGAAGAGAGAAGAAATCTTGCTACTACCAATGCCAAGATTGCACCTTTTGTTGTCCATCCGTAAGCACATCATTGATCTCATTCCTTGCAAAGCTGCTTTCAGCACTGCTCCATTCCAAGTGTTCCCTCCAGATCCAATGCATTGGTGCATGATTGTCATCTGTAGATACAACAAAGTCTTATATTAGAAAGGTAAATGAATCATCATGTAATTAATACCTTGCTTCGGTGTAAGTCCATTGGTTGAGTTGTGGTATGGCTGATATGGATCTAGAGATATATTAATGATGACTACCGAAGGTGTAGGGATCAAGAAAAAAAATCAAAAAAATCAGGACTAGGAGAAAATCGAAAAAAGTTGGCCCCGTACCCCCATGACTAATCGCAAACCTCCGGTAGTGTTAGAATGGAGAAAGAAAAGGAGTAAGAAAGATAGATAAAAAGAGATAACTATGGCATCGATGAAATGGATGTCAAGATGGAAATGAACAAAATAAAATTAATTATAAAATGTTAAGGGAAGGAGTTTAACTAGTGCACCAAATAGGAATGTTAGTGGGTCCTCCCCAAAACAGGTGCATGCCCTAAATACCCTGAAAAACCCACATTCAAAGAGTTCGTAGGCTCTGGGAACATACTTTGGAACAAGAGTTAAAGTCTTAACAGTAAGAATTACTAAAAAGAAAATGATGTATCTATCAAAATATACATTAATGATACAACTAGCAATGAGGTGAATAATGGAGAGAAGGATGGAGAGAAGAGAATGGAATGGAGTCTCAAGAACAAGGTGGTGTACAACCCCTTGTCTAGTTTATGATTAATGTGACTTGGAAGATCTCATTCCAACCTTGACCTCAAACAAACCACTTCCAATGACTTCGTATCAATGCATTTGGTCAAACCATCCACTCGGGTAACAAGAATGCCTTCCCCAAGAGTCACCACCATTCCAACGAAACAAGGAGAGAATGAGAAGAGAGAAGGGCCTTAGTTAGAGGGAACATTTTTTGGTTCCATAACCAGTTCTTGTAGCCCAAATAATTATTTCGTCTAACGGGTGTGCTTTGAATTCTCACTTTTTTTTTCTTTTTTTTGTTTTGTATTTTTATGCGTGAGAACCACACCATGCAAAGACTTTGTTATTTTTATTGCTCAGCTTCCAATAATTGGATAACGTCAGAACGGTAAGAAAACTTAAAAACAAAACACCTAAGCACTCAAGAGAACAACCAACAAAAATGCATCAAGCTCCTTTGAAGTCAAACCCTTTTTAATCCTTGAGTCCTTCCTTAGTTTGAGAAATGCCCAGTCACCGATTCGTTAAAGTTCTTATTATGAAAGGGACTATACTTTCCAAGTTGAGAGAGACCATAGAAACGGGTGGATGGACAGATAAAGTGAACTCATTGCCTGCCATATCAAAAGAACATACCTTAGTATCAACATCATAACTTAAGGTAAAAATAAAACATTAGCAATCAATATGAAAAATAGTTCATACCATCATTCCGAACACTTATTGGGTGAAAAACTTACACGGTGGATCACACACACACACACACACACACACACACACAAAATGGAAAAATATAATGATGTTGTAAAACAAAAACAAAAATGTTAAAGAAATGTGTAAAAAAAAAACTAGAAAAGTTAAAGAAATTTGTAAAACAAAAATGTGTAAGACAAAAATGTGTAAAACAAAAATGTTTAAAACAAAAAATTGTAATACAAAAACGTGGGAAACAAAAACGTGGAAAACAAAAACATGTAAAAAAAACTAAAAAGAATTGAGGGCCCCAAATGATTAGCATAGGTGGCCATCTCCCCCATGACTAAATGGAAAGGAAGAGATCTAAAATAATGAACGTCTGTTTGAATTTCTAAGAAGTTTCCAACTTCTCCCAATTAATGATCTTAGATTAAGGGGTGGAAGTTGGTGACACTCATATTCCAATGTTTCTATGCCTTCGTTGTTGGCATAGGTTTTTTCCTCAGTTTATTCCATGCATATTTGGTTGCTCTTTCGAGTAGCTGTCAACCACGGGGGTGTCTACTACTGGTGTGGTTGCTACATATTGGCACCTTTGAATTTGTGTTTCTTGGACACATCGATTACATGGAAGAGATGCTGAACATTCTTCCATGTCATCACCCTTTGAGTCACTATATGTGATGCACAAAACTTTCCTCTTCTTGGTCTTTCCATATATATTTACCTTAGATATCTCCCAGGAAAGATCACGGATTCTAAGGTATGCATCTATTGTGCTTAGCCATGCCCTTTCCATTGTAATTGGGAAATCCCCTTTGTCATTGTTAACTTCTATCACCAAGAAGTCAGCTGGGTAGGACCAACCACACACAGTGGTAACAATGTTCTCCACCAATCCCAAGGGAATGGTGATGGACTAGTTTGCTAGCTCTAGTTGAATGTTGCTCTTCTTAAGTTAGGGCAGGTTCCAGGCTTGATACATCTCTCATGAAATTAGGTTGACTCTGGAACCTGAGTTAAGAAGACCCTTATGTGGTTTATTCCTGGTCATCTGTAAATAGATTAAGGAACTCCCATGGTCAGTTAGTTTCCTGGGAAGGTGGCCTACTTTGATCTAGTTTGTTATGGTATGCGTTAACATAACCGTATGCGTATAGCTCTGTTGGACTGAAGGGTGCTCCAAAGTGTTAGATGGTGGAAGAGTGTACATGGGCTCATACGCTTGTTGTTGTGACAGTTTTTCTAGGATTTTGGTTTTGAAGAAGGGTCTTCTCTTTTTACAATTGTTAGAACTAGTAGCAGATTGAATATTTACAGCTCTCATAGCGTGACATTGCTGCAGTTGAGTAGGAAGTTCCCCTTGCATTGTTGGAGCAGGTTGTATGGGAACTATAGGTGGAAGAGATGTGGATGGAGTTGGAGGATGGTAAGTATGTGGGGTGCCTCTTGAAGGAGAAGGAGTCCTCCTAAAGTACTCCTGAACTTGGTAGTGATGTTGGGGAGTTGTGTGACTTATAGAGTCACTTAGAGAAACCTGCTACTACACATAAAATCCATATAGGTCTGGCTACCAGTAAGGGTACTGTTGTGTTGGCACTGGCATCCCCCATGACTATGGGTATTGCCACTATTGATGCTCTTTGATGGGTTGTGGTGGAGTTCCACTTGGATAGTACGTTAGTAGTTGGTGGAACTACCTTGGGTTACCTTTTGGATAAGGTAACCTTTGGGGTGTTTGTCGTTGGTTAAGTCTTGGATTAACTGCATACACCCCAGACTCCTATAGATGTGAGATGACTGGATAACATCCCTTAGGATGGTCATCGTGGAAGATCTCACATCTACCGTCATTTTCTGTGTCTAATTCCATAGCCTCGTCAGAGATAGTAATTTTCCCCTTACCCTTGTTATGTGCAGGGCCTGAATCTCTCCTCTTTATCTTACCTTTGTCACTACTTTGTTACACCTTAGACTCCTCTACAATTTTCAAGATGGTTTCAAGTCTAGAGTCTAAGGAATCCCACAATTGATCTACCTTGGCTAATAATTCAGTTGTTAGTTTTTGAATTGGTAAGGTCTTTTTGTTTACCAACTCTTTGAATGGTGACTCATCCTCCTCATTGAAAAATTTCACTCCCTTCTTTCAAAGAGAGGGATCACGGTTGTATTCTTTCGCACTCTCTCTTTTTCATAGCTCACCTTCTTCTTTTGCTACTTGCTCCAACAATCGATGAACTTCATGGGATCTAAGTTCTAATAGTTTTCCTTGGGCATAAGTCCCAAGGGTTATTCTAGTCTCATGCCTTAGCCCATCTACGATGTGGTGGAGTTGATCCCTCTGTGCATAACCATGGTCTGGGCAACGATGTAACAATGTGTAGTAGCAGGCCATGGTAGCATCCAAGGGTTCATGATGACCTTGCTTCCATACTTGGATCTGCTTACATAAGTTAGACACTTAGGAATATGTTTGATACTTATCGTTGAACAACTGTAACATCGTACTCCACCTCTTGATGGTTTTCGGTTCTAAGGACCGGTACCAACTCTCTGCTTCCTTAGTGAGTGTCCTGGGAAACAACTTGAGTTTTTGCCACTCATTTTCTATGTTTTGCAAGGCACAGGCATTGTGGAATGCCTGTAAATGATGCTATGGATCAGCGTTATATCCCCCCTCAAATCTTGGGATGTTGTTCATGTCCAAACGCTTGATCTGACTATCTTTTAAATGCCTTGTTGGAATTCTTACTACCTCCATTATGTTTAGCATACTTTGGGTGGCAAGTAGGGGCTTGTCATGATCATATCTCTCATTACACCTATGATGTCTTCATTGTTCCCTACTTTTCCTTCGTTCATGCCTTTGTCCTCTCTCCCAAATCTCCCTTCGAGGTCTCTCATTTTGTCTACCTCTATCCTCACCGTTGTGTTCATGGTGGCTGCACTCAAATGTGGAAGCAGAGGGTGAGTGATGAGATGAAGGAGAAGAGGAAGGGGAACCATCACCATGGTGATGCTTCTTGCCTTCTCTTCGGCTACTATAGCCCTGATCATGGTGATGATCCAAGTGTCTGTCCTTATTATGAGTTGTTCTTCCCTTTATGAAAAGTTTGCGTTCATGAGGATTAGATCCAGGGTTATGTATCGTTGATCATAAGTTCTGATACCCAACCTCCTCATCATCGTTAGGAGGGGGAACATCATTTTTTAGAGAACCCATTATAATGAGTCCATCATCTCCTATTTCACTAAGGACATGTGGGCCTTTGCCCTTCATCAGTGTATGTTGGCTCTCCTACCATGAGTCTCTTATAGGTTGTGCTTCTGTGGGATGATAATCCCTCATGTCAAAGTCTTCCACAACTTATTCAGCATACAATTCTATCATGCTAATCTATGCCAAAGCATGGAAGAGCATGTTAGGGACTAATCGATCTAGAGGTAACACAATGTTACCTTGCAAATCTCTCCATCACAGCTGTTCATCTTGATGGAGGATAAAGGTAAAGTTTTGAATATACTCATTGGGATGAGTATAGACTATCTGGTATTGTTTAGGACTTGGTAGATTTTGGTTATGTGTTTGATATTGTCGACTGTCCTTTGTATTATCCCTAGGTGGTGAGTTTCTCTTGTGAGAAGAAGACATTGTTATTTATTGGTGTGCTAATTACCATTATATAAATTTTTCTTTAATTAACCCAAAGGTTCATTTAGGCTCCCAAAAATGTAAGTAATATCCTATGTTCTATTCAACACATAAACACTTAGTCCCTGGAAATGATGCCAATGATGAGTGGTGAGGTACCCCTACACTCAACCATACGAATACGAGTGTAATACGTGTGATCCAGTCTAACTTTGTAGACTAAGTTCCTACACACCCCATAGAACACTTAGGGTTAATCATTCGTTGTCTTTCCAGACTTCTAGTTGTCACGATGTATGGTTAAGTAAGTTTGAGGTATATGATTTTTATAGTTTTTTAGGTTTTTGTCTCCTATGCTATTGAGGTGAAGGGTTAAGAAACTAATTGCTAACTCTAACTAATGAACTAAGTCTAAATTACCTAGCGTTAGCACCTGTTCCCACCTACCATACACACCCTAAACCGATGCAACCATGGATACCAAACGCTAATTGTTGTTGAGATCACAATGTGTAACGGACGTGCTCGAAGTGGTCGTACTAAGACACTTAACTAGGAGGAAAGGATTGAGAGAATCTAATCTAGCCTAAGCATGATGACCATCCATTCCTTGATTATCCGTACACATCCTTAATGCTTGTAATCAAGTCATACTCATTCTGTGTTACTAGGAGATAAGGGTGAGAGAGAAAGCAATAAATAAAATTAAATAAAATCCTATTCCATGCACTGCAAGGTTTATCCAGAAAGCTCATCTTTATTACCATATGCAAAGTTGTGTTCAAGTACAATTTTTGCTCAAATAAAGATCCGTTCACTTTGGGACTTCTAATGCGGGCACATGGAAAATATTCTATCTCTGGAGTGATCAATCTGCCAGAGTTTCCCTACTTCTAGACTAGGATTATAAAAAAAAGAAGAGTCGACTCTTATTTATAGATATGAAGGCACACCACGATATCACGTACGTGACATTGCAGGGGATGACGTGATATTGCATACGCGATATTGCATGGGATGCGATATCATGACGGCTGCGATATTGCGTCCCATGCGATATCGCGTCTCATCAGTTACCTTATCCCCAAGGTAACCCAAGGTAGTTCCACCAACCTTCAACATATTACCCAAGTGGAACTCCACCACAACCCATTAAGCAACATCAACAGTGGAAATATCCACAGTCATGAGGGATGCCGCAACCAAGGCAACAATATCCCTACTGGAAACCAGACCCATATGGCTACTACGTATAGCATCTGATCTTTCCTTATGACTCTCTTGGTCATGTTACATCACAACATCACTACCAAGCTCAAGAGTATTTTAGAACTTCTTCTTCTAGGGGAGATAACCCACAAGCATACCATCCTTTAAATCCATCAACAACTCTCACACTAATAGCTCCATTACCAGTTGCTTCAGCAATGCAAGGGGAACTCCCTACTCAACCGTAGCAATGCAATGTCACAAGGGCTATGAATCCTCAACCTATAGTTGGTTTTGACAACGTTATAAAGAAAAGACCTTTCTTTAGAACCAACAGTCTAAGCAAGCCCTCCAAACCATAAGCAGTTAAATATCTGAACACCTCCCTATCAAATAAGGCTTCAAAGTTCCCTTCAAACCAAACACTGAGCTCAACGCATACAATTATGTTAACACATGCTATAACTGACTACATTAAGGTTGGCCACGTTCCCAGGAAATTCTCTGATCCTGGAAGCCCTCTAATCTATCTCCAATTCATTGGGAATGAACCATGTAAAGCTCTTTTGGACTCAGGTTTTGGAGTCAACCTAATATCACAAGAGATGTACAAAGCCTGGAACCTGCCTCCATTAAGGAAGAGTAATATTTGACTAGAACTGGCTGACTAGTCCATCACTATTCCCTTGGGACTAGTGGAGGACATCATTACCACTATGTATGGGTGGCTATATCCAGCTGATTTCCTAGTGATACAAGTAAACAACGATAAAGGAGACTTCCCAATAATAATGGGAAGGGCATGGCTAAGTACTGTAGATGCATGTATAGGAATCCATGATCTTTCCCTGGAAATATCTAAGGAGAAAACTTTTGGAAAGATCAAGAAGAAGAAAGTTCCATGCATCACATATAGTGATATAGGGTGCAATTGCATGTAGAGATCATAGGTTGGGAAAAATTTAGCATTGTCTACATGTAATCGGTGTGCACAAGAACTTAACCTACAAAAGTGCCTGTATGCAGTAGCCACATGACAAAGAGACACCTAGTGATTGATAGCTGATCAAGTAAACAACTCACTAACGTGCAAGGAACTAACTGAGGGGATAACTAGTGCTTACATCGACAGCATAGATGCACAAGAGCAAGATTGTCACCAACTTCCAAACCTTAACCTAGAAAACATCAATTGGGGGAAGTTGGAAAATCCAAAAAAATTAGACAAAAAACTTAATAATAAATTACTAGTCAATGTGCAACAAACCAAACCTTTCCATGAACTTAGAATGGCCAATGCACATAATACCTCTGAGAAGGGACAACCCCACTCATTATTTCGGATCTCCCCCTTCGAACTTAGTCATGGGAAAGATGGCCACCTTTGCTGATCAATCGAGGCCCTCAGTTCCTTTATAAGTTTTTGTTTTACACATTTTTTTTACAGATTTCTTTAACCTTGTTTTTTGTTTTGCAACATTGTTGATACTTTTTCATTTCTTTGTGTGGGATTTTGTGCTATTAGGTTCATCACCTAATAAGCGCTCCAGATGGTGGTATGAACTGTATTCCATTGATTGCTAATGTTTTGTTTTTACCTTTGAGTTATAATGTTGATACTAAGGTATGGTTCTTTTGATATAATAGGTAGTGAGTCCACATCATCCATGCATCCATGAATTTCTATGGTCTCTCTTGGCTTGGAATTATACTATCCATTTCTTAAACATAAAACTATCAATGAATTGGTGACTGAGAAGTTCTCAAATTGAGGAAGGACTCAAGGTCTGAAAAGGATGTGACTTTAAGGGGATTTGATGCATTTGTGCTAGCCATTCTCTTGGGTGCTTGGATGTTTTCTTCTTGATTTTTCCTTACCATTCCAATGTTTCTCCGTTATTGAGAAGCTGAGCTAATAAAAATAATCAGTCTTTGCATGGTGTGATTCTCATGTGAGAAAAAAAATAGTGAGAATTCAAAGCAAACCCCTTAGAAAAAATAATCATCCGGCTACAAACACTAGTTATGGAACTAAACAAAAATGTTCCCTCTAACTAAGGCGCTCTCTCACTTCCTACTTCTCCCTTTCTTGTTTCCTCAGAATGGTGGTGACTCTTTGGCGGTAGCATTCTTGTTACTTCAAGTGGATGAATTGGCCAAGTGTATTAATGGGAAGTCACTAGATGTGGATTGTTTCAGGCTGGATTTGGAATGAGATCTACTAATTCACATTAACCATAAATACACAAGGGGTTGTATACCACCTTGTTCTTGGGACTCCATTCCATTCTCTTCTCCTCATCATTCTTTCTCCATTTTCCACCTCTTTGGCAATTGTATCAATCGTCTATATTTTGGTTGATGCATTGTTTTCTTTTTGGTAAATTATTGTGGTTAAGACTTTAACTCTTGCTTCCGAATGACATTTCCAGAGCCTACGGGCTCTTTGAATGTGGGATTGTTAGGGCATTAAGGGTATGAGCCTGATTTAGGGAGGACCCACTGGCATTCCTACTTGGTGCATCAGTTAACTTCTTTCCCTTGAACATTTCTGCTAACATTTATTTTGTTCATTTCCACCTCTGACATCCATTTTATCAACATTGTTGTTGTTTCTTTTTCTCCATCTTTCTTATTCCTTATCTTTTTCCATTCTATTGCTACCGAAGGATTGCTCTTAGTCATGGGGGTTCTAGTCCAATTTTTTCAATTTTCTCCTAACCCCTACACCTTGGGTAGTCACCAATGTTATATCTCTAGAAACCATATTAGCGATATCACAACTCAGCTAATGGACCGTACACCAAGGCAAGGTATCAATTGCATTGTGATTTATTTATCCTTGCTAATATGAGACTGTGTTGTGTGTGTAGATGGAAGTCATACAACAATGGACTGGAGCTAGAGGAAACGCTTAGGATGGACTGGTGCTGAAACTATCATGCAAGGAACAAGATTGATGAAATAGTTATGGATGGACAACGAAAGACACAATGTTGGCGTCGGCAGCAACGCATCTTCTTCTCTTCTCTCTCAGCTGCCAAATAAGGCTAGATGTCAAATGTATATAGTGTTTACTCTTATGGTCATGAACACTAATATTTCCATGTATTATAATGATGATCTATTCACGTGTCACCCCATTCACCATTAGTGTCATTCAAGTCAATAATCCCATACCTTCCTAATATTTTGTAAGGAACTTGAGTACGAGTTTTCATTCAGTCATGGGGGTATGATGAACTGTGATATTGCATCCTACCTCATCTTCTATAAATAAGAGGCGGCTTCCCTTGTTCAGGGGAGTTAGACTTAGATACTTAGCTAAACTCTTGCAGTTTTACCATTCCAAAGTTAGAATAATTCCTATGTGCCCGCAGTAGGAGTCATAGAGTGAGCAGATCTTTATTCAAGCAATTTGTACCTGAATACACATTTGTATACAAAAATAAAGATGAACTTTATGATAAATCTTGCAGCATACAGATTAAGCTAAATAGTAATTAATTATTATTGAATTTTTAAATGCTTTTCTAGTTAGTTAATCTCTCTCTCAACCCTTGACTCTCCTAGTTAAGTACACTCAGTACAACCGGTTCGAGCATGTGTCTAGTGCTTGGTAACCCAGTAACGATTAGTGTTTGGTAATCCCAACAGCGTTGCATTGGTTCAGGATGTGTGCACAAGTGGCAATTAGAACTTAGTAAGTGAATAGTTAATGAAAGTTAGTCACTTAGTTCTCCTTACCTTCCCGTATTAGCATAAGACATTAAAAAGATAAAAGCTATAAAAATCATACTCCTCAAGCTTACTTAACCATACAACTGTGACAATAAAATTAAGTTTGGGAAGATAATGATTGATTAATGTTGAGTGTTCCATTAAGACGTGTAAGCACTTAGTCCTTGGAGTTTGACCGGATCATGCGTGAAATGCTCGTATTCGTATGGTTGAGTGTAGGGGTACCTCACCACTCATCACTAAGGAAGACAATGTCTCAACAATACTATAGATTTATACTAGATAATATAGTAGCCCATTTTGGCATACCATATGATCATAGTCACAAACAATGGACCATAATTTAGCAGCCATAAAAAAATTTTATCATGACCTAGGCATTAATAATTCCTTTATGTCATCATACTACCTTGAAGCCAATGGACAAGCTAAAGCTAGCAACAAGACCATCATAGACTTAATTTAAAAGATGTTGAACAATAGCATATGTAGGTGTCATGAGTAGCTTGTCCATGCGCTTTGGTCCTATTGAACAACCTATTGTACTGCAACTAGTGTAACCTTGTATAGCTTTGTTTAAGATCCTAAAGCTATTTTACCTCTTAAATTATAGATTCCATCACTGAGGATAGCTCTATTGGACTTTATTAATGATGGATAGAATAAGGAGCTACATACTATGGACCAGGACTCGATGGAGGATGAATGTGTATGAATGCTTCTTCACATTGAGTGATACTAGGAGAGTTAAAAACAATAGCCTCACTATAACCTAAACAAATGAAAGAAAAATTCTTAGCTAATTGGGAAGGGTCTTTCTTGATCACCAAGGCCTATGACAATAGAGCCTTTAGAATAGTAGACATGGATGGAAATAAATTGGTTGATCTAGTTAATAATTTCTATCTAAAGCCTTATTACATTTAATACATTTTCCTAGTAGGTACCAACATCAACATCCATGACCACAATGACCGATAACAAGTGTGCCAATATTCCTTTCATTACCTCTTTTTGCATGACAAATGAATTGCAAAATTTTGTAATAGCTATAGTGCAAGATTCAGATCCTTTTTGGGTGTAGCAATTGTGACCTTTAGTTGCTTGGTTTGCTAATTCTTTCATGTGGCCTTATGCATTGTAGTGTGACAACATGATTTCTTTGTCTTGTTTTCTTATTCTCTTGGAGTTGTGCTTGCAGGGTGAAGCCTGGAGTAATCACAAAGGTATGACTCATTATAGTAGCAAGTTACCACATGACCTTGATGCATAAGATTTGGTGAGTTTGTCCTTCCATTGCCAAGAGTGCATATTTTATGTCACTCTTATTACCTCTCCTTGAGCCCAAACTTGTAGCCTAATTTTGACCTTCCTTATCTTGAATGACAATGATAACCTATGTTCAATATTCATGCATTGTGGTCATGTGACATCTCCTTCGTCATGCTCCACCATCAAGTCCATTGAATGTAACACATCTCATTCAATGGGAAAACCAAATTAAATCTACCCTTGACAATGAAACCCAATGAAATTTTCATCCATGAAAAAGGTTTGGGGGGGCGGGGGTGGGGGCACACGAGAAGCAAATTGCCAAGAAGCCAAATGGCCAATGAGTACTGATAGGTAAACCAATGGCTCCAAACATCCAAATGGAGGAGCTTAAAGGCCAAAGAGACCTTGGAGTGAGGTGTTGGTTCCTCAAAAATATTACTGAGTGACGAACGCTTTAAATCCTGAAGCAGAAAGACCTTATTGATTATTCAACATGTCAGTGCCATATTATAGCCATGATGTCAACCTATGGAAATTATTGTTAATCCTCATGATCATTTCCTAGTGACCAAATATAACCTATATCTTTTACCACCCCATCATAACCTTATCCCATCATTACCAAGCATTCTTTGACATGGTTTGATACTACAATATCAAGTGTGAAGAGGAAATGTTGGTGATGGGCTCGTAATGGTGTTTTGTATTCTTTGTTAATGTCTCTCATGTTAATCCTCCAAACATCAACAAAGAGGGGCCAATGAAAAACCACCAAGAAAATACATGTTGTAACTTGTAACCTTCACCATCTAACTTGAGGCAAGATCTTATTGTAAATGTAAGGCTTATGGCTTATGAGCTACAATCTTGCATACTTTAACTTTTTGGGGCTGAAAAATGCCTCATAAAGTGTTGTTAGCTTACTTTCCAAGTGGAAAAATGCCTTGGAGATTACAATATTTGGCATTTTCATGTGTTTTTATGGGTGTATAGCCTTAACTATGTTGGAAATACCTACCTCCAACGTAGATGGTGTTGGGTTTTTATTTTTTTAGCAAAATCCAATGTAGTCACCACAAAACCTAGCGTAGCTATGAGCTAGCATTGGATTTGTTGGGTTTTTGATTTTCCCAGTAAGGGCTAGCATAGCCATGACAATCTCTAGTAGTAATAGCATGGCCAGCGTAATAATCATGGATTTTTAGTAGCTACAATATGACCAGTGTAATCACCACATCTTTCAACAAATACCAATAAATGCTAGCATAGTCCTTCAAGATCAACATAGTTAAGATGAAGGTCAATGTCATAAAAAATGTATGTTTACTATTTATAATATTCAAATGGATTTTGATGGCTTTGATGTATAAAAAATTTCCATAAGTGGATAACTACACTAGAAATCATAGTTGTTATGCCTGCAAATAGACATAAATCTATCAGTAATCATGAAAGAAATTTGAAACCTTAAAATAAAAACCTTTAAGCCTATGAAAGCCAAAATTAAAAACATTATTTAGGTTTTGAAAACATTTTTTGAGTTTAGAACATTTGCAATCAATAGCCTTTTACAATATTGAGTGCTTGAATTCCATTTGGCATCTACATTCAGCACAAGATACCTTGAACATAGTACCATTGGCATAAGAGTTCACACCACTATTTACACCAACAGTAGCCAAAGTTTCAAACTTGTGTTAAAACTAGTAAGGAGTTCTCAGCAAGTGGAGTTGGAAAGAACTTGGATCATGGAGTTTGACTATAGAACACAACCTACCAGCCCCAACAGGCCTCAAGCTCCATTCTAGTGAACTTCTTGTGCATTTTAGCACATAATTTGTACTCAATTGAACTCCATACTTTAAGCATTTTTCTTGATGTTCAATAAAGTTTATAGTTCTTTTGTTGTGTAGAATTTATTTTGAATTTAATTTTAGTGTCTATTTTCATTCAAATCTACAAATCTATTCTTGTTTACATTTTCTAAGTTCATGGGTGATCAACTAGACTATCCAGGGCACCTTGGATCCTATTTCTTGGGCGCCCTTGGAATCCAAGGTTAGACTGTTGCACCTAGGATTTTTGGTTTTTTAATGATCAAATTTTTCAGGTGCTACAAGCATAATGCTTTCTTTGTGAATAATCAACTTACATTCCCTTTAGTCTTCCTTAAGTTAAAACTCCTAGTAACCATTTGCATGATCAATCCCATTAACTTACATTTAAACATCTAGATTTGCTTGATTTTAGCATTTTAAATTCATTTGAATATGTTCAAATATTTTCTTCCAAGATTATATAATCCTCTTTTCTATTGTTCCATCATTATACATTTCTTTAGCTTTCATTGGGCTTTTGTTTCATCCTAGAACTCATTAAAATTCCTCCATTTTCATAATGCAAAATATTTCTACAAACATTTTCATTGACGTAGTGTGATGAGTTGATGTAGCCTGTATGAAAGTAGCAGGATAGCCCGATGGAAAGCAATAATTGTGGAATTCGATTTACACTATGTTATCCAATCATCGACGAAGGGTCAAGCCATAGTGATGCAACTTACAACCTCACCCATTGACGACCAGGCAACCATAGATCCCGAATTCCTAGACAAGCATGTTAGCACTATCAACGCAATACCATCGCACCTGGAAGCTACTTTACCCTTCGACGGTGTCTCGACCTCACAAGGAGGTAGTGTAGCTGCCATCATTATGTTCCCCTCTAGGGAGATGCACCCATTTGCTTATCATTTTGCATTCCCCTGCACCAACAACGTGGCAGAGTACGAGGGGCTAGTTAGAGGCCTCTCAACTGCCCAAACACTATGCATACAACACCTGACGATTCGCGGTGATTCACAACTAGTTGTGAATCAAATCACCAAGGTCTATGCCTGCAAAGCTACGCATCTGCAACCCTATTGCAACCTAGCAAAAAGCCTACTCAAACAATTCGCAAGTACATATGTGCAACACGTGCCACACAACGAGAACATCATAGCAGATGCCTTAGCCACCCTTGCACTAAATATTTCACCACACTTGTTTGTAAGTCTACAAAATTTGATTGTAGAATGTACTAAGCCTATCACTCAGGCGGGGCACGTGGCCTTTATCAGTGCTAGAGATACCCTGGAGTGGTACGCTAACATTAAAGCCTACCTACAACATGGAGAACCCCCAAGTGGACTAACATCTACCCAAAGAGATGCTATCCACAAGAGTGCCCAACAATATACACTCATGGGAAATGATATCATGTGCAAACGTTCCTATGAAGGGATATTGATGGCATGCGTGGATGAGGAGCAGGTGCAAAAGGTAATTAATGAAGTACATAAGGGACTGTGTGGTGGACACATAGCACTTAGGGCTATGGCTATGAAAATTAGATGCCTAGGATACTACTGGTCCCATGTGGAGTGTGATTACCTGTCAAAGGTCAAAACGTGTGACATGTGCCAAAGATAGACAAATCTCATACACATTTCACCTACAGAGCTACACCCAACGCAGATCACATGGCCTTTCTAGCGATGGGGACTAGACCTCATAGGACCTATCACATCCAAGTCCTCTGCAGGGCATAACTTCATCATCACCACCATTGAGTATTTTACTAAGTGGGTGGAAGCTATTGCCTTGAGGAAGACGACATCTCAAGAGGTTTACCACTTCATCTTGGATAACATCATGATAAGGTTTGGGCTTCCAATGACAATTTTAATCAACAATGGACCACAATTCAGTAGTATGGAAACCTAAACCTTATGTAGCAATCTGGGCATTAGGAAATCATTCTCCTCCCCATATTACCCACAAGCAAACAGGAAAGTGGAGGCTACAAATAAGACCATCATCAACTTGCTAAAAAGGATGCTTAACAATAGCAAGAGGTGATGGCACAAGAAAATCCTCTATGTTCTATGGGCCTATAGGACAACATGTAGGACCGTGACAAGTAAGACTCCTTACAGTCTTGTTTATGGATCTGAAGTTATGTTTCCCCTTGAGTTGTAGGTACCATCACTTTGAATGATCCTATCTGATGTCATGAGCGAATCCTAGAACAATGAGTCAAGGATTATTGACCTTGACTCAATAGAGGAGGAGCACATGCAAACACTGAGTCGGATAGAGCACTACCAGAGAAAGAAATGGAAAAATTATCAGCAGACCCACATCAATGGCCAATACAAAAGGGAGACCTCATCCTCAAGTCTGTCCATGAACATTTGAGAAAATTCTTAGACAACTGGGAAGGCCCATACATGGTCACTAAATCCTTTGAGAATGGATCCTTCAAGCTAGCTCACATTGATGGCAACGAGTTCACAAACCCAGTGAATCACTCGTACCTTAAGACGTACTACATCTAAGCACATAGATCAAATGAGAAAATTTCTACTATGACATAAAACTGGCAAAGGTGAGCAAATATCTGCTACGACGTTAAACTAGCATAGCTTCACCAATGTCTGCTATGACGTAAAACTAGCACAGATCATCTGCTATGACGTAAAACTGGCACAACACGTCCGCTACAACATAAAACTAGCACAACACATTCGCTATGATGTAAAACTAGCACAGATAGTCTATTATGACTATAAACAAGCATAGCTAGTCTACTATGACTATAAACTAGCACAACATGTCTACTATGATGTTAAACTGGCACATACGGTTTGCTGGGACCTTAAACCAGCACAGCGATCAGCTGAGACCTTAAACCAACATATGGTCTTCCAGGACCTTAAACTATGTTCACGGAACATCCCTAGCTTGCATCTGCACCAAGTACACATCAAGCAAGCATGCATAGTGCCAACGTGGGGTGGGACATTGCGATTCCAGACTGCAGTTCACGACGCAATGAGAACACGATCTGGAACATATGTAATGCCACTACTCCTAGCATCTTGCTGATCTCCTAGAGATGTCGTATGACATCTGGCTAACCCCCCAAACCTATTATCTCCATGACCCATCGCCTTGATAGTAGTTCCTTGGTCAATGCATGCTATTGGAGTTCCAATAGTATTATGGCCCAGCCAACGTATTATGGCCCTACCAACGTATGGGCTCAAGCGATGTTTAGCTATGTGGTAGCTGATCCCATAGCTAAACTGAGAATGCATGCCTTTGGTAGGGATTCTAGAACATATTCACTCATAGCTAACCCCCCAAATCTATTATCGCCATGACCCATCACCCTGATAGTAGTTCCTTGGTCAATGCGTGCTATTGGAGTTCCAACAGTATTATGGCCCAACCATAATATTGTTATCCTCCAGCTCCTTGCCAATCTATGGGCTCAAGTGATGTTTAGCTATGTGGTAGATGATCCCATAGCTAAACTGAGAATGCATGCCTTTGGTAGGGATTCTAGAACATATTCGCTCATAGCAACTCCCCATTGCTTCGATGCCAGCTTCTCCATGTTGATGTTGGCAAAGCCACTGCTAGCCTTCCTACTTTGGACACCATGCACCAGCAAAGGTGTCCAAGAGCTTCAACAATGTCTGCAGCAAGAAAGACCTTTGCCCTTATTTTGCATCATGGCTATTTCTTCTAGTTCACTCCCTGTTGTGTTTGCAGGGTGTGTTCCAAAGAGGCGTCAGTTGAAGGTGCATCTCACCACAACAGCAAATGCTACATCGTTGAGAAGTGATTGTCTTGACTAGTTTGGCTACTTTAGAGTGCATATCTTATCATACCTTCTAAGCTTCTTCCCTTTACCCTACTTCTTACATCTGCAATTCCAAATCACTTCCCTCTTTTACAATATTTTTCTAACACCTATTTACCCCTCCTATTTTCTGAACCACAAAGTCCATGATGTGCATAACACAGCTCGCTGCATGGGAAGCACCTGTAGGTAGGTTAAAGTCCCCATGTGAATGTAACAAAACTCATTCAGGAAAGAAACACCTGTCCTGCAACAAGGTTGTTCACAAATGTAAAAGGAAAAATAGCAAAAGGAAAAAGCATAACAAAGCAAAAGCTCACATGCACACAATTGGCACGTAAGCTATTTTGCAATTACCCTCTTCAAGCATTTCGATGAGAGGTCGAAGGTCAACAAAAATAAGGATGAAAACACAAAAAACTCCCTCATGAGCACTCCAATGAGGGATTCTACTAAGCCTCATCTTTATCATTTTCCTAAACATCCTTCCTCCCTACTTAGCCCTTTCCCCCGCTGCAAAAACTAATGCAACACTCTCAAGCACAGCTAAGTGACATCTTAATGATCACTGAACAACAATGTTAGCATTTTATCTTCCGTGGTGTTTTGTATTCCTTTTGAACATCTCTCGGGCCCATCCTCTAGACGTCAACAAAGATGGGCCAATGAAACACCCTAAATTTTCAAGACATCCTTGCTTCACTAGGTCTTCACAATTCAGGCAATGTCATGTCACTTCGGTAAGAAGTGGATGTTTCAAGTTTAGGTTGTACAGTTTGGAAAATTTTCTAGTTGGGTAATTCGTCTAGTTGATAGCCTACTCAAAAACAATGCGGAGAGTTGTCAACAGTGCTCAAAATGCACAAAACATTTTGGCAAGTTTTTTAGTCAAGGATTTTTCTACGCTATGCTACACTATATAGCATAGCAGGCTTCGGGAGACAATTGTTTAAACAGTCAACCATAAATTGTTGCAAGACAAGATGCTACACTAAGCCACGCTATGAAGTGTAGCACAGCTTAGCGAGAGCAAGATAGGAAGGCTCGGCTTACTTGGTGATTTCCAATTGCACTAAGTTAGCACCTCTAGTCTTCGAAAACAGTTGCTTTACTTGAATCCAAGTTCTTCAGCAATGGCTCCTTCACCAGAAAGCAACAAACTTAGCAAAAAGTAGGCCATGTAAATTGCTACGCTACACTACACTATGTAGCGTAGCATAGCATAGAAACTCTGTGGGAATAATGAAAGGCATCTGAAAGGGTAGGATCAGCAAGTTTGCAGGATTCACAATGCAAAGGGCAAAGTTTGTAGATCGCCGATGTTTTTGAAACTAAGGCTAGTTGCTATGCTATGTTATGCTACATAGAGTAGCATAGTGTAGAAAATATGCAATAAATAGTTGACATGCTTTAAATATTTTTAGCTCATGTAGGAGAATGCAATGCAAGTTTTTGCTTCAAATTGATGGCTATGCTATGTTATGCTACATAGTGTAGCATGGTGTAGCAAGTTGCTATGCTACGCCCACATGCTACGCTACAAAGCATGGCACGACATAGCAGACAGTTATGTCACATCAATGCACTTTACCTAATTGCACCATTTCCACACATATCCAAGCTCTAACATCACAATTACAATGCAGCAGGCTTGTAATTGCAACATGGCAGGCTCGTCCAACAGACATGCACGTCCAACGATCATGCATGTCCATGTAGCTTAGATAAGTCAACATGGGCCCAGGACATGTGGCATCCAAATTGCATCTTTCATATGCCCTTGGTCCTATAAATACCCTGATGAGCAATGCTCAAAGAGTCGGTTAGCTGGTGAGTTGGTTAGCAAGCAAGAAAAAAGTTAGCATTGTATTCCTAAGCATTGTAAACATCTTGTTTGACATTGTAAATAGTTAGCACTCTTATTTGGCATTTTTTCTGCTCTTTCTTGCTATCCTCATAGCATTTTGCATTGTTGACTCCTGAGTCTGCATTCAACCATATAGCTGTCTTACTCTAAATGTCTTGGTTACTCTTGGGTGCCCTACGCCCCTCAGTGCCATGCAACCAATTGTATCCACCTTGATAGAGTGAAGTCACATTCTTGAAGTGGTGCATTTTTCTAACTACATTCTACTTTGTTTTCTTGCTTGTCATTGCATTTTATATCGTTTTCTATCCCTTTTACGCTTAAAGATTATTCTATGTTGTAAATCCCATTTTCAAATTATCCTTTTGCAAAAGGTTATATTAACACCTAGTAAGTCCCTTTCTGATCGACTAGACCATTTAAGGTTCTCCATTTCCATTTTATCTAGCACGACCCTCACGTGGATTCAAGGTTAAGACTATCACGATCGATGACCTCTCGGTGTTTTCCAATCGTCGACTTTTTTGATCATAACATTTCTAGGGAAAGATCATAGATTCCTAGGCATGCATTTACAATACTTAGCCATGCCCTTCCCATTATTATTGGGAAGTTTGCCTTGTCATCGTTGACTTGTATTATTGGGAAATCAGATCGGTATGACCAACCACACACCATGGTAATGATGTCCTCCACCAATCCTAAGGGAATAGTGATGGACTGCTCAGCCAGCTCTAAGTAAATATTGCTATGTTTTAATGGAGGTAGGTTCCAGGCTTTATACATTTCTTGCAATATCAAGTTGACTCTAAAACCTGAGTCAAGAAGATCTTTACATGGTTCATTCCCAATGAATTGGAGGTAGATTAAGGGACTTCCAAGATCAGAGAGTTTCTTGGGAATGTGGCCCACCTTTATCCAGTTAGTAACAATATGTGTTAACATAATCGTATGCGTTGAGCTCTGTTGTTGGTTTGAAGGGAGCTTCGAAACCTTATTTGACGAAGGAATGTTTAGAGGCTCAACTGCTTATGGTTCTGAGAGCTTTTTTGGATTGTTGTTTTTGAAGAAAGATCCTCTCCTTGTATGATTTTCAGAACTAGTAGTGGGTTGAAGGTTTACAGCTCTCGTAGCATTACGTTGCTACGGTTGAGTGGGGAGTTCCCCTTGCATCGCTGGAGCAGGTGGTAGTGGAGCTATAGGTGTAAGAGTTGCAGCTGGGTTTAGAGGATGGTATGCATGTGATGTGTCTCTCCAAAGAGAAGGATTCTTATAATACTCCTAAGCTTGGTAGTAACTTTGGGGGGTCACGTGACCAACAAGATTCACTTGGAAAGATTGGCTACTACACGTAGTAGCCATATGGATCTGGTTGCCGATAAGGGTATTGTTGCCTTGGCGGTGGCATCCCCCATGACTGTGGGTATTGCCACTACTTGTGTTGCTCCATAGGTTGTGGTAGAGTTCCACTTGGATAATATGTTAATGATTGGTAGAATTTCCTTGGGTTACCTTGGGGATAAGGTATCCATCGGGGTGCTTGCCATTTGTTAAGTCTTAGATTAACTACATACACCCCAAACTCTTACAAATGTGAGATTATTGGGCAACATCCCTTAGGATGGTCATATTGGCATATTTCACATCCACCATCATTATCTATATCCAAATCCATAACCTCTTTAGTGATACCTAATTTACCCTTATGTTTGTTACATGCATGCTCCAAACCACTCTTCTTTTTCCTATCATGTTTACTACTTCGCTCCTTTGACTCCTCTACAATTTTTAAAACGGTTTCAAATAAACTATCTAAGGAGTCCCACATTTGATCTACCTTAGTTGACACTTCTGTTGTTAATTTCTGAAGTGGCAAGGTTTTCCTACTCACCAACTCTTTGAGTGGTGACTCATCCTCCTCCTCATAGAATCTCACTTCCCTCTTTCAGAGGGAAGGATCATAGTGATACTCTTCAGTGGTTTCTCTCTTACATAGCTCTCCTTCTTCCTTAGCTACTTGCTCCAACAATCTATGAACCTCATGGAACCTAGGTTCAGATAATCTTCCTTGGGCATATGTCCCAAGGGTTCTCTTAGTTTCATGTCTTAGCCCATCTACAAGGTGGCGTAGTTGATCCCGTTGTGCTTAACCATGGCCTGAGCAACAAATGTAGCAATGCATAATATTGGCCCATGGTAGCATTCAAGGGTTCATGATTACACTGCTTCCATCCTTGTATCTACTTTCACAAGTTGGAAACTCGGGAGTATGTTTGATATTTATCGTTAAACAATTCTAGCATCGTACTCTACCTTCGAATGGATTTCAGTTCTAAGGACTAGTACCAGCTTTCTGCCTCTTTTATGAGTGTGCTTGGGAATAACTTTAACATTTTCAACTCATTTTCAATGTTTTACAAGGAGCAGGCATTGTGAAATGCCTATAAGTCATTCTGCAGATCAGCGTTGTATCCCCCCTCAAATCATGGGATATTATTCATGTCTAGTCTCTTGATCCGACTATTCTTTTGGTGCCTTGTAGGTATTTAACGGCCTCCATGATGTCTAACATGCTTTGGGTTGCAAGTAGGGGTTCTTCATGGTCATTTCTTTCATGGCGTCTATGATGTCTACGTTGTTCCCTACTTTTCCTTCTTCCATGTCCTGATTCCCTAGAATGCCCTTGTCCTCGCTCTCAACTCTCTTGTCGAGGTCTCTCGTTTTGCGTACCCTTGTCCTCATGGTTAGGTTCCTTATGACTACATCCTGACGTTGAAGGAGAGGAAAATTTTTGTGATTAAGGAGAAGAGGAAGGAGAATCATCACCATGATGATGTTTCCTACCTTCCCTTTGGTGATCTTGACCCCGATTTTGATGACGATCAGAATGCTCACCCTTATCTTATGTTTTTGTTCCCTCATTGAACACTTGGTGTTCATGGGAATCAGAACTAGGGTTGTGTATCATGGAGTGAAAGTTCTGATACACCACCTCCTCATGGTTGTTAGGAGGGGGAACATCATTTTGTGGAGAACCTATTGAGATAGGTTCACCACCCTTAATTTCTCTTATGATGGGGTCCTTTTCCCTTCAACGATGTGTGGTGATTCTCTTGCTGCTAGTCCCATTGATGTTGCACTTTTATGGGATGGTAGTCCCTTACATTATAATCGCATGCAATGTACTTAGCATATAATTGTGACATGCCAATTTGTGCAAGGGCACGAAGGAGCATGTTGGGAACAACTCTATTTGGAGGCAATACTATGTTACCCTCCAAGTCTCTCCAACGTAGTTGTTCATCTTCATGGAAGACAAAGGTAAAGTTAGGTATATAATCATCATGATGAGTATATACCACATTGAATTGTTGAGGAACTAATGGTTCTTGGTTATGTATGTTGTGTTGCCAACTATCTCTAGTGTTGGTCCTAGGCAGTGAAGTTCTTTTGTGTGGAGAAGAAGACATTTTAGTCTTCTTCGATGTGCTATTTGTCGTTATGTTATTTTTTTTCTCTTGATTAACGCTAAGGGTTCATTTTATTTGCCAATGGTGTAAATGATTTCTTATGTTCTATGTAGTACACAAACAACTAAGTCCCTAACAACGGTGCCAATGATGAGTGGCGAGGTACCCCTACACTCAACCATACGAATATGAGCGTCTCACGCACAATCCGGTTGAACTCCAAGGACTAAGTGCTTACACGCATTATGGAACACTTAAGGTTAATCAATCGTTGTCTTCCTAGACTTACTTGTATTGTCACAGTTGTATGGTTAAGTAAGTCTGAGGTATATAATTTTTATGTCTTTTATCTTTTTATCGCCTATGCTAAGAGAGGAAGGGCTGAAGAGACTAAGTAACTAACTTTCACTAACTAAGCTTTAATCGTCCTAGAATTAATATCCGTTCCCACTTTTTGTACACACCTTGAACTAGTGCAATGCTACTGGGATTATCAAATGCTATTTGTTACTAGGTTACCAAGCTTAGCACACGTGCTCGAAGCAGTCCTACTAAATGCACTTAACTAGGAGAGTTGAGGGTTGAGAGAGATTAATTATCTAAGAAAGCATTTAGGAATTTAACATTAACTAAATCCTAATTAGCTTAGTCCATGCACTACAAGGTTTATCAGAAAGTTCATCTTTATTTCCATACACAAATGTGTGCTTGGGTACAATTTGCTCGAATAAAGATCTATTCACTTTGAGACTCCTACTGTGGGCACATGAAAATTATTCTATCTCTGGAATGGTAAAACTGACAGAGTTTAGCTAAGGGTCTAGATCTAGATGATCTTACAAGGGAAAGCTACCTCTTATTTATAGAACTAGCGACGGGCTATGATATCACGTACCCAATATTGCAGGGGCTGACGTGATATCGCGGCTCATCAATAAGCAAATGTCTTATGTTCATCTAAAACATCTTGGAGGATAGTGTGACATCTTGCCTAAACGTTGGAAATTTTAGAGGAGATAACTAGAGTCAGGCTGAGATGTCTTCGACTCATTGTTTTGGCATACCTGGGATGTATAGAATCAAGCTAAGATATCTGGAAAATACTTGAGACATATGGGATGCAACTAAGACATCTTGAATCAGGTGAAGACATCTCACCTACAAAGGCTTAAAAGAAAGAATCCTCTTTTAAGATATTGAACCTCTAAACATCTCTAACAAGTCTCCATTGATCCCTAGAATTCCCTAAGGATATCAAAATAGGTATAAAACACCTCCAAGAATGTCAAAGCACCCTACGATGATTATCAATAAGACAAACACAAAAGACATACAAAAATCATATACACAAACACATTAAATATGATACATAAGCTAGGTGATGTTCTCATCAATACGATCCTAAATCTTATTTAAAAATTCTACTTTTGGTTAAGTATGTTTATCCAAATTTTAAAATTTATGAAGTATTACTTAACATGTTAGAAATTAAAAGGGGAATGATAGTAGATGGTCATTATTTGTAATTGTATATTTCTAACTTACCATGAAAGATTATGTTTATGGATTTCATTGGGGGAATTACCAAAACTAGGAGTGGAAATGGTTATATTTTTATTATGATAGATAGATGTACCAAAATGACATATTTTATTCCTTGAAAGAAGGAAAGTGATGCTTCTCATATTTTAAGTTTATTTTTCCAACATGTTATTCATTTGCATGACATTTACTGTTCTATTACAAGTGATAGGGATGCAAAAGTTACCATCCATTTTTAAAGATTCCTATGAAGGATTTTGGAAACTAAGCTAAATCATTCACATGCCTGTCATCCTCAATTTGATAGATAAATTAAAGTGGTAAACAAATCTCTATTGAAAATTTTATGATGTTTTTATGATAATCAACCAAAAGATAGGAGAATTTCTTATCTCATGCTGAATTCTCTTACAATAACACATTTCATTCTAGCATTAGAAAAAGCTATTTTAAGACAAATTATGATTATAGTCCTAGAATTTTGGATGATATAAAGTTTTGGTTGGAAACCATAAGTGAGTGTTGAATTTATGCAAGAAATAAAAGACCTACATCCCCAAGTGAAGGAATGATAGATTAAGGGTAAAGAGATGTACCAAAAGAAGAATGAGGGAAATATGAGGTTGATGCATTAGTATGAATCCATTTGTAAAAGAAGAGGCTAAAAGGAATCAATTTATCAAAATTGAATGTAAAATTGATGAGGCTTTTCAAAATAAATGACAATTTTTATGATCTTTTAACACCTAGTACTGTTGACATGGCTTTGTTTTTCAATATTACAAATTTGATCCATTATCATGGGCCTAATAATCACCAAACCTTAAAGAGAAACATGGAGGAGTTAAAGGTTGTCATTATTGATCCTAAGTCTTCAAAGGAGAGGAAGGAAATTGTCTTAAAGAAGAGGGAGGCTTCAAGCATAAGGAGTATAAAGAGGTTTAAATATTTAATCCATTGGAATCATTAAGATGTCATTGATGTTATATGGGTATATGAGATTTAATTTGTTGATTAGGGTATTGTTGTTTACATAATTTATAGTGTTTGAAGATGGGAGAGCTAGCATAGGAATATCTTCCATTTTAAAGTTATATATTTCTACTATTATAATGTTGTAGAAGTTACAGGAAATATTATGGCCATGTTTTATGTTGTATGAAGATCATTTGGTGATATTTTAGTTTTGAACTAGAAATGACAAGGTGACTGCAAGCTGAGTGTGAATCATAGCTAGTTGAAACTTATTTTTTATTATATTTTCTAACTAAAATTGGTACTACGAGATGATGTGACTTGCAAAAAATCACAATCCACCCAAGAGACTATGGAAGATTACATTAATAGTCACTCATACTAATAAGTACACTACTTGCACTAAGAATTTGTTCAATTTAAGAATTTTAGCTAGTAGGTGATTATAAGTGGGTATGACTTGCAACATAATAATGCACCGAATAGACTTTAAAAATTATTCTAAGTAATAAAATAATATGAATTTATTGTGTAGTTATAGAAAACAAATGTAAAAACATGATTAAGGAATTTTTTACCATTCCTATGATTTCTTCTGGTAAGAGGACTAGTTTTAAGGTAATTGTATGAGTTCATTATGAAATTGGGTTTGTCCTTTGGCATCTTTTATTCTTATCTAGAAAGTGATGAGGAATTATGAGGGTTGTATAGCATCATGCTTTTTAACTATCATTGAGTGTGTGAGGTTGTGAAATGTGTGGCAAGAACCAATACTTTCTAGATCCTTGTGGATTTTGTGTGTGCATGAGCCTTTACTTTTGTATTTTTGTGCATTTCATTTCATGCATATTAATTACAGATATTTTTAGTAGTTTTTTTCTTTTGACATGATTGTATATGAAATTGTAATTTAAGCTCTTTAAAATCCTGTGTGATTATTATAGCATTGTGTGTGAGATTGAGATGGTTTTCTCTTCAATTGCATTGGAATGATAAATTGAATATCAAACCCTACTAGAATGATGATTTAAGAAAAATCCAGTCTAATATTCTAGCTAAGACAATCATTAGCATGTTGCTAGATTCTTGTTTGAATGTTGTAACTACTCAATATATGGATAATACAATCATGATTTTATTGGGGGAAGAGTATTAGAACTTAAACTAAATGATTATATGCATCCTTATGATATACAGATAATAGAAAATTTTCATAGAAATTAAGTATAATATAATGAATTATCATAATAGAAACCTTGTCAAAATTGAACTTGTAACTTGCAAACCATAAAATGCATGCTCTAACAAATTGAATAATATTTTACTAACTATAGCCATGAGTTTATGGGAAAGTATATAATGATAACAAAGTTACTATGTTTCTACATGAAGCTTGATAATTTACAAATACTTACAATTTCTTTGTGATTAAGATAGTTCATGTTGTTATCTAATATCTCATCCAAAAGATGAAAACTTAATGGATTAGAATCCTTAAGAATTCATGTAATGGAGATTGCTTTTCATACGTGTATATCTTAGTGGAAATGTTTCATTAGTTGGTACCAATCATAAAAACTTATTTATTAGTAGATCATTCTTAAAGTATTATGGGAATATGCTTGAACTTTCTAAGGAAAGACAAAGAGGAAAAATTTTAAGTCTTCTTGGAAGCTCTCAAGTGAGTAAAGAAAAAGTGTGATGGTTACTAAACTAATAATAATAATTTTGGGATAGGTCATTAGTGTAATACTCAAATACAAAAGGCCTCATTATGGATATGCTTAATGTGTCTATGAGACATAATTTTTTGAGGGAAAAATTATTAAATTTTTCCATCTGAGATTCTTGCCCTATTTAGTAAAACTTTTGCAAAATTTAGCTCAAAATTAAAGAATGATGTATTCTATAAAACTTCTTTATTCATTGTATTAGCTATGTAGGATTTGAAGTTAAATGTGTAGAATGCTATTGATTTCCATCGTTATGTTAAGGAAAAGCTAAAAGAGATAGCCATTAGTTACATACAATACAACACTTTATTTAAACTATTATATTATTAAAATAGAATTAGCCATATTTAGCTCAATTAAACTAGGTAAATTTATATGGGTGCATCCATTCCTTGGTTGAACCAAAGACCAATAATCACCTAGAATGAGTTACCTAGACTATTCCACAGTAGGGTCATGTTACTATCCTAACAAAGTAGCATTGAAATAAGATCCATGAATCTATCTGTAAACTAGAAGGTTATGAAGGTGGTGATTCATAAGAAGTAGAAGATCAAAGAAGTTCTTATCCCTACCAAATGGTGCCTAAGAAAGATGTAAAATAAAGATAAGCTCAAGCCTTGAATATGCTTAGCATCAAAACAATAAAGTAGTGCATCATGGACCTAAGAAATCTATCAAACTAAGATAGATTCAGATGTCATGAAGATAATTAGTTACAAAGACTATTTAAGGGAGAAGGAAAAACTACGTTATGGTAATAGTCCCTTAGTTATCATGAGAAAAGTTGATCCAACTTAGCAATGGATTACTAAAAGATTCCAAAGTGACCTAGCTCACATAACACTAAGAATAATAGCTTATAATAAGCTATCGAACAAGCATTATAAGTATGCTTCCATGTCATGATGTAAAGTAGATGTAATCCAAAGGAAGATGTATGACCAAATGAAGAGAAATACCATTGAAACTTAAGAAATTATTATAAACTTAGTATGATTAAATATGGAATAAATTTGAATCCAAAGATGATGATTATAAATTAAAAAAATAAAAAATAGTACTTTTGTAGAATATTTACAATAGTTTATGACTAGTGCTAAGCTTTAGAATTAAGTCAATGTAATTATCTTCATCATAAGAGGGTTCATAAGCAATCAAGTTAGTAAGACTTATAATAGTCATAACTATATAAAGTTCAACATTGTCACATCCTTTCACTATGAAGCAAACATTTCATTATGAGGAAGGTAATATAAAATTTAAATAAACACATATTATAATATAAAATTAATTAATAGTGATACATCATTAAGAAGAAAAATATCAAGTGTAACACCCTCCTTCCTCACCATAGGTAAGACAATATTATGTTGGGTATAAAACTCCTAACAAATAAATTGGTCATGGTAAGAGAAACTAAAAATTAAAATGAACTAACATAACAATAATAAACTAAAAGGAAATATGATGTAGGCATGTCCAAAAGAAAAAGAAAGATAATAATACAGGAAGGATAAAATAAGATTTAATAACATACATATATAAAATTGGAATGAAATCTAATGCTAAATTGGAAATGGAAAATAGCATATAAATCTTAGAACATATCCTGCTATATCAATATATTCTTAGTAGTACAAAAATGTGAACCATGATCCCAATATAATACATGAAAAAAAAATAACTGATACATGTTCATAAAATCTCATGATATGCCAAAGAAATATATAGACTAAACCTAAAAAATTAGCGTGCAAATCATTCGATATCAATAATAAATATTAAGAAATATACTTGTTTTACCTAGCCCTGATAATCTAAATATAAGAGGGTTTGTATATACTATGTGAGAAACCTTAACACTTGCACTAATTGATTTGAAGGCGTGTTTCATGGTGGCCAAGTGAAGGCATTCAAGCTTACAATACATGTCAGTAAGCACAAACAATCTAAACATCATAGATCACACATCATACATAGATCTAAACATCAATGAGAATATAACGAAACTATATTATCTACTCCAACTCATCAACCTATAGACAAGAAGGCTAGCATAAACTAAACTTAGTTTTAAATGTGTAAATTATTATCATGAGTATTTTCCAAATCAAAAATCAAACTGCCATGCCTATGGATTTTATTTATTAGTCAATGCATTAGGGGCTCCAACTAAGACTCAGCTCTAACATTTTAGAGGCATTGAACAAAGGGACTAATGAGGCATGGATCACACTTTCATGTAGGATGGGACCTATAGTGGGAGCTACAATAATGCATCCCAGCAACAACTAATTACCAAGCATTTTTATGGATTCCATCTCTGATTGACCATACAACTTGATGCTAGTTCTTAACAAATAGTAAACATTTAAGCATTCTAATAAGTACAACCAAATGTTAACAATGGAGCGATAACACAAATAACAAACAACTCCAAATACCTAAAATTTCCAATAAAAACTAATAATTAATCCTAATATTAATTCCAACAATTCAACATATTCAAGATCAATAGGACTATGTCAAATAGAGTCCAATAGTACCAAGATGTATCAAACCAAGTTCCAACAATAAAATAAATAGTAAAATGACTCAAACTTGACATCACAACCTCACTATGATCCATGGTAACTAATCATGACTTGAGCATGACTTTATCATGACTTGTGGTTTGCTCAAAACAATCACTCAAAATAACTTGAAGGAAATGATGCAACCACAACTTGATCACAATCCATGGCAATTGAAGAAAACTTGACCACAATCTAGCCATGATCTATGGTTAACTAAAAATCACTCAAAATGACCTGAAATGATAAGATTAGCAAAATAGGCTTTATCACAACTTTACCATAGCTCATGAAATTATAGGCTTTATCAAAACAGAGACTAAAATTAAAAAAGATGCTAACAGGATCAACCACAATCCTACCTTAACTTATGATTAGTACTAATAGTATCACCATGATTTGTGGTTTCAACACAAAAATTGAGGAAACATGAAAACATCTCTTAATGACTTCCAAATGATAAGGAACATAAGGGACATCATAGCAATAACTCAAAGAACATAATCAGACTTTCAAACTAAGAGAAATGTGACAAAAAAATGATGATATAGTATTGTCTAACTTTCATGACAAAATTACACGTGAGACAATAGTATATGTTCAAGTAAGATCCAACCTAATTAGAATTGAAAACAATTTGGAGAATTCATATAAAATTCACTCCATGCTGATAGTACAAAAAACTTAAGAACTAAAAAAGGCATGAGAAAATGTCAAGATAACTCAATTGAAAAAATAGAAGCACAATCCCTAAAGAAACACATGAACACAACCAAGTGTTCTCATGCAACCACACACATGAACTAGTAAAGCTTCACAACACTACCATAAGCCTTCAATATAGCAATGCTTCCATGTCTAAAAAAATGGATGCCAAAGTGCTTGAAAGAATAAATTGTGGAATTTTTAATGGAAACTACCAAAAACCTCAAATTAAGTAACCCTAATTTTATTTCTAAAAATAAAATTGAAGATTAAGAAAACTTGTACAAAGATTCTCATAATTCACATAAATTTCTTACAAAAAGCAATAAGCCATACTAAAAAAATTTAATTAAAAATAATAAATGCTACAATTAGTTTAATTTATAAAATATCATCCGTGTACCAAAACCTACTTCTATCATCACATGTCTCATATGTTCATATCATAGCCTTCAGGAAAAGCCTACTAAACTCTTCATAAAGGTTAGTTCATACTAGCTAAAAAAATAATTAAAGTACATAAAAATAATTGTATATAAGAATAATACTATGACACTCAAAATCAAAACTAGCTAATGAAAATAACTAAAAAATCATAGCACAAGCATCCAAAGTATCAAGAAGCACAAGATATAAGTGCTAACATAAGCATCTAAAAATACAAGTTGTTACATTAGTTGTCTTAGTTACATCAACATCGGTGGAAGAAGGCATCTCAAATGTTTTCTCATCAACTTATAAATATGCATTCTCATAATTAACAAGAATTTTTACATCAATAGAAGAAGTTGAAATTTTAACACTAATTCAGGAAATTAGAGGTAAATTAAAATCCCCTATAGGAAAATTCTAGAGAGATCAAATCTATTGGATAAAAATCAAAGAGAAAAAATTAGATCCCCTAGAAAGAAATTCAAAGTTTTGATTAATGTACTTTCATTATATTCTTGATCTTATATTAGGTCAAGAATGTGCTTTAGATGCATGTCAATAAGGCATTGCTTACTTGATTAAAGCATGTGGCTTGTGGTCTACAAGTCATAAGTTTGAACTAAGAAGTATGAGGGGTGTTAAAGTTGAAATCTTAATATTTATCCTCTAATACTTTGATAGAAATTTTTTTATAATTAAAAATTATTCATTAGAATTAAACCCATGACTTATGGCATATAAGTCAAGAGTCTTACTACTAGACTAATATCTCATCGTTTATTCTAAGAAGTATGGTATTAAGATACATGCTCCATAGGAGTACGATAAGAATATACACTTAGAAACTACGATATCAAGTAGACAACAAACCATAGTAGGTAATTATCAAATCTTTTGTCTACCTTAGTTTGTGTTTGGATATTTTTAAGAGGCAAGATTAAGGGGATTGTATTAGAACTCAAAATAACTTTTTGTTGAGAGGCCAACTAGCAATCATAAATCGATAACACTAAATATTATGTTGTCCATAACACTCCAGGTGAAGCCTATGGGTAAAACTAAATAATATTATATCCATAACATTCTAGGAAGAGCCTATCAGCAACATTAAATAATATTTCATCTATAATGCTCCAAGAATAGTCTATAAGCACTGCTAAATAATATTCCACTCATAGCAAGAATATATTTTCCCCTAGTAAATCTATAGCTTCTATGTTTATGTCTTCATATTATAATGTATAAGGAATGAAATTTACAAGGTTAAGAGAAGTATACCTAGAAAACAATAATTCATGAGAATTTAGAAATATTTTGTACCATAGGATTTATCTCCAAACTTGAAATTAGCTATCCTTCTCATCATCAAATTACAAACCAAAATTATTATGAAATACATCCAATATAGTAAAATGAAAACTTAGATAATTTGCAATACGGTAGATGAACTAAAATTTAACTCACTTTTTTCAAGATTCTTTTAGTCAAATTATAGATATATATTATAAATATATAAATAAGCTAGTTTTAACAAAATTCACCTTCAAGAAATATAGTCAAATTATAAATTTATAAATTATTATTATCCACTACAAATAAACTTTTAACTTGGTAATGAGTCACGTCTAGTTGGTTATGTCAATAGAGCCTCGTTGATGCATCATATCATGCATCGACGAGGCCCCATCAACATAGTGTTGGTTTTCTTGATTATCGGCTATAAATACACACTTGTAGCTACATTTATGGCAAGTAGAGATTGTAGTGGTAGTAGAGCTCTTTCATTTTTTCCATTTAAAAGTTAGAATTTTCCCTCGAGTGCTCGCAACAAGAGTCATTGAGTGTACAAATCTTTATTCGAGCATTGTTATACCTGAGCACGATAGTGTGTGTGGTAATAAAGATGAGCTTTCTGATAAACCTTGCAACAATTTAGATAGATTAGCTATTTCATTAATGCATTTAATGTTTTAAATTATTTATTAAATGTTTTTAATTAGATATTAATTATTTTTTTAGTTATCATGTTAATGAAACAATTAAGCTAGATAGACTACACACATAAGTATGATTGCTTCGAGTGTAACACATATATGCTTGGTAATCCTAACAACATTATTATTTGGTACACCCAAGAGCATAGCGCTTGGTTGCGTAATAGTGGATACATGGGTTTAGTACATGTATAGAAAGTGGGATTGAATGCTTATATTAGGATTAGCTAAATGCTAGTTAATTAGTTAATTTAGATTAGTTAATCAAATTATTTTGAACTACATTTTGAGCACCAAACTATAAAATACAAAATGATAAAAATTTGATGCCTCAATTACACTTAACCATACCAATGAATGTCACAAGTGCAATTGGGAAGACAATGATTGACCTTAAGGCTAAATTCTTTTCCTAAGGAACTAGTGCACCATAAACAATAAAGTCTACCAAATTTGACTAAATTGTGTGTGTACACTTTGTGATTTGTATGGTTGGGCATAGGGGTATCTTACTACTCATCATTGGCACTGTTACCAATGACTTTGTTTGTGGAATGTACACTATTTAGGTTTAAGTGAATACCATTAATATTGGTGTACAATCCTCAAGGTCAATATCATTCCCACTATACATAGAATGATAAAAGCACACTAATAATTTTATCTTGTTTGCAAAATGTCTTCTTCTTCTCACAAGCATGAAGATACCAAACCACTAGTCCCATGAGAATTCAAGATGGTATACACTCATTCAAATGAGTTTGTGCCAAACTTCACCTTCATCCTACATTAGGATGAATAGCTGTGATGGTGTGATATGGAGGGTAACATCATCTTGCCCCTTGATCGATCTATGCTCGGGATGCTATTCAAAATCCTTAAGAAGCTAGACATTGCAGATCTCCACAAAGAATACATTGTGTATGTGTATGACACTTGAAACTACTATCCCACTAAAACACAACACAAATGAGATCAACATCAAGAAAAACTCCATGAAGCTACAAAAGGGAAACATTACACCAATCCCTTGTTCCTACTAAATCAAGATGACATTGAGGATCCTCCTATTGAAGGTTCTCAACATGAAGACTCTCCACCCCCTATTACAGATGGTGAGGGTGTGAACTTGACCTTGCGATCCACTATTCATAAATTGGGTTTAAGAAAGAGTGATAGCCAAGGAAGGGACTCGGGTAAACATTGCAAAAATAATGGATCTAAGGATGGTGACCATGACAAGCATAAGAGTGATGGCAAACACCATGGTGGTAGTGCTAGTCCACCTTCTTCTTCATCCTCTTCATCTGATTCTAAAAATTCCTCTTCATCTTACAAGTCTCATGGAAGCTGCCATTGAAATAACTATGATGAAGATAATTGCTGAGATAATAATGACCATGAAGGACACTAGAACCAAAGGGGTGGCCAAAACCATCATCATCATCATTGACCTAATGATTACGAGGAACCTCTATTGGAAACTTGAAGTATGCTCAACATTGTGAAGGTAGTGAAAATCCCAACTAGGCATATGAAGGATAGTCAAATCAACTGCCTAAACATGAACAATATCCCAAGATTTGAAGGGTGATACAACTTTGATCCACAAACACATCTATAAGAGTTTCAAGATGCCTGTGCATTATAGAACATAGAGAATGAATGGTAGAAACTCAAACTTTTCCCAAGGATACTCATTAAGAAAGCTAAAAGTTGGTACCAATCCTTAGAGCTAGAATCTATTCGTAGATGGAGTACCATGTTAGAACTATTTAATGAAGAATATCAGATATACTCCAAAGTGTCTAATCTGAGAAGGCAAATATAAGGCTAAAAATAGGGAGCACATGAACCCTGGATGCCACCATGGGTTGATAATATTCACTCCTACACCAATGCCCTAGCCATGGTTATTCTCAAAGGGTACAACTTCACCACATCATAGATGGGCTTAAAGAAGAAACTAGAAAAAATCCTTGGGGTGTATGATCAAGGAAGATTGTCTAAACTAAGAGCTCATCAAATCTAGAGGCTAATTGAGTTAGTAGCTGATGAGTGGCAAGATACCCCTACACTCAACCATACGAATACGAGCGTTACACGCATGATCCGATCGAACTCCGTAGACGAACTAGTTGTGGCATCTAGACAGTTAGCCTTAGGTCATAGTTCGTTGTCTTCCCACCTAGACTAGTATTAGGTTTGTCACATATGGTTTAGTCTAAAGTGAGGTGTATGATGAGTTTCTAACCTAATGCTACTCCTGAAGGCAATGGAAAGTAATATTAACTAATCTAGGCGAGAAAAGGTGAGAGAATCTAATCTAGCCTAAGTGTGATAAGCATACGTTCTTTGATTATCCATACACATCTTGGACTTTGTGCATGACTATGACTAGGATTACCAAGCACAAATCCTAGGTACGCTACTAGGTTACCAAGTAGTCATACTTAAATGCTCGTAATCAAGTGGTACTCATTCTGCATTTTAAGATGAGTTTAAGGGTGAGAAGAGATTAATTAGGAAAGCAGTAAATAATAATTAATTAGAAAATTAAACTAAGTGAATGCTGCAATGATGAACTAATTTCAATCTTTATTTTTGGTCATGTGTGTGTCCAAGTATGTCACACTTGAATAAGGATGCCGTACAATTACAATCACCACACTACGGGCAAACACTAGGAAATTATTCTATCTCTGAAAGGGAAAAACTAACAGAGCTTCGCTAAGGGACTAAGAATAGATGCAAAACAAGTTAGAACCACCTCTTATTTATAGAACTAATAGTAGGCTATGATATCGCGTATGTGATATCACGATTGACGTGACTCATCATACCCCCATGACTGAATGAAAACTCATCCTCGAGTTATAATTATTACAAAGTGGATAGGTATGGAATTATTGGATGGTGAAAATGGGACTATGTCATAGTGTGAAATGAAAACAAAATAAAGACACAACACAAATGTTCTACACCTACAAAAATGGATGGAACTCATGTAGTTCCTGGTGGTGGTGGCTCCTCCATTAGTGCCTTCCCTTTGTCTTGTGCTCTAGGTTTTGAGGCTGGATGACATTGAAGTATGTCTTGGAGCTTCTCCTCTTTGATTTGAGGGTCTTGTGCCATCCATGCTAATGTTCCAATGTTTGACAGAGTCGACACTTCCCACGGACAGGGTAGTTGTAGAAACATTTGGTTGGCCTTGACATACCAAGCCGTGAACACCAATTGTTCCTCCTCATAGGCTCTGGCTTTATCCTTGTACTCATAAAAATTTGCTAGCTATTGAGCCAAGTCTGTTATAACACCTTTTTGTCCTTGGTAGTTGGCTTTTACCACCTCAATTTTAGAATTTACAACTTCCAATTTCTCCACCAGCTTCTTACGCTCTGCAAATTCTACTTTGTATTTGATGTGGGTGGTTGCTACCTACTCCTTGAGCTCTATCCTTGGGTGTCCTACTATTAACATGGAAAGGTTTCCATATCTTAGGTTTGTCAACTCCATGTATTCTATCAAATCCTAAATCTGCAGGTCCTGGCTCTTAACTTATGCTTGGTGGGAAAAGGCATATGTGTCCAATATGGCCCACCAGTCAGTGTGTTGAGAACTGATAGTGTTGATTTAGGCCTTGGCCTTATGGATATGATTTTAAAGGATCTGTTTATACATCCCCACATGATCACAGAAGTGCTCCTTCAGCTTCTCATGTCATTTAGCTTCATTTTGCCATGCGCTTATCTCAATAGCTGACTTTTGACGAATGGTGCGTACCTCCTCCATTGAGAGGGTTCAATTCTCTTTGGCTAAACGGCTTATGTCTCGGTTGACTTGGATGAATTGTTCTCACAATTGATAGAAGTGTTCCTTGAGAATGTTCTTTTTTTTTTTGCAGTGGTCAATCGAAGGTTGTCTATGACGAGCTGCTTGTTTTCTTCTTGTAAGGTCTTGAGTGCCTTAAGATGTGCATGAGTTTGTGCATGTGCTATGAAGGCATCCAAAACAACCTTCTCCTTTTCGTCAGCCACCTTTTTATTCTTTGTGATTAAGTTCATTAGTTTCTCAGTTCTAAAGTTATCTAGCTGGTCTGCGGGAACAAATTGCAGAGGGTCCACTATGATACTTGTAGGGTTATGAGCTACTCTTGTAATTTCTTCACTTATGCTTCCACATGCTTAGCCCTCACTTTTGTTAAGACTAGCTTTTCCTTTGTAGAAATGAGGTCTGATTGAATTTTCGTAACATCCTGCGTGATGTCAAATAGGGACATCATTACTGGCCCTATTTGGAGAAATTGATCAAGTGCATCCTCATGTTTTGCAAGAGTCATTAAGGTTCTAGCCAAAGTTTGAGCACTCGTGCTCCTGTGAGATCTATCGGTGGCACAACAGGTACATTAAAGGATTCTTTGATGTGGTATACGAACACTTCTACAGCTCCCACGACATCTTGGTGTTGCATGACCACCACAGTGTCCCCTTCACTAGTCTCTAACTACACCAGGAAAGATGCCTTGTTTCTTGAGATATGTTGTGACCGTCTACTTTCCCCTCGTCATGTGTGAATGGATACTTCTCCTCTTGTGCAATCCAACAAAACTATAGGTTGAATGACATCATCGATGATGCAGAAGAGGTTTGCATCATCATGAATTCCTCAACTAACCATCTCAGCGATGGCCCTAAGATGGCTCATTGATGGTCTATATTCTTGTGGTGGCTATTGATCCTAGCCTATACTGGGCTGTGCTTCTTATTGCTAGCTAGGACACATGCCTGGAGGGTAACTAGGTCCTACAAGTTGAGTTATAGTTGGTCCAGTCATCTGTTCTTCTTCTTATTCTGTTCCCAGCTCTTCATTAGTGCTTTTTCTTGGAGCTAGCACCTTCAGCAATTCAGCATATAAAGCAGTCTAGGCTTTTCAGAGGACATCATTAGTGTACCCTCGAATACTGACATGTCAACAAAGCTTTCTAATAAGATAAGGAAAAGGTAGTACCATTTTCCCTCTCTTTCGTTCCTCGAATCACCTCAGGATCTCTGTTAAATATAGATGGGGTAGGTTAGCATTAACCTTTTCCATCAGCATTACACATCCTCTAGCTACATACATTGATATTCTTTTCAGGCCCTTTGTGGGGAAAAGGTGATATGTTCCAATTTTGAAGTAAACCCTTTCTTTCATCGTCAACTCACCAAATGTTTTATCTCTGCCATAAGTCTTCTCCAACCAATATTTTCACACATCGGGGTCTGAACAAGTGGATAACTGAGTAACTCTAGGCCCTGTATTCGAAAGGTTTAACACCTCCAAAATGGCCTATGAGGAGAAGTCAACTGTCACACCACAAATATTGATAGTGGTTCCTTGCTCCCTATTATGCCAAGATTGGTACGTCTCTCCTAGGTACTAGGCACTACTTTTAGAAAGGATAGGCCATAAGGGAGACCCTTTGAGATGATCCCTAATAGCCTTAGGAGTGACCTCTACAAATGGTTCAAATTTTAATTCCACAATCACTACAGTGAATGTGGACTTCTCGTGGATGTCCTTAACACAATCTTGGGGTAATGTGAGCTGTTGTCCCTGTTCAGGCGTTGTAGCAGCTCCTCCTTCTACCTATCCGGATCATTAGTAGGAGGTTCTTCTTGATTAATGCTAATGATTGCTCCTCCTATTATGCATGTTGTTTGGAAAGACCTTTTCTTCCACCTCTTTGAGATCGTTTGCTTCCACCTTGGGTAGGACCTTTCTGTTGTCCACGTTTCAGGGCCATCTATAATCACATGGGCCAAGCATTAGTAATGTTATTTTTGAAGTTAAGTTATACATTACTACTTTCCTTAATTAATTAATTCATTTTATCTTCATGTGATCTTTCCCAAAAGATTGTAATAATGGGTCCTTTTTACTCAGGTGGTTTTTTCAATTTTAATTTCTTGGTATACCTAAGGGTTAAATAATTTTGAGGCACAATTATTCTAAGAGTTATAGTTAATTACCATAAATGATGTCCTTTGGGTGATGATAAATTTCAAAAAAGTTAGGCACTTTTCAGCAAATGTCCCTCCCCCATGACTAAGCTGAACACTTCGAGTTCAAGCAAGTTTAGAAAGAATTAAAATTGGAGTACCGGCAAGCAAGATATAGTTAGAAAAGCAAGGGTCACTCAATCACAAGTCATAGAGAAAAAATTTCAAAAACTCCCCTATGTAAATGGAAAAAATGATGCTAAGTGTTGTGGGGGGATCACCTATTTATAGGTTGCGGTGATGCAATATTGCATACGATACATCGCATACGTGATATCACGTCCCTAATGACATGAGGAACAACAAAAATACCGAATTGTTAAAGAATTTTTTCGAAATTAATGTTGTAATTTGAGGAAATTGGGCTATTATGAAGGGGTTCTAGGGTAATTCCATTAATTCTAAAGGCACAATTAATGATGATAGTGTGGATTTTATCAATAAAACCTTGGGTGGTAAGAAAAAGATTAGGAAAAAGGTTATGTGAGGGTTCATGAGAACGTAGAAATTCAGAGGGATAATAGTAGGGAAAGAAAATTGTTAAAATTATACTGAGGGTAAGATATGTTGTGTGTGAGCTATGTCATAAGTGAGAATTACAAAAACAATTACACAAGTGGGTCCTCCCCAAAGTAGGTTCTAACCTATAATGCCCTTGTGTAACCACACTTAAAGTGTCTATGGGTACTAGAAGGGTTAAATGAAATTGGCACTAATTCCACATAGCACACACATGTAAATATCACCAGAATGAGGTAAGAGTTCAATGTTACACATGACACGAGCTATAATTACATGAACAGTGAGATGAGATGAAGTATAGATGGGATCATAGAGATTGGGACATGAGGTAACTGGCCCAGGGCATAGTGAATCCTGCATGTAAAGCATGATTAAAGTGTCATTAACCTGTCATTCCAAGATTAGAACCAAGTCTATTCCTCTAATCAGTGACATTGCATTGCTTCATCCCATGATGAGAAGCTATGAGCGTACCATAACAACAAGGCGTATGATCACTTGACGTTTTATTCAAGGGAGGAGTCACTTTTGTTTTATGGCACTTTATTTTTTTGTTTCTTCTTTTTTCCTTTTTGAATAATGAATCTAGAGAAGCCACCAACCTTCAGGCATGGGTGCATGTCTTTCCAATGGGACCCCCTAGAACATCATTTTATTTTTGAGTGCCCTTTTGATTACTCTTACTCCCATTTTTCATTAGATCTACAAGGATCTTAGTACAACCACATTGCATGATAACTCCCACAGACGTCACCAAAGAGAATCCGCAAGTCCCATTGATGTCACATCCTAATCATTCCCTTTTGGTCCATCCTTCTTCATTCTAGGTACAATGAACACAAAATTAATTTTAAGTTTTTTAAAAATGTCAAGAATATTAGTGTACCCTTGAACAAAACCTCTTATTTGTAGAATGGATGAATGGGTGTATTGGGCTCACTATTCCAAATAATTGATCACTCATGGCTTAATAACATAGAACACACCTCAACCAAATATCCACATGATTTTCTTATTCATAGATGAGATTACTTACAAAAACGTAAAAAGAAAAAAACACAAAAGATAAAAAGATAAAACAAAAAGTTGTAAAATTAAAGAAAACTAAAAAATATTTATTAATCCTACTTGTTATTAGAATGGGGGGTATCCCCCATAACTAAGTGTTTGAGTATGGCAAGGATTAATAAATGGAAGATGAGGATCCTTGCATGTTGGAAGTATTGGGGCTTGGCCATACTTACCCCATAGAGGTTCACACACTTGATTATAATGAGCATAGTAGGGAAATTTGTATGATGTAGTCCCTGGATAATGAGTTGACCCACTATGATATTTGGGACCGTTAGGTGGTATGCAAGGATCGGGTTGTCACTCTCCATTTCTATGCTCATTGGGCCATATTGTTGTTGGAGTGTGAGTTGGTGGCCCTGATGAAGTAACATGAGGTGTTGGGTTCAAAGATGAGGGTGCACCATGGTGTGGGACTTATGCTAAGTTGGAAAATGTAGTGGCCTTGGAATTGTGTTGTTCCTTCTTATAGTTTTGTTTAAATAAGGAGTGCTTTGGATGTTGAGGAGGCCTCTGACTATTGTTGGTAGTAGTAGCACAAGCAATGTTCATGGGTTGTTGTGGTGGTGTTGGAACCTTAGGAATAGTTGGTGGCAATATGGAAGAAGGAAAAGGATGAGAATGTTGAAAGTTAGGAGGAGTATAAGGTGCACAAGGTGGTGGTTGTGTTGGAGGCATGGGTTGATAGTATTGAGGAGAATAGTACGATGGTGAGATAGAGTATGTTGGCCCAGTTGGAAAAATAGGATGTTGAACAAGATAAGAATTTTGATTCCAATGATATGAAGGGTGTCTCTAGTTTAGTGGTGGTCTCCCCCATGAGTGGGATTGTTGCCACTATGATCGAACACGGTATCTCTATACGAACTCTGGATGTAGCGTGTTTCCCCAATGCTTATATAAATGTAACAAGATTGGGCATTGGCCCTTGGGGTGATCATACAAGAATATATTGCATTCATACATATGATTGGCAGTTGAGCTCTTATTTTCCTTATCCCTTCTTTTTGATTGTCTAATGTTTTGTCCTACTTCTTAGGTTGTCAAAACTCTATCTCCCATAATGTTGATAAACTCTCCACACTTTTGATACATCCATTCCAACATCTTATTAATCTCTACCTTGGCTTCTTCTAATCTTTGTTGTATTGGCAAAGATGATGTTTCCACCTTGAGATTGGTTGATTTCTCCTTTTTATGATCATGGACCTTTGTTAAGTTGAGTTTTTGGTCCCATTAATGTTTTTCAACACTCTCCCATCTAGCTAATTTTCCTTCTTCTTTTGCTACCTGCTTAATAAGCTCTTGAACTTGATGGATTTGTAGTTTGTATAGTTAATTGTGGACATACATTCCTAAAGTCTCTCTTGTCTCATTACGTAGCCCATCAATAATATGATACACTAGCCTTTCCTTGGAAAACCCATGGCCTGGACAGTTGTTTAACAGTACATAATATCTTTCTAGGGCCATGTCCAAGGGTTCATGTTGTGCTTGTTTCCATCCTTGGATTTTTTTCCTCAAGGTTGACACTCTTGCATAGGTTTGATATTTTTCGTTAAAGACTTCTACCATTGTTGACCAATGTCGTATCAAATTTGGTTTTAACAATCTATACCATTCTTTTGCTTGGTCAAAAAGTGTCATGGGAAAGAGCTTAAGTTTTTGTCAACTATTATCAATGTTGTTCCATGTGCAAGCATCGTAGAAGGCTTGTAAATATTCATGCGGATGTAATTCATAGCCTCCTGAAACTTTAGGAAACTTGTTTAAATCGAGCCTATGTAGACGGCTCTCTTTATGATGCCTATGTGAGATTTGAACAGCCTCTTGTATTTGTGTTACGCTTGGGGTTCAGCGTCATTGAGTAAGTTATGCTTTCATGTGTTGGAATGATGTTTCTTTCATTCATGTTTATAAGAAACCCCCACTTCAGGTTGTGTACTCCAATCTTCATCGTCATATAGTTCATTGGTTCTTCAATGAACTTCCTTACTAAGTGTGGCATTATTATAATCTTGTAGGAGAGGCGTTGTTGTAAATTTGTGTGTGAATTTATATGTGAATTTTAATAATTAATTTTTCTAAAAGATATATCATTAAGTCCTTATACAATGACCTTGTATGATATAACTACTCTAGATAACTAGCATCATCTTTGGCAATGACACTAATGATGAGTGGCGAGGTACCCCTACACTCAACCATACGAATACGAGTGTTACACGCATGATCTAGTCGAACTCTGCAGATGAACTAGTTGTGGCATCTAGACAGTTAGCCTTAGGTCGTAGTTTGTTGTCTTCCCACATAGACTAGTATTAGCTTTATCATGCATAGTTTAGTCCAGAGTGAGGTGTATGATGGGTTTCTAACCTAATGCTACTCCTAAAGGCAATGGAAAGTAATATTAACTAATCTAGGAGAGAAAGGGTAAGAGAATCTAATCTAGCCTAATTGCGATGAGCATCCATTCCTTGATTATCCATACACATCTTGGACTTTTTGCATGACTACCACTGGGATTACCAAGCGCAGATCCTAGGTACGCTACTAGGTTACCAAGTAGTCACACTTAAATGCTCATAATCAAGTCATACTCATTCTATGTTTTAACATGAGTTTAAGGGTGAGAAGAGATTAGCTAGGAAAGCAATAAATAATAATTAATTAAATAATTAAACGAAGTGAACACTACAATGATGAACTAATTTCAATCTTTATTTTCAGTCATGTGCATGTCCAAGTACGTCACACTCAAATAAGGATGCCGTACAATTACAATTACCACATTGCAGGCAAATACTAGGAAATTATTCTATGTCTGGAGGCAAAAAACTACTAGAGCTTCACTAAGGGACTAGGACTAGATGTGAAACAAGGGAGAGCTGCCTCTTATTTATAGAACTGGCGATGGGCTGTGATATCGCGTGCACGATATCGTGGTTCCCAAAAATGTGACTCATCAGTAGCAAAATAAGAAGATGAGCTATGGAAAATGGAAAGTGCTAAATAAAATAATAGGGACCCCTCCATCAGAAAATAAGAGGTTCAATTTTGTGATGAGGAGGAATCACCACTTGATGAAGTGGTGAACAGAAAGGCCTTGCCCATCCAAAAATTTGTTTCTAACATTTCAGCCAAGGTTGACAAATTATGGGACTCTTTGGATGAAAAATTTCAAACTACTTTAAAGATTGTTGAAGAATCCAAAGAACAAAATAGTTATCATAATCATAGGAGGTGAAAAGAAGTTGAATGTACCTACTAAAGAGGTAAGGGCAAAGCTACTACAGTAGAAGAAGTTATGGAGTCTAACTCTGATGATGAAACTAAATGTAACATTTGCCAATATGAACATCCAAGGGGATTTTGTCCTATAGTGTCACACTTAGAAGAGGCATGGATGTATGAATTGAATCATTGCCTAGCACATAGGCAAACTCCAAGGTGATTACCTTATCCTCAAGGTAGTCAAAGGTAGTTTCACCAACAACAATAAGCTTACTACCCAAGTGGAACTCCTCCAAAACCTTATGAATAATACCAATAGTGGTACCAAACATAGTCATGGGAAATGCCACCACCAAGGTAGTAGTACCCTTATAGGAAACCAGATCCATACAGGTATTATGTTTAGCAACCCATCTCCTCTAGAAGTTTTGTAAGTCATGCATCATTCCAACATCACTATTATCCTCCAGAGTACCACCAAATACATTCACCATCTACTTGAGGGAAAAACCCATATCCATATCCATACCATCCTCCACATCCCTCTACACATACACCTCCACCTTCAACCCAATTACCTCCTACTCCATCCATGCAGGGTGAGATTCCTTCATAGCTGCAATAATGAAATGCTATAAGGCTATAGACTCACCATTAGTTTTTCATCCTAGTGGTTTGGACAATCAATCATGAAAAAGACTTTCTTCTAACCTAGTACTCCTTTCCAGCCCTCACAACCTACTTCAGCTAATCACCCTACATCTCTAGCATCCTCATCCTCTACATCAAACACCTTCGAGTGCCCTTCAAAACAAGGGCCACCTAGGATCTACACTACAATGTTAACCCATGTAGTTTCTGACTAGATTAAGGATGGAAATCTTCCTACAAAAAGATCTAATCTAGGAAGTCCACTCATTTATCTTTAGATTGCTAGAAAAGTGCCATGTAAAGCTCTTCTTTACTTTGGTTCTAGAGTTAATTTCATCTCCCATGACATGTACAAGGCCTAGAACCTAGCACCTCTTAAGAAGAGCAACATTCATCTAGAGTTAGCAAATTAGTTGATTATTGTCCCTCTAGGATTAGTAGAGGACATTGTGATCACAATTTATGGGTGGTTTTATCTTGTTGATTTTCTTTTGATCAAGGTGAAAAATTGTAAAAGTGACTTCCCCATAATTATGGGAAGGGCTTGGTTAATCACACTTGACACAAGAATGGGTATAAGGCACCTATCTTTAGAAATATCCAAGGAAAATGAGGTAGGAAAAATTCAGAAGAAGTATATTCCATGCATCACATACAATGATAATAAGTGCAATTGCATGAAAACAATTTGGTCAATCAAGAGTATCCACATTAAAGCATGCAATCAGTGTGCCCAAGAGATTAATATTCAAAGGTGTCTATACATAGTAGCCACAAAGTAGGAGGGTACCCAGTGGTTGATGGTTGATTTAGATAGTAGCACAATATTCATGGAGCCAATTGAGATCCTAACATGTGCATAGGTTAAAGGCATGAAAAAAATTGAACAAGTTCATTCCAAACTCTCTAATGAAGATGATGATACCTATTGGGGAGAGTTGGAAATCCTTGATCACTTCAAGTAGGAGCCCTTACAGCTAAAAAATTTACTAGTTGGTATAAAGTATGCATTTTTAAAGAATGGTAAATCATTCATAATTAATGCCAAACTTGCTCTTGAGCAAAAGGAAAATTTGTTGAAAGTGGTGAACAAATGGTCAATAGCCTTTGCATGGTCATATCCAAAGCTAATATTAATTTATCCAAGGATATGCTAGCATCGCATCTACATTGCCCTAATCATGAAGCCTAAAAGGTAACCACAGAGGTGTTTGAACCCCAAATTAAAGAAAATTGTTAATGAGGAGATAGAGAAACTCCTCAAAGCAGGCTTTATCTATCCAATCACAAATAGTGAGTGGGATAGCCCACTCATAATTGTACCAAAGAAGGGTTGCAAATGGTGGGTTTGCATCAACTTTAAAGTGTTGAATATGGCAACATTTAAAGATCATTTTCCTTTTTCATTTGTAGATCAAGTGTTATACACCATATTCATGCATTGTTATTATAGATTTTTTGATGGTTATAGTGGCTATAACCAAATCCAAATTTCACCCAAAGATTAGGCCAAGACAACATTCACTAGTCTTTGCGTGAATTTTGCATATTGTAAGATGCCATTTGGTTTGTGTAATGCCCCTACAACCTTTCAATGCTTGGTCCTTAGTATCTTTCAATAGTAGATTGTTAGTGGTGTTGAAGTCTTCATGGATGACTTTTCCACTTATGGAGATACCTTTGAGCAAACCTTAGATCGACTTGAGAAAGTACTAAAGAGATGTGTAGAGACAAACCTATAGCTAAATTAGCAAAAAAGTGATCTCATGGTTTAAGAAAGCATTGTTCTAGGACACAAAATTTCACAAAAAAGGATTGAGGTGGATCCAAAAAAACTAAGGGTTATCCAAGGAATAACACATCAACTGGAGATCATTAAAGATGTTTGGTCATTCCTTGGACACACTAGCTACTACTAACAATTCATAGAGAATTTCTCTAAGATCACAAAGTCATTTGTAAAGCTTATAAAGAAATATTTACCTTTCATCTAGACTAAGAAATGTGAACACGCATTCCAACAATTAAAGAAAAAAGTTGTAGAAACACCAATCCTAGAAGCACCATACTAGTCTAGACCATTCCATATCATGACAAATGTGTCTAACTATGCTTTGGGAGTAGTACTTACATAGATGGATGATAAGAAACATCCATATTACATCCACGTCATGAGTCAAAGCATTGTGGGAGCATAGTTAAATTACACCACCATGGAGAAAGAACTAATGATAGTGGTGTACATGCTAGAAACATTTAGGCACTATGTGCTTGGTTACAAAGTATTTCTACATACGAATCATAGAGCAATTTTCTTCCTCATGAACAAGCCAATGGTAAGCCCTCATGTCATATAGTGGCTTGTGATCTTGCAAGAACTTGATCTTATTATGGTAGATAAAAAAGGGATTGATAATGTGGTTGTTGACCACCTCTTTTACTTAATATGGGATAATTAAGAGGAGGAGAGCCCGCTCTCTAATTAGTTTCTAGACAAACTCCTCTTTACAAGAGCAATAAGTGAACAAACACCTACAAAAGAAACATGGTACAGTGACATCCTTACATATCTTCTCACTTAACAGATGTCACAAGACTTGGATTTTAGAAAGAAGAAACATTTTCTTCATTAGGCCAAATACTTCATGCAAATCAATGAACACCTTTATAAGGTATGTGTTGATGGCCTAATTTATTGGTGTGTCCCTAATGAAGATCAACTTTGCATTCTCCAAGATGCTCATGAAGGACCTTGCAAAGGCCACTATGTAAGGAGATGCATGGCTATAAAAGTCCTAATGGAAGGATACTATTGGCCTATAATCTTTAGGGATGACCACCATTTCATCAAGTCTTGTTAACATTATCAACGTGATAAGGGGATGGCCACTTACATGGAAGGTCCTCAATAGTGGATTCAACCACTAGAAACTTTGGACATATAGGGCATTGACTTCATGGGTCCCATCACAGCCATGTCCAATGGAAAGGTGTATAATATAGTAGCAATTGACTACTGCACAAAATGGGCAAAAGCGATAGCCATTACTGATTGTACATCATCCATTGCTACCAAATATATATAACAACATATCGTGAATAGGTTTGGGATGCCACGTTCACTAATTTGATAATGAAACTCATTTCACAAGTGCCAAATTTAGAAAATTAATGCAACACTTGGGGGTAAAACATAAATTAACAACACCTTACCACCCCCAAGCCAATGGTTAAGTAGAGGTAATCAATTAGGGGATTACAAAAATACTAACATGAACCATTAGCAAATATAGGAAGGATTGGAGTACAAAACTTGACAATGCTCTTTGGGCTTATTGTTTAACTTTGAAACTTCCTATTGTCTATTCTCCCTATGAGTTAGTATATAGAAAGCTTGCAACTCTTCCAATGCAATCCAAGCTCCATATACTCTCAATGGCCTATGATCTAAACCTTGACCTAAGTCTATCATAGAAAGAAATATTGATCAATCTAAATGTGTTGGATGAAAATCAATTGGTGGCCCTATCCTTGAATGAGGTGAATAAGGCATTCAGCAAGCAATGTCATGACCTTAGAATTAGGAAAGTAAAACTTCAACTAGGAGATAAGGTCCTCTACTGGAACCCCACACATGTACATCAAAAGAGAAAATTCCAAACATTGTGGAAGGGGCCTTATATAATTGATCAAACCTTTCTCTCTAGGGCCATGATAATCTACAAACCTGATAGCCCAAATAAAAAGAAATTGGTCAACATTCAACAAATAAATCCTTTCCTAGAACCAAGATAGGCTAGTGCAACTATGACCTCAATAGATGAACAACCATGTTCTATTTTTTAGATATCCTCCTTCCAACTCAGTTATGGGGGAAATGACCATTTGTGCTAACCATCAAATTAGTTTCTTAGTTTTGCTACTTTTTGTTTTTCACATTTTTTATTTTTCCAAATTATTTATTTTACAAATTCCTGATTTTTCTAATTTTACACCATCTACCTTTCAACTTTCTTGACTATTTCACATTTTCTTATATATTTTGTTTTGTTTGGTTTGATTTAAGTATGGTATTTCCTCATTTTTGCTAATAAATTTTCTTTATTACCATAGGACACAATGCCACTATTGTTGTTTACTAATGATGGTTTGTGCTTAATGTGTGATTGTCGATATTTGGTTCCTATTTTTGAATTTTTATGTCTGATGTTTTTGACATGGATTATTTTTCATGGAACAAGTAGTGAGTCCACATCATCTACCCATCCAATGAAATCTATGGTTTTTCTTGTTCTGGGACTTTGAGGTCCCTTCCATTAAAGAAGATTTTAATCAATTAGTGACCTTGGTAGTTTCAAAATTAGAAAGGATTCAAAGGTTTTTAAAGGGTGTGACTTCAAAGGAACGTGTGACTCTTTGTACTCTTCTACTTGCTTGAGTGCTTGAGTGTTTTTCATGGACTTCTTATGGTTCTACACCAACCACTAAAAGGAAGTCAAATAACATTGTTGCATGGTGCAATTCTCATTCAAAAACAAAATAATGGGAATTCAAAGCATACCCCTTCAACATGAATATATTATTGCATGATGTGGTTTCCATTTCAAAAATATATATATTTAAAAATAAAAAATAAAAAAAACAAAACAATGTGAATTCAAAGCACATCCCTTGGACAAATAAAATGGGCTACAAGCACTAGTTATGGGACTTGAATAGCATGCACCTATGCATGAAGGTTCCCTCTAACTAAGACCCTCTCTCTCACTTCCTACTTCTCTTTTCCTCTCTTTTTGGAATGGTGGTTGTTTTGTGGAAGCACTCTTATGTCTCGAGTGAGTGGATCAATCTTAGAGTAGTGATGCAAAGTCACTGAAAGCATCTGGTTTTGGTCTGGACTAAGGATGGATCTTCTTAGGTTATTTTAAACATAAATTCCACAAGGGACTTCTTATGACCTCAATTTGGAACTCCATTTCACCTTCTCTATCATCCATCCATGCTACCATAACTCACCTCACTATTAAGTTCTATGTTATGCTCTATGTCTTGATCTGATGTGTTGGGATTCTTGCATAGATTCTTTTGGCTTAGTCCTAAACTTTTCTAGATCATTAATTAATTATGGGGCCCATGGACTCTTCAGTTGAGGTTATGCAAGGGCAAAAATGGCATCAACCTGCTATGGGGAGGACCCACTTGTATAGCTTTTTTCTTAGTTAGTTAAGGTTTCTTACCTTTAACATTGCCACAATCCTATCATTCGCATATTCCATTGAGTATATTACTCAGTGCTCCTTAATCTTTCATTTCATTCATTCACTAAATCAATTTTTCTTCATTTTTTCAAATTTATGAGATTCAACACCCTCTTCTCATGTTTTCATATTATTCCTAGTCCTTTAAGCTTTAATTTGATCCCAATTTCATCCAAAAATTTCCTGTATTTTGAAAGTTTGATCAAAGTCAATAGAATTCAATGATGTTCAATAGCTACATTGATAAGGCCTCATCGATGTAGTCTAACACAATGTGTATAGCTTATATATATCGCCTAGCACTTTGAAATTTTTTTGTAAATTGCTTGTAACACATGGGGAGTTTTTGCAATTTTTCAGAGCCAATAACCTTCTAAGAGCTCTTAACTTCCCAAGCATTTGTCCAAATCACTTTATTTTTCAATCTTTCACTTATGAGAGGTAAGATCTTTATTGTGGGGGCCACAAACCTTAAGGTTTCGGATGAAAAATTGATGAAAATTTTTGAAACTTTTTCTAACTTCCCCAAATGGTTGATAACCTTAATAACATATAAACATCAACCTTTTTAATAGTTAACCATTTCAACAACCTTTAGGATGATTTATTAATGATAATACATAAATAAATGGTAATTGGATTAATTAAATCAGTCATAATCACAACTTAGCCAAGTATAACTATCCTTAAGAGATAAGACATCTCAATTGCTTTAAGGTTACACAATGATTTCTAATCCATGATCTCATTGTGATTATAGATGGCATCAAAATTGAAATACCTACAAGAAGGAGAAACCTTACAACCATGAGAGAAGTAGCCTAGTTCTAGAAGGGTCTAGCAAGAACAAGGCTAGGAACTTCTAGAGGTAACCCATGTAATGGGAGCTCTTCATGAGGAACCCAAAGTGGAATCTATTCAACAAATTTCAGAAGAAGTGTCGATAGAACAATCCCAATGAGGAGAAGTTCCTGGACCCATGCCAAGGCTTGAGGTCACTTTGACTCAAGCCTACCTTGATATTAGTAGGTTCCAAGAAATTCAACAATCCATTCTTCAAGAGATAAACTTCAAGCCATTTTTGAAGAAAGCTCCAGAGGATGTTAAGACATAACTAAAAACCTCTCCCATGTGGCTAGTAATCATCTCCAATGGGGAATGGTACATGGAAAAAACATATCTCTTCTAGAGTAGGCAAAGGTTTGGGTCCATTTTCAAAATCAAGGACATTCAAGTGTCCTACTTAGTAGAAGCAATTGCATAAGAAGTTGGGTTTCTTGATACTAGAACCTAATTGGCTACATTATTCACAAAAGGTGATCCTGAGGCTAAGATGAACTAGACCTAGCAATGCTACAGGGTTGACTATAAGGAGTATGGTGTGCTCACATTAGCAAAGTGAATTTACTTCAAGATTGTGCCCTATCACCTCAATCCAATGGTGAGGCCAAGTAAGGTAACCACCTTTTTTGCCTAAACATGTGCCCTTCTAAGTGGGAAATTTCTTGTTAACCTTCCATAACTAATTTACTTAGAGATCAAGAAGCACTTCAAGGAGAATAAATGTGGAAGGAAGACCCTACACTTTTCGTGCCTCATCAGGAAACTTTGTAAAAGGGCAGGCATTGTTCGCTATTTTAATGATACCCTCAAGTATGCTCATTCGGCCTCATGGATAGAGATCATGAAAGATAAGACTCCAACAACAACTAAAGAAGAGGGGAAGCCACTACCACCACCCACTCAAGAAATAACATTCGAGGTCTGCACAACCATTGAGCATTTGTGAAAAATCCAAGAATAGCTCTTAAGTGAATAGGAGCAACAACTAGAAATGAGTGGGGTAGATCCATTTGTATACCAACCCATGATAAGTTACCTTAATGAGATGGCTCAAACAATTACCCAAAAGGATAGGGGTGGTCCAATCTTCTTTTCCCAATGAACATAGCTGCCTATGAGGTTGGATCCCAATGCTCAAGAGGTGATGGTGTCATCATTGCAACACTATTCATTTCCAGAAATCTCTAGTAATGCCACCACTTTCTTGGTGCAGTTGGAGGAAGGCAAAGAGGCAATTGTCTTGGTGATGTAGCACTATGGATAGGAGACAGTTGTTGAAATGGTAGATTACCATGTATCTAAAGCATTAAATCCATCCACAACATCTATACGAAATGTATCTACACTTCACTATGTGTAGATGTCTGTAGGCATGGTCAATAAAAAGTGACGTAGCCCAGCATGAAACGTTGCTGGAAAAACTAATAGGAACCAGGCAATTGACTCTAGACATCTTTGATCTTCTAGAGAACATCACTACAACCCAATCAAAGCTACTAAACATAAGGGGTAAATGTATTATCCTAGAGGGTCAACTCAAAATGATCCAAGAAACAAACCAATGCTTGACCATGGAGGTTGTTGAACTTTGTGCCCAAATTGCAAATCCTACGATCCTCAACCAAATAGTAACAAGAGACAAATCTTTAAAATAACTTCAAGAATGATTTTAGAAGGTTGAGGAGGAGGTAGTAATGGCCATCTTTAACCAATCCATAGCTGAAGTAGAAACACACTCAATCCAGAACAACTTGGAATAGATGGGCTAAGAGAATGAAGCCTTGACCGCACAAAATCATTGCCTACAAAATGTTGATGCTCAGAAGGATCAAATGTAGGAATTTCTTCATTAACAATAATAGTAGCTTACTAGGGTAAAAAATGAACTAAGGATATTGGCCATGAAAAATTGTAATTTATCAATGGAGGAAGTGTATGCCTTGTGCTAAAAATCAGCCATCAATATCACCACCTGGAAGAATGAGGTAATCAAATTTGACAAAGTGAAGAATTACGATAGGGACCAAGTTGGCTTACAAAAGGAAGTGAATGAAAAAGAAATTCATATGATGAAAGAAAAATTGAATGAATCCTCTAGAAACTCCAACAAGGAAGAGAGATGTGGCAACCCATCATTGATGGGATTGATGCCTACGACAAAGTAGAAGAGTTGCAAATTTAGGAGATGATAGAGTACATGGAGTTGACCAATCTTTGATATGAAAACTTGAAAATGTTAACTATTGAATGACCATGGTTATAATTAGAATAATAAGTGGCTAGCTTGTACCTGTTATATAAGGTAGAGTTCTAAATCCACAAAGACACCAAGCAAAAGCTTGAGACTCTCAAAGCCCGATTCAAAGATCAACGATCAATTGTTGAGAACCTAACTACATGGATGAATGACTAATAGGAGCTAAAAGACACAGTTAGGGAATTTGACATTGAACACAAATAGTTCATTGCATGATTTATCAATGTAAAGGAGTTATTTCCTACAATCCCATATCCTTGGGATGTGCCCATTGCAACCCACATTGGGGAAGCTGCATGGATGGTGCATGATCCCTAGAGTAAGGAGGAGATAATGAAAGCACTACTACATACTTTCCACCTCCCGCTTGAAGTTGCAATAGTAGTAGGATAGCCATAGCCACCTCAACCACCACCCATGTGTGAAGTTAGTGAAGGTCCCTTGGAGCCTCAGGAACCATCAACACCTAGGAGTATCTAATCTTCTCCAACAAGCTATCGAAGGAACATGCTATCGAAGTTTTGAAGAGTTGAGTCATGGTGTTCAATTTTGTGTCCTAAAAACCTTCATTCTTTGTAAGGTGTGGATTCGTACTCCTAGGCACTTAATTTTTTGTCAAGTCAGTCAGTTTGATTTTGTTTCAAGAAAAGTTATTCAATAATCCCATACCTTCCCAATTTTGTAAAAGAACTCAAGGATCATTTTTCATTTAGTCATGGTGGTATGATGAGTCACGTCCAATTGGTTACATCAACAAGGCCTCATTAATGTAGCATCGTCAACTGGTCTTTGTTGAGACATCGCATCATGCATCGACAAGGCCCCGTCGATGCTATGTTGGTTTTCTTGATTTTTGGCTATAAATACGCACTTTTAGCCAAATTTATGAAAAGTAGAGATTGTAGTTGCAATAGAGATCTTGCATTTTTTCCATGTGAAAGTTAGAATTTTCCCCCGAATGCTTGCAGCAAGAGTCATTAAGTGTATGGATCTTTATTTGAGTATTGTTGTACCTGAGCACAATAGTGTGTGCAATAATAAAGATGAGCTTTTTGATAAACCTTGCAATAGTTTGGATAGATTAGCTATTTAATTTATGCATTTAATGTTTTTAGTTATTTATTAAATGTCTTTAATTAAGTTTTAATTATTTTTCAATTATTATGTTAATGAAGAAATTAAGCCTGATAGAGTACAGACATAAGTATGACCACTTTAAGTGTAACACATATTCGCTTGGTAATCCTAGCAACTTTATTGCTTGGTACCCCAAGTAGCATAATGCTTGGTCACCTAGCAGTGGATACATGGGTTTAGGATGTGTACAGAAAGTGGGATTGAATGATTATATTAGGATTAGTTAAATGATAGTTAATTATTTATTTTAGATTAGTTAATCAAATTCCTTTTATCTACATTTTCAGCACCAAACTATAAAACAAAAAATGATAAAAATCAATGTCTTAGTTACACTTAACCATACCAACGAATGTCACAAGTGTAATTGGAAAGACAATGATTGACCTTAAGGCTAGATTTACTTCCTAAGGGACTAGTGCACCAGAAATGATAAAAGTCTGTAGAATTCAACCAGATTGTGCATGAACACTTTGTGATTCATATGGTTGGACTAGGGGGGTACCTCATTGCTCATCACTTGGATTTTCAAAATTAACACTCTTACCAATAAGGTAACACTTCATTGGTTCACCAATCATCATGGTTAGGCTATCATAGATAGGATAAAGACAACATGATGATGATGATGTGTTTTAGATGCAAGAGAATGCTATTCTAAATATGGATGTATGAGTTGTACATAGTTGATGTAGTTTACTCTATATCCATTATTGTAATATCAAGGACTATTAGGTGATATTAAGTAATACATGGCAATGAGAGGTGGCTCAAATGATTAGATAATTGTTAGAGAAGGATTTGTAGGCAAATGATTATCCTTTTGAATCACACTTAACATATTAACAACTTCCTTACAATATTGTCCATCCTCTTCCCATCCTAACAAACCTCTACCCTACCACCCTATCCTTTCCTTAAGGCATCATTATATGCCTCTATAGGATCATCACCAAGAGGGTTAATGTTCATTCTAAAGACNGCCTCTATAGGATCATCACCAAGAGGGTTAATGTTCATTCTAAAGATAATTTTCTAAGAAGGTCCATGGATGAGTGAAATCCTAACCTCTTTTTGAGTAGCTGTATGTAGTCTCAAAACTAGGTCTTATGACTTAGGGAACAAGCACCATACCTTCACTCTAAATGACTATCCTTTGGTTATATTACTCAATAATTATTCTAATATATCATGTTCATTATATGTATTAATATGTACTTATAGTTAAATTATCTTATATTTCGTCAATCCTCACCCCTGAATGGAATTATTTATCAACTTATTTTTCTCACTTTTATTTTTTATATTGCTATTTTTTAAATATACTCAATAACTTCTTCCTCTAATAGGTAACTGAAGTAGTTAGCTTACTATTTTATTAAGCAAGAGGTTGTTAATTTAAATCATACTTATGGCATTTTTATATTTCTCTATAACTTTTCTAATATATCTTGTTGACTATGTGTCATATAGGGTATCAATAGTCAAATTATTTTAAGTTTACCCATCTCACTTAATTTATGGTTTCTTTCTAACTTCTACAATGGTAAGCTTATCCTTCAATTTAGATGCTCTCACTTAATTTTTTTGCTTTCTCATCACTATTTTATTTTATTTTATTTTTTCCACATATTTTTTGTGATTCTTACATTATAAAAAAACATTTTATTCCATTATTTTTTCAAAATTTTTAATTTTTCATTGTCTTCCATCTAAGTGACCATGTTAACTTTGTTTCACTTATTTTCCTTGCTATAAGTAACTATGAACTTTTTCTTAACATTAAAAATGCTCATTAATATGTAAAAATATGATGTTCACCATGCTTATGCAACTTTCATTTGTAGATCTCAAGTACATATAAAAATTACCAACTCCATGTGTAACTCAGATTTTACCTAGATTTTTTTACATTTAAATTAATAGTCAAAAGTTGGTAAAAGATGGATGAAATATACATGACTACAAATTTTTGATATAGTTAAATTTTTTTCAAGGTTAAAAATAACAATAAAGGATGTATGCATATAGATATCTTTTTAATACCATGTTCTTAGTTAAAACTAGTATTAAAGAGTGTATAAAAGGCGATGAAATACACATAAATATAAGATCTTTGATAAATTTGTTAAACTTAGCATGAAATATTGTATTCAAAAATATATTTTCATACATGTGATGTAGTGGGCCATGGTGATACCTATAAATGCAAGTCCATCATCATGTCAAACTCATCTTTTGGTACAATCCTTAGTGAAATTCTTGCAATTTATTTTCATGATTTTAGAGTTACTTGTTGGTGCTTGTAGTGGGGTGACTAATAATTGTTAAATATCTTTATTTGAGTGAAGCAAGCTTGAATGCATTTCATGAATGACAATAAATATCGAGAATGTTCTTCACCATTACAACATTTCACTTAGTATAGATTTTATTTTCATATCATTTACATTTATAATGTCATTTACATTTCCTATGTTATTTACTTTTCTAATATTTGTTAGTTATCTAGTGAAATAAGTACAACTACTTTAGAGTGCTAATGTATAATCATCTAATAATCTAGTAGTATTTTTTCATGAATCACTTGGGAGCAAAGTCTCTTGGTAATCCTAGTGCCAATTATACTAGCCCAAGCTATGTATGAAAGACTAGGAATGGATGCTTATCATCATTACACTAGCTTAGCATTATATTTCCATTGCATCTTAGATACTAGACATTATAATAATTTTAATATGTTTCACCATATTGTTTTAAGAGTCATTTCACATCATTCAATTGTATATCTTACTAAGAGTTAAACTATATACTTTGAACCTTGCTAACTCAAGAAGAAAGATAACAATCATGGGCTTGTCATTAATACACTATTATACACATATTTTCCCATCCATGGATTATGATCTAGTCATGTGCATACACTTGTGACTTGTATGGTTGGACATTAAGAACTCTTGTGACTCATTATTAGCATTGTTACTAGGGATGATTTCAATGTATACTAGTTAATTAATTTTTTAAAAGTTAGTTGTGTTTTCATTTTACAATTTACCCTTTAGACTTATAACAATTTTTTAGACATACATTTAAGTACAAATTGATTAAAAATAGCTTCCACACTTTGAAACACCACTAAATTTGGGCTACAGTGTCTCAAATGCAAATTTGTCTGAGTGTCAACATGAAGCAGATTTTTTGAAGTGTTGAGACTATGCTCTCTATTGCCTTAGAGTGTAGTCAGCTTAGTGGTTAGAAAATGAGAGAATAATTAATAAGAGTCAACCAAGATATAATTTGCTTATCTAGAGAAAACAAAACCCTCTCAATGGAGGAGATACACACCATTCGATAGAAGATAGGTATTGAAATAAGCACGTGGCAAAATGATGCTAAGAAGTATGAAAGATTAAAGGATCACTTCCACAACTACATGGGAATGTACAAGGAAATCATTGAGAAGGAACTTCGAATGGTGAAGGCACATATCAACTCCCTTAGTGCTTAAAACATTGATTGGCGAGCCATTTTAGATACTTTGCCCTTGCCCATTAGGTGGACTTAAAAAGTTGAGACCTGTAGATTCAAGATCTCAAAGATACATGGAGTTGGCAAATCTGCGATATGTCAACTTAGCCATGTTAATAGCAGGATTCCTGAGGAATGAGCTCAAGAAGTAAGTAGCAGCCACTTACACAAGATATGAAGCTGTGTTTGCCCGAACATAAGAAAACGTTGTAGATATTAGAGGTTGAAAACTCTGAATTGGAGGTGGTAAAGGCCAACTATCAAAGTCAAAAAGATGTAGCAGCAAATTTGGCTTGATGACTTATAGATTACTAGGAACTAAAAGATAAATTTAGAGCTTATGAAGAGGAATGATGGCTATTTGCAACATGGTATGTCAAGGCTAATCAAATGTTTTCATAGCTGTTGTGTCTGTGGGAAGTGCCGACTCCATCAAACATTGGAACATCAACATGGATAGCTTATGATTCTCAGACAAAAGAGGAGAAACTTCATGTGCTTCTTCAAACGTATCAATTTCAGAAGCCTTGAGCGTAGGACAATGGAAAGGCACCGATGGAGGAGCTGCCACCATTAGGAACCACATGAGTTCCACAAGTTTTGTATTTTGTGTTGGTGTCCAAATTTTTTTTCACACTATGACATAAAAAAATCCATGATCAATCAATAATCGCATACCTATCCATTGTTTGTAATCGAATGAACTTGTTCCTCATTTTGTTTGACTTGAGGATGAGTTTTTATTCAGTTGTGGTGGTATGATAAGTCATGATTTGCTAGGCCTCGATATTGAGTATGTGATATTGCAGGCTTGGAAACGATGTCAGATATCTAATATCGTTGTTCCTGTGTTATCCTATAAATACAACATTGAGGCGCATGATAGAAGAATTTTTTTCTGGGGGGGGGGGGGCAAGGGAAGTCTTTAGTTAGTTTTTAGTTTTTAGTTCTTATAGTCAGTTTTAGTGTTCTTTCCAAGTGCATGCCTGCAGTGTGATGCTTGTAATTGTATGAAACCTTTGTTCGAGTGTGACATACTTGGACACACACAAAATCAACAATAAAGATTGAGATTACTCTATCATTGCAACATTCACTTAGCTTCTAATTATTTTAATTATTGATTATTTATTGTTGTTTTCTTAGTTAATATTTCTTTTATCGTCATTTACTATTCCGGTTGTTAACGCAGAATGAGTATGCCTTAATCACAAGCATTTAAGTGTAACTACATGGTAACCTAGTAGCATATCAAGTAGTTCTTTGAGTGATGTGTGCTTGGTGATCCCAGAAGTAGTACATGAAGTCTAAGATACATATGGATGATAAGGGGCGAATGTTCATCCCACTTAGGCTAGCTTAGATCTTATTTCCTATTGCCCATTAGCTTAATTAAGTTATCTCTTATTGTCCGTAGAAGTAGCATAGTAGTAGGGATCACATCATACACCTCACTCTAGACTAAACCATATGTGACAAAGCAAATACTAGTCCAAATAGGAAGATAGCAAATTGCGATCAACGTATAACCATATAGGTGCTACAACTAGTCCATTCGTGGAGTTTGACTAGATCACACATACATGTTCGTATTCATATGGTTGAGTGTAGGGGTACCTCGCCGCTCATCAAGTACCATATAAGATAACAAATGTGATTGTTGTCTGATGAGTGGCGAGGTACCCCTACACTCAACCATACGAATATGAGCATGCACACGCGATCTGGTCGAACTCCGTAGACTAAATGCCTTAACACCACAAGAAAGAGTTGGGGTTAATCGTTTGTTGTCTTCCTAGGCTTGCTTATAAGTGTCACGGTGTATGGTTAAGCAAGTCTGAGGTATGTGATTTTTTTGGTATTTTTCAGTTTATCATCTATGCTATCAGAGGAAAGGGTCGAGAAACTAAGCTAACTCTAACTAATTTCCTAAGTCTAAGTTAACTAGCGTCAGCATCCGTTCCCACTTATCGGACACACCCTGAACTATGCAACTGTGGCTTACCAAATGCTAATCGTTACTAGGATCACCACATGTAACGCAAGTGCTCAAAGTGGTCGTACTGAGGCACCTATTTAGCTTAAGTGTGATAAGCAGCCGATTCCTTAGCTAGCCGTACACACCTGTGGGTGCTCGTAACTAAGTCGTACNAAGTCGTACTCATGCATTGCGACAAGCAGCCAATTCCTTGACTAGTCGTACACGTCCGTAAACGCTCGTAATCAAGTCATACTTGTGCGCACTAGGAAGTAGTAAATAAACAATAATAAAACCATGTACTGCAAGGTTTATCCAATCAAGTTCATCTTTATTGCCGTACACAACTTGGGTTCAGGTTACAAGCT
>MNCI01030902.1:678554-774646 GCA_015680685.1 Gnetum montanum | reverse complement strand
AATGGAAAGCGAGAAGGGCCTTAGTTAGAGGGAACACTTTGGTTCCATAACCAGTGCTTACAGCCCAAATTTTATTTCATCTAAGGGGTGTGCTTTGAATCCTCACTTTTGCTTTTTGCTTTGCTTTCTTTTTTGTTTTTTTTGTTTTTTATGTTTTTATGCGTGGGGACCACACCATGCAAAGACTTCTTATTTTTATTGTCTCAGCTTCTGATTATTGGGTAACATCGAAACGACAAGAAAACCCAAGAAGAAAACATCCAAGCACCCAAGTGAATGACCAACACAAAAACATCAAGTTCCCTTGAAGTCACACCCTTTGCAATCCTTGAGTCCTTCCTTAGTTTGAGAAATGCCCAGTCACCTGTTCATTGAAGTTCTTATTAAAAGGGAAATTGTACATTTCCAAGCCAAGGGAAACCATAGACTTGATGGATGGATGGATGAAGTGATCTCATTGCCTGCCATATCAAAAGAACATACCTTAGTATCAACAATGTAACTTAAAGGTAAAAACCAAACATGAGCAATCAATGAAAAACAGTTCATCCCATCGGCCCGAACACTTATTGGGTGACGAATTTACATGATGGATGACACACACACACACACACACAAAAAGATAGAAAAATATAACGATGTTGTAAAACAAAAACAAGAAAAGTTAAAGAAATTTGTAAAACAAAAATGTGTAAAACAAAAACGTTGTAAAACAAAAACGTGTAAAACAAAAACTGAAAAAGAACTGAGGGCCCCATATGGTTAGCATAGGTGGCCATCTCCCCCATGACTGAGTTGTAAGGGAGAGATCCGAAATAGTGAGCGCCTATTTGAATTTCTAAGAAGTGCCCAACTTCTCCCAATTGATGATCTTAAATTCAGGGGTGGAAGTTGGCGACGCTCACGTTCCAATGTGTCTATGCCACGGTTGTTGGCATGAGTTTCCTCAGTTCGTTCCATGCATATTTGTTTGCCCCTACGAGAAGCTGTCAACCACGGGGTGTCTACTACTTCTTGTGTGGTTGCTACATACAGGCATCTTTGTTGCAGAGTTTCCTGGGCACACCTGTGACATGGAGACATTTCCTCCGTGTCATCACCCGATGAATCACTGTATGTGATGCATGGAACTATCCTCTTCTCGATCTTTCCACATATGTTTATCTTGGAGATTTCCAAGGAAAGATCACGGATCCTAAGGCATGCATCTACTGTGCTTAGCCATGCCCTTCCCATTATAATTGGGAAGTCCCCTTCGTTGTTGTTAACATCGATCACTAGGAAATCCGCTGGGTAGGACCAACCACACACAGTGGTAATAACATCCTCCACTAATCCCAAGGGAATAGTGATGGACTGGTCTGCCAGCTCTAGTTGGATGTTGCTCTTCTTAAGTTGGGGCAGGTTCCAGGCGTGATACATCTTTCGCGAAATTAAGTTGACTCCGGAACCTGAGTCAAGAAGAGCTCGATGTGGTGCATTCCCAGCGATCTGCAAATGAATAAAGGGACTCCCAGGATCAGTTAGTTTCCTGGGAAGGTGGCCTACCTTGATCCAGTCAGTTACGGTATGTGTTAGCATAACCGTATGCGTTACATTCCCTTGGACTGAAGGGTGCTCCGAAGTGTTAGTAGTTAGAGGCCTATACATATACCCGTCCGCTTGTTGTTGCGAGAGCCTATCCGGGCTCCTAGTTCTGAAAAAGGGTCTCCTTTTTGTACAGTTATCGCCAGAACTAGTGTCCGGTTGGATATTTACACTCTGAATATTTACAGATCTCGCGGCGTGACGTTGCTGCGGTTGGGTAGGTAATTCCCCTTGCATTGTTGGAGCAGGAGGTGTTATGGGAACTACTTGAGGAAAAGGTGCGGGTGGAGTTAGAGGATGGACGGAATGTGGGATGTCTCCCGGAGGAGAAGGAGTCCTTCTGAAGTACTCCCGAGCGTAGTAGTGACGGCGTGGAGTGTGACTCATAGCGTCACCTGGAGAAACTGGCTGCTGCACATAATAACCATAAGGATCAGGCTGCCGGTAAGGGTATCGATGTGTTGGCTGTGGCATCCCCCATGACTGTGGGTATTGCCACTGCTGATGTTGCTCGATGGGCTGCGGAGGTGTTCCACTTGGATAATACGTCAAGGGTTGGTGGAACTGCCTCGGGTTACCTTGTGGATAAGGTAACCTTCTGGGTGTTTGCCGTTGATTAAGTCTTGGATTTAATGCATACACCCCAGACTCCTGCAGATGTGAGATAATTGGACAACATCCCTTAGGATGGTCATAGTAGCAGACCTCACATCCACCATCATTGTCTGAATCAGAATTTTCAGCCTCATCGGAGTTAAAGATCTTTCCCTTACCCTTGTTATGTGCAGGGTTAAAGTTTCTTCGCTTGACTTTTCCTTTGTCACTACTTTGCTCATCCTTAGACTCCTCTACGATTTTTAGGACTGTTTCTATTCGTGAGTCTAAGGAATCCCACATTTGGTCTACCTTAGCCGATACCTCCATTGTTAACTTTTGGATCGGCATGGTTTTCCTGTTCACCAACTCTGCGAGGGGTGACTCATCCTCCTCCTCACAGAATTTCACTCCCTTCTTGCGAAGGGAGGGATCGCGGTTGTATTCCTCCGCACTTTCTCTTTTACGTAGCTCACCCTCCTCTTACACTACTTGTTCCAACAAAACTTCAACTTCATGGACTCTTAATTGGGAGAGTCTCCCTTGGGCGTAAGTCCCAAGAGTTCTTCTCATTTCATTTCATAGCCCATCCACGAGGTGGCGAAGTTGATCCCATTTAGCATACCCATGGCCCGAGCAACGATGTAGCAGTGTATAATAATGGGCCATGGCAGCATCCAAGGATTCATCAGCTCCATGTTTCCAGCCTTGGATCTGCTTACGCAAATTGGACACTCTGGAGTATGTTTGATATTTGTTGTTGAACAATTCAAGCATCGTACTCCACCTCCTGATGGTTTCCAGTTCTAAGGACCGATACCAGCTCTCTGCTTCTTTAGTGAGTGTCCTAGGGAACAACTTGAGTTTCTGCCACTCATTATCTATGTTCTGCAAGGCACAGGCATCGTGGAATGCCTGTAAATGATGTTGAGGATCAGTGTTGTATCCCCCTTCAAAACGTGGGATATTATTTATGTCCAAACGCTTAATCCTACTGTCTTTTAAATGCCTTGTGGGAATCCTAACTGCCTCTCTAATATCAAGCATGCTTTGGGTTGCGAATAGGGGTTCTTCATGATCATCTCTTTCATGACATCTATGATGTCTACGTGGTGGTTCCCTATTCTCCCTATGTTCTTGCCCTTGTACTAACTCCTCTCGACCTTCTTGTCGAGGCATTTCATCTCTTTTACCTTTACTCTCCACGTTATGCTCATGGTGGCTGCGCCCAGATGTGGAAGGAGAGGGTGAATGATGAGATGAAGGAGAAGAAGAAGGGGATCCATCACCATGGTGATGTTTCTTGCCTTCTCTTCGGCTGCTTCGGCCCCGATCGTTGTGATGATCAACGAGTCCATCATTAGTGTGAGTAGTTGTTCCTGTCGTGAACAGTTGGTGCTCACGAGGATTAGAGCCTGGAATATGTATCGTTGATCTAAGGCCCTGATGCCTAACCTCTTCACTAGAGTGAGGAGGAGGAACATCATTTTCTAAGAAACCCATCGTGAGGGGTTCCTCTTGTCCTATTTCACTAATGACGTGGGGAACCTTGCCCTTCAACAGTGAATGTTGGCTCTCTTGCCTTGCATCCCGAATACGTTGGGCGTTTGTGGGTTGATAATCCCTCGTGTCATGGTTATCCAAAATGTATTCAACAAGTAGCTCATGCATGCCAATCTGTACCAAGGCACGGAAAAGCATGTTGGGAGCAGAGCGATCTGGGGGTAACACGATGTTACCTTGCATGTCTCTCCACCGCAGTTGCTCATCTTGATGGAAAACAAAGGTAAAATCCGGCACATACTCATCGGGATGAGTATATGTGACTTTGGATTGTTGAGGACATGGTTGATTTCGGTTATGCGTATGATCCTGACTTTCTCCTGTATTGTCCTTAGGTGAGTTGATTGCATGAGAAGAAGCCATTTCTAATGGTGTGCTAATTTTCACCGTTATTTATGTTCTGAATTAACTGATTAACCCTAAGGTTCGTTTTAGGCTCACAACGATGTGAGTGATATCCCTTATGTTCAATTGGCGTAAAAACACTTAGTCCCCGGCAACGGCGCCAATGATGAGTGGCGAGGTACCCCTACACTCAACCATACGAATACGAGCGTGCACGCGCGATCCGGTCGAACTCCGCAGACTAAATGCCTTAACACCACAAGAAACACTTGGGGTTAATCGTTCGTTGTCTTCCCAGGCTTGCTTGTAAGTGTCACGGTGTATGGTTAAGCAAGTCTGAGGTATGTGATTTTTTTGGTATTTTTCGGTTTATCTTCTATGCTATCAGAGGAAAGGGTTGAGAAACTAAGCTAACTCTAACTAATGTCCTAAGTCTAAATTAACTAGCGTCAGCATCCGTTCCCACTTACCGGACACACCCTGAACTATGCAACTGTGGCTTACCAAACGCTAATCGTTACTGGGATCACCACACGTAACGCAAGTGCTCGAAGTGGTCGTACTGAGGCACCTATTTAGCTTAAGTGTGATAAGCAGCCGATTCCTTAGCTAGCCGTACACACCCGTGGGTGCTCGTAACTAAGTCGTACTTATCACACGTTCTAGCCTAGCAATGAGTAGCCGATTCCTTGACTAGCCGTACACATTGGACTACCACTGGGATTACCAAGCGCAGAATCCTGGAATACGCTACTGGGTTACCAAGCAGCCAATGCTCGTAATCAAGTCGTACTCATGCGTTGCGACAAGCAGCCGATTCCTTGACTAGCCGTACACGTCCGTAGACGCTCGTAATCAAGTCGTACTTGTGCGCACTAGGAAAGCAGTAAATAAACAACAATAAAACCATGTACTGCAAGGTTTATCCAATCAAGTTCGTCTTTATTGCCGTACACAACTTGGGTTCAGGTTACAAGCTGCTCGAATAAAGAGCCGTTCACTCTAGGACTCCTACTGCGGGCACATGGGAAAAATTCTAACTCTGGAGTGATCAATCTGCCAGAGCTTCGCTACTTCTAGCCAGGATTTGGAAATGAAGGGAGTGCTGCCTCTTATTTATAGATATGGCGGCGGACCGTGATATCGCGTACGTAATATCGCAGGGGAAGACGTGATATCGCATGGGATGCGATATCGCGACGGCCGCGATATCGCGGCACATGCAGGTCGCGTCTCATCATTGTCCTATAAAATTTCTAGTAAAACACTACTTTGATATTTAAAAAGATAACACTAGTTTAATATTTAAAAATATAATTTATATTTAATGGCCTCGGTTTCCATTAAAGATTTATCTTATGTGTCACTTTATATTAAATGTTCACATTTAATTTTAATGTATCATTTTATATTAAATATTTGCATTTGATTTTTAATTGGATGTTAAATAATTATTTCAAGAGTTACTTTACCTTAACTCTGTTATAGCTAAATACCATGAAACTTATTATCAAATACAATTACATGTTGAAAACGCAATTTACTTCCCCCTTATTGTTAATTTGAAAATTTATTAATTTTCATTTTAATATTCTATATATGTTCTATCAATTTTGACCTAAAACAAATTTCTGGAAGGTTTTATTTGTAACACATATTTATGCATATAATCAACATAATATCTTGATAGAATTCAAGGAAAAGCTATAATAAGAATTAATACTTAATTATATTTGCTTATTATCTCTATAAAAAGTGATACTATTTTAACCATTTCAGATTATCATTCTTATTTTTTATTTATTGAAAGAAGGAGACTTGGAGTAGAATGGGCAAATGGTCCCACACCCAGGCTTAGAATTGCTTGTTTGATAAAAGGTAGAGCATAAAATTGTTTCTTTTGCCATGAATTCTTATCAGCTTAAAATCTTGTGTTTAGGTGATGATGAAATCTTGTTCAAACCACTCCACATTTTCTTTTTAATCACATTCTTATGGTTTAGGATTTGAAAGGAAAAGATGAACCATGAGGCTTGGTCGAAAAATTTATGCACAATGCTACTTAATAGCAATGTATGTTCATCACATTGGAAAATCTTGCATCGACGGACTATGAAGCAACAAGAAGTAAAGCTCCATGATATTTAAAATGAAACGCAAATGAGCATTAAAAGGAAGTCCTCTAATATTGCATCAATAGACTAAGAAGCAACTAGGAAGCTCCATGGTATTTAAGTGTTGTTTCACTTGAAGCATAGAAAATCTATATACTCTCATAGCACCCCCTGAAATGCATTTTTAGAGTCTTGAGACCCTACTAGAAGCATAGATTAAATAGTTGCAAATTACAAGAAAGTTACATAGGGACATACTGAGACTAATTAATAGTGCAAAAGTTTATTTTCTTTATTTATGAAATTGACTGAATTTTGGATGCCACTTGTGTAATTCATGAGAGCTGGATTTCTATGAAAGTAGGATTTTGTTGGACAGAGAAGAATTTATGGACAAAATTCAATTTCAACCATTTCAATAAACCTAATTTATTAGAATTAAATCTATCTCCTACAAGGAAGTCAAGTTAGGAATCTTGCCAATGTGTCTATCTATCATGTGGGGAAGACTAGGCTGGGTATCATAATTACCTAAATCCTTTCTATGGTTCAAATATTTTTAATTACCACATTTCAAAAGTGTTAACTCGCAACATGATGGAACAACCTTAATATTTCAAAAAGCTAACTCGTACCTCACAATTTCGTAATGGGTAAGTTTATGGTTAACACTAATGGGCGAACATAACTGAGAATTCAGATTTATAAACAAGGAATTAAAGATATGCACCGGGGTGGGGTCGGGTCGGGTCGGGTCGGGTGGTGGGGGTAGATGACGAATTCCAAGGTCCTGACAACACCTGATAATGGATCGAAGATCAATTCCCCAATACTCTACATCCTTGTCCTGCTACAAATTCAGAATGACATTCACCCCGGCGTCATTCTTTAGATGATGAACATCTCTCTTTCGAGGCTGCGACCCAACAATCAAACTGGGAGTAATTCGTGTGTAGTTCATCCCTGCAAGGAGCAGAAACTTTAAAACACATAAGTTTCCAAGAAGCCATCCAACAGACCATGTATTTCTAAATTTCTTTACAGATACTATAGTTTGTAGCTGTTTCTCAATTCAATTTGGCATGCAGCAGATCTAAGTATTAACTAAAATAAAAAAACAAAAGAGAACACGTGGTTGAGAGGAGATTAAGACCGAGATCATGGTGGTACTCATAAGGGTTCCTCATTTGTTCCTGCATGATCCTGTTGTATTCCTGAGATTTCAACGAAGCTTTTACGTTCATGGCTTTGGCAGCGGAAAGCCAAGCTGGATTCTGCGTCCAGTAATTGAAAATGGTCGGATTTCGTGGCGCCCAAATCTAGATCTGGATACCACTGGTCACTGCTTGCAGTGAGACTCACTTGAATGCAGGAACCTGAGGAGGCCATCTGAGAATGTGGTTTGCTGTTGAACAGTCCATGTGAAGTCTCCTGTGGTTTAGCTACACGTAGACTTAATTTCTTGAAAAATCTGGATCTGCACAATAAAAGTGGTGAGAGCAGAGGGAGAGAGGGAAATAGAGCTAAACTGAGGGACTCTGAGTAACGGAAGATTGTCATGGTTCAGGTTTGGAATAATTTAGTACGCCGGGTCAATTTATCTTTGTTTTACTTTTAATTAAAGGGAATCTTCCTTGATTGCTTAGATTGTGGGGCATCTGAAATTTGTCTTGTTTCCGTGTTAATTAAAGGGAAATTTAATACGACACCGAAATATGGCTAAATTTTGGCGGTTACGGCCACTTTGTTAAAGTTTAGCTTTCTGTTTTAATCCAATTTAGAAATTGATTGAAATGAAAATGTTAATATCCTGTTTCAAAGTTTGTGTCAATTTACAACTTAAATTCTCTGGAACCACCCAAGCTTTGTTTTTAGCATTTAAGATGTTCTGTGTACCATATGGTGGTGGCTTGCAAGTATATTTAGGAAAAGAAAGCAATTTGATAATGGTGATTAATATTTAATTATACAACTTTGTTACAGTCAAATGGTTATATAAATAAAATTATCCAAGATATATAATCTAATTAATGCATTTTTTCCATTTTAAATATCAAGTTAGAAGTTAAAGTTTCAAATCTCTTTATCTATTTTTACTTATTAGTATAAACATATACTTAAAATTTTTGGCAACTTCAAACCTTAGAGATGGAACATGCATGGATACCATACATGACATGCAAGGGAGTTAAGCGGTAATGGAGACATTTCCATTTTACTGAGCAAAGAGAATTGAGTAACCACGATATGTAAAATATAATTTAAAAATGCTTGAAAAAGAAATTTAGTGATGCTTAAAAAATTAAGAAAGGGAAAATTAAGACCAAAAACATTTAAGTCCTCGAATTCCGTAAAACTCGACCACTACGAAATTCCGTCAGGGTAACGTACATCTATATTGAGAAACAGTAACGTACATCTATATTCAGAAACAATACTCAAAATCTGGAATTTAATCTTTTTTCTACCGTTCCATGTGCCTTATTCGTCGGAAAGCCCTCTATTCATCAAAATTCTAGGCGAAGAGTAGTGAATTAGCGACATACAGATGGGCGATAGAGCTTAGGCCATAAAATTTCAAGCTTTGTTCAAACAAGCAGTAACTCCGGGTCTTCTTCGGGGAAATAAAACAAGCAGAGCTGATTTTAGTCAAAGTCCAGGTCCGCAGTTGCACTTCCACGACGATAAAGACGAGTTTTTTGATTCATCCTTGCAACATTTGAGATTTTTTTTTTATAAATTTATATTTTATTTTATGCACTTTACATTTGTGTTATTAATGCAACAATTCATTTTGATCAATTAAACAAATTGTTAAATTATACAAGCATGACCCCTTCGAGCTTCGAGGATACTGACACTTGGTAGCTCATCCATGCTTTAGTGATAGTTGCTTTATCAATGTTGTTGAGTTTAAAGATAGTTTTCCAAGGACCAACAACAATAGGAGAGAGTTGCACCCTTCATGCAAAGCCTTTAGGTTCACTGCTACCTAGTGGACCAACAAGGTAGGATTAAGAGATGCTCATGCTACATTCACCATGCCTTACCATGGCTTCAAGCACGCAGAGGCACATGTACCTATAGTTGCTATAGTATTATTTGGTTAGCTATTTTAGATAATAACCTTGTCTTTTAGTAGTAGGCACATGTACCTATAGTTGCTATAGTATTATTTGGTTAGCTATTTTAGATAATAACCTTGTCTTTTAGTAGTAAACGTAGTGGAAAGCATACCTAGTAGCAATATTAGAGAAAGCTTGCACAACCTCTCTAATATCATAATGCTAGAGTAAGGAGCTTGATATTCAGTTAATTAGATCTACTAATGGTAATGAATTACAATCCCTTACTTGAGTGGCCAAGGAGAGAATTTTAATCCAAAAATTTTCATTTTAGTAGGTAGCATAATTACTTCATTCTTAAGTATTATAGAGAAATTTATGATAGTAAGCACTTGGTAGACACATCTTTTTCCTTACTAGAGAAGGCAAATGGAATCTTTTACTAGAATTTACTAGTCATGAAGGTAGGATATTCATAAGAACCAAGAAAGACCAATAGCATTTTTATAAATGGAGCCAACATTAATAGATGACATAGGCATTATTATCAAGGCTACATGCAGTGGGAAGGCCAAGGAATAATCCAAAATCTAAAAACTAGCCTTATGTGGCAAGGCTACATAATTGTCTACCTATTTTGCAACTTGTGTTTTCATCACATAATTGCTTAGCAAGGTTAGTTATCAATTGATAAGCATGTGAGGAGAAATACTTCAATAGCTAACCGACTAATAAATTCCTTATTGCCCCAAGGATTGAGTTAGTTTTTCATAATTATAGCTTTATAGTAAGGAACTTGCTTATTTAGGTGCATGTGTAGACTTCTAAGCATCCATTTGGGAATAAGAACTTCTTTGAAAATATGCCAATACATTGATGATCTTTAAACATCAATCAAGGTATAGGTGTCTACCCTTACAAATAGTGGGGTTCCATGTAATAGCATTAGTTTCCATGTGTGATTTGCTAAGTCATTGCACTACTTCCACCCTCATCCAAATGTGTTTCTTATAACCTTATTGAAGAGCTTACTGTTACTTGCTCATGGGCCTCATCATTCAGTTTGTTTCCTTATCACAAATCAACACACTATAAGAATCTTCGTATCTATGGGTTAAGGTTGAATGTAGTTGTCAAAGTGTAGTTTTAAGACCTATTTAGTAGGTTAAAGAAGTTTACTAGTTACTTTTATAAAAAATGAAACAAATAATCCAATCTCGAATGCAAGGTAAAACATATAAAAGAAGTTGGAAAATATTTAAGAAAATTGAAAATATATAAAGAACAATGTAAACAAAAAGTTGAAAGAGTGGATAGCCATCATAGAATCTTAACATGGATGGCCATCTTCCCCATGATTGAGGTGGAAAGAGGAGATCCAAAGAATGGAGCATGGTCATCCATCAATTGAGGTGTCCATGTTATTGGTTATCCTTGATTCTAGGAAAGGTTTCACTTGTTAAGTGTTGACTAATAGTAGTTTTTTTGGACTCAAAGGATGGTCAATTGTCATGGCCCTAGAAGCAAAAGTTTGTATGAATGATATAAGGTCTTTCCCATAGTGTTTGAATTTTTTTCTGTTGTGGTACGTGCATGGGGTTCCAATAAAGAACCTTATCTCTCAATTGGAACTTAACTTATGCATAATTCATGGCATTGTTTGACATGTGCCTTATGCTCCTCATTCATGGATAGGGTTCCTTGTTGGTTTTTGTCTAGCACATTCAATGTCATCAATCATTTCTTTTGTGCCAAAATTAAATTAAGCTCAAGTTCACAAGCCATTGAAAGTGTATGGAGCTCCGTTTGAATTAGAAGGATTGGTAATTTTCTATACACTAACTCATAAAAGGAAAAACAAATAAAAAGTTTCAAGGTTTCTTGTGTATAATCCTTTGTTTATATTTTAGTAGAATTATAGTGTAGTTTTCTTTTAAATATTGTTCCTATCCTTTATAACTTTGTTATTATTTATTTCAGATTCATTTACTATTTTAGGAAATTTATAAAACATATATAAACATGTGTGTATATATATATATATATATTCTTATTCTTAATTTTGTTTTAGTCATCTCATATGTATTTATTCTATGATATTTGGATTGATCATTACTTTTCCTAGGGTTACACATTGATAGTAGAGACACCCTTAGCTTTTGTCTCTTTAAACAAGTTTAGTAACATGGTACTATAATTTAAATTTAAGAAGCTACAAAAGAAGCCCTCTCAGTAAAAATGATGCTAAACAACCTTATATAGACCATAGTTATGGTAGTGAGGAAGGCAGCAAGGGTGATGAGACGCGATTCGCATAGTCCACGATATCGCGTTTTCCCTACGATATCGCGTACGTGATATCGCAGTCTGCCGCCATATCTATAAATAAGAGGTAGCTCTCCCTTGTTTGATAATTAGGAGAAGTTAGAAGTAGCGAAGCTCTAACATTTTGATCCCTCCAGAGTTAGATTATTTTTCCGTACTTGCCCGCAGTGTGGTGAATGTAGTTGTACGGTGTCTTTATTCGAGTGTGACCTACTTGGACACGTACATGACTAGCAATAAAGATCGAGATTACTTCATCATTGCAGCATTCACTTTGTTATTTATTTATTTATTTAATGTTATTTACTTTTCTCTCTCTCTCATCCTTAAACTCCTAGAATGTGGAACGAGTATGACTTGATTACGAGCATTTAAGTGTGACTACTTGGTAGCCCAGTGGCGTATCTAGGATCTACGCTTGGTAATCCCATTGGTAGTCGTGCACGAGGTCCAAGATGTGTACAGCTGATCAAGGAATCGGTTGCTCATCGTTCTTAGGCTAGATTAAATTTTCTTACCCTTTTCCTCCTAGCTTAGCTTAGTTAATCTTACATTCCACTACCTTCAGGAGTAGTGTTAGAATTAGGAACACATCATACACCTCATCTGGACTAGACCATACATGACAAATATAATACTAGTCTAGGTGGAAAGATAGCGAACTGCGACCTAAGGATAACTATCTAGGTGCCACAACTAGTCTATCTGCGGAGTTCGACTGGATTGTGTGTGCTATGCTCGTTTCGTATGGTTGAGTGTAGGGGTACCTCACCACTCATCAAAGGGAATAAATTAAAGTTGTACCATTAGCTATAGAAAAGATTTTATGCTTTCAAATGGAAGGTTGCCATCGATGATGGTATGTGGAAGTTTATTGGTGCTGAACATGGATGATGGAGTAGATGAGTAGAGTAATTTTTGAGTCTTCCAATATTACCAATGCTTTTCATAGTCTTCATCAATGTCACTACTATCACATCAAATGTTTGGGTGCATTTAGATTTATTGATTATACCATTGTGAGATTTAAAATAACAATGATAAGGAAGTGGAACATGACATAGTGGATAAGGTAATGTAAGGTATAACTAATAGAATGAACGAATGATGTTTAATCCATGACTTCTTTGTTTTGAATAATATGTGGAATAAAGAAGACTGATGATAAAATAGAATGAGAGTTAATGAGTGAAGCAATTAGAAGAATGTTAAAAGCATGATTATTAAAACATAGGTAAAATATACAAAGTAGTTGGCATAAAGAAGAACCTTTCATGGAATAAAATTAAAACCTTTTAAATCTAGTATGTTTGTTGGAAAGATTCTTGCACCTCATTCATAATGGTTTACTAAAAAGTGGTATCACAAAATATGTAATTAAACATTTTCATTTTCATCTTCGTAAAAGCCAAGTTAAGGTTGTTATTCCCAGTCACTTGCACCAATATATATTAAATTTAAATAAAGAAAGCTATAAAAAATAAAAAAAACATAGAGTTACTTTGGCAAAAACCTTCAAGGTGAAAAACCCCAGTAAAAAATTAGCTCTAGACCATTAACAACACAACTTTAAAAGATTGAAACTCAAGGAGAATTTACAAAGGAAGGGAGATGATTCTTAAGCTTATGCTTTGAAAGAATGTAGTGCTTTGGATGCTCCCTTTGGACTCCTTATATATTATCACGGATCCCTAAATTAAAAAGGGATAAGGTAGTTTATTTTGGTGGGGATAGGTATGGGACCAATTATAACATAGATACAAATAAAAATTAATAATGTAGGGTAGAAATGTCTAGAGAAAATCTAGGCAGATTTGCCTTCATCCACCTCACAATCCTTCCTCTTGAAGGTAAAGTTTCTTTGAAGAATCGTCCAACCCATTTTTAGGAAATTAGATTAGAAGAAGACCAAATGTTGATTGGCACTAGAGAAGCTTTTCAATAGGAGTTGACTTGGTGAGTACATCTCTAGGATTTGCTTTAGTTGAAATTTTATTCTGAAGAATCCTTTGCTTTTTAATTTCGTTTTGTATATAGTGATACTTTACTTCAATGTGCTTTGTTCAGGCATGAAAGGTTGGATTATTGGATATTCTTATGGCACTTTGACTATCACAGCCAATATTAATAGGAGTTTGAACAATGCCAAGTTTAGCTATTAGCCATTGAAGCCATATAGCCTCTTTACATGCTAAGTTAGCAGCAACATATTCAGCTTTAGTGATAGACAAAGCAACGCAAGATTATTTCTAACTTTTCCAAGAAACAACATCACCAAAAAGATTAAACACATATCTACTAGTAGATTTCCTACTACCAATATCACCATCCCAATTTGCATCAATGAAGCTGTAAAGTCCATTGGAATCATTTTTATAACAAATCTCGAAATTTAAAGTACCATGAAGATATTGGAAGACTTGCTTCATTGCAATCCAATGTTGTTTTCCTGGATTAGACATATACTTGCTAAATTTTCTAACAATGTAAGAAATATTAGGTCCAGTAGAGACCACTACATACATTAAATTGCTGATAGCACTAGCACATGGAATTTTTACCATGAGCTTTTTTTCTTCAATTGTCTTTGGCCATTGTTCAACTTAAAGTTTAATACCGGTTTCATAGGGTGTAGTCATAGGCTTGCAATCATGCATATTAAATCTTTTTAAAATATTTTCAATGTATGAAAACTATCCAAGCCAAAGCTTTTTATTAGCCCTATCCCTTTTAATTTTCATGCCCAAAATTTTTTATGCAGCACCAAGATCCCTTATCTCAAATTGAGAAGATAGATGAAGTTTTAACTCCTAAATATCATGTATGTTATTACCTACTATTAACATGTCATTGACATATAGCAACAAGATAACATATTTGTCACTTGTATTTTTAACATACATACAGGAGTCTTCGACACTTCTAATGAAGCCAAGATTTATCATGTGGCCATTAAATTTTCTATTCCACATGCTTGGTGCTTGTTTGAGCCCATATAGTGATTTTAATAATCAACACACCATATGCTCTTTTCTTTTAATTTCATATCCTTTAGGTTGAAGAATATATATTTCTTCCTCAAGATCACCATTGAGGAGTGTTGTTTTCACATCCATTTATTCAAGTTCAAGATCATAAGTAGCTGTGATAGCCAACAATGATCTTATAGATGTTAATTTTACTATTGGAGAGAATATTTCATCATAATTAATCCCCTTTGGTTGAGAAAACCCTTTATTTACAAGTCATGCTTTGATTGATTCCTAGATTTTATTTTGTACACCCATTTGTTTCCAATGGATTTTCTCTCTAATGGAAGCTTAGTTAATTTCCAAGTTTTATTTTTGTGAATTAATGAAGTTTTAGCATCCATTGCTTATTTCCACTTTGCATTTTGCATAGATGAACATTCCACATCATATGTTGATGGCTCATTATTTTTAGTAAACAAGACATATTCTTCTAAATTTGAGCGTAATTTTCCTATACAGGTTGAACATCTAAATAGCTCATCTTCATTAGAAGTATTTCCTTCCTCTTCATGTTATTCCTCCTCATTTACCATGCTATCACCATCTTGTTTGCTAGGGGCAATATCCCTAGTCAAGGGAGGATGTCCCTTAGGAATTTCATTATTAATTTCAATAGGCACATACATAGGAGTTACGTCATTTGAAGGAGTTTCATTATTAGAAGATTCCTCCTTCATGGATCCACATTTTTCTCTAAGGATAACATCTTGGCTATAAATAACCATTTTAGTTTTTAGGTTATGCAACTTATAAGATTTGACACCATGTCCATATAAGAAAAATACATTTGATAGACTTAGAGTTTAATCTGGATTTATCAAATTTTGGAAAATGTACATAGGCATCACAACCAAAAATCTTCAAATTGTTTAAATTAATGGACCTACCACTCCAAACTTCCTCTAAAATTTTTCCATTAAGAGCTGATGAAGGAGACCTATTGATAAGATAACATGCAGTCATTATTGCTTCACCCTAGCAACACTTGTCAAGATTAGATTTACTAAGCATACATTTGACACATTCCATCAATGTCCAATTGAAGTGCTCTACTACTCCATTTTGTTCAAGGTCCCTAGAATAGTATTTTATCTTTGAATGCCTTGTTCTTTACAAAAAAAATTAAACTCATTTGAGTAAAATTCAACACCATTGTAAGTTCTTAGAATTTTTATTTTCTTTTCTAAATAATTCTCACCAAGAGATTTGAATTCTATGAAATTTCCAAATACTTCAAACTTATGTTTTAATAAATTGATCTAGCTCTTTCTAGAATAATCATCAATAAAAGAAACATAATACATAGCACCTCTAAGAGAACTTGTTTTAATATCCTTAACTAGTTCACATACATCACTATGTATTAGTTCTAATATCTGAAGAGATTTACCATTACTTCTTTGAAAACTATGATGCCTTTGTTTACCATGTAGACAATGATGATATAAATCCAAGGAATCTTTTCAAAGCTTAAATTTACCTTGCTTGTAAAGTTCCTCAAGTATTTTTTCACCAAAATGTTCCATTCTTTTATGCCACAAATTAATACTTGAATTTAAATCAATAATTGGAAATTCACTTAATTTCTACTTTAATGTCTTAGGTTCTAATTTACACAACTTTCCTGTTTTAATTTTAGAAGCCAAACGAAATGAATGATGTAGTATTGAACATTTTCTACCTCCAAAGATAACAGTTAGTCTTGCATCATCCAATTCACTTATAGACAAAAGATTTTTAGTAAGTTTTAATGTACATTGATAATCAATTTAACTACTTCATTTTTAGATTAAATATTTAGCCTTCCATAACCTATAACTTTGCATAAACCATCATTACCCAATCTTACCATTCCTAGATCAAATGATGTATACTCACTGAACCAATCAACATGTGGAGAGTAGTGATGAGATGCCCTCGAGTCCACATACCATGAATACATATTAGCATTATCAGAAGATGAGACAACATACAAGTCTCCCTCTTGAGCAAGAGAGGCTTGATCACTTTTTGATACATTAATCTCTTTGCCTTTTTTCTAAGGGGCTTTACAATCTTTCTTGATAAATACTACATCACTTTGAGGTGTAGAAGTTTTCCTTCTTGCTTCCTTGGATAATAATTGATCAAAAATATTATCAAAAATAAAGCTGGTAGCTGTATTACTTACAACCATCACAAATGTCTCTCATGAATCTAGAAGTGTGCTGAGAAGTGTGATGCATTGATCTTCTTCATTCATTTTCACCCTCATATATTGCGATCGATGAACCAATATATTAAATACATTCAAGTGTTTTGTAATGGTAGTATCTTCAACCATTTTAAAATCATACAATCATTTCTTTGATAATAACTTATTTGTTAGGGACTTTGTTTGATACAAAGTTTGGAATTTATCCCATAAATCTTTAGCAGAAGAAACATTTGAAACATTAAGAAATACTAAATTTTATAGACATAAATAAATTGTACTTATATCCTTCAAGTTCAACTTTTCCCACTCTTCATTGAACATCTTATTTGTCTTTATTTCCAAAATTGCACTGTGCTAGTCCTTTTCAATGAGAAGAGCCTCCATCTTGATCTTTCATAATTCATAGTTGGACTCGTGAAACTTTTCAATTTCAATTTTGGACAAAGAGTTGATCATGATTTTTTCCTGCAATTAATTGACAAAATAATAGTGGTGCATGAATATAGCTCTAATACAAATTATTATTCCTACTTTCTTACACCAATATTATATTAAATTTAAATAAAGAAAACTGTAGAAAATAAATAAGACACAGAGTTATCCTAGGAAAAACCTTCAAGGTGAAAAACCCTAGAAAAAAATAGCTCTAGACTATTAGTAGCATAACTTCAAAAGATTGAAGCTCAAGGAGAATTTACAAAGGAAGGGAGATGATTATCAAGATTATGCATTGAAAGAATGTAGTGCTTTGGATGCTCCCATTGAGATCCTTATATATTATCACGGAACCCAAAATTAAAAAGGGAGAAGGTAATTCATTTTGGTGGGGATAGGTATGAAATCAATTATAACATAAACACAAATAAAAATATAAACAAGCAGGGTAGAAATACGGTAGATTTGCATTCATTCACCTCACAAAGGTCACTTAACAATGAATTTTGCTATTAGCCTTTTTGGATGGCTAATGTTTAATAATAAGGTGCTATGAGTGCCAAGTATAGTAAATTGTTATTTATAGTATAGTGAAAGTGAACCAAATTCATGGTAGTGTTTGAGTCTTTGGAAAACAATGTTGTAAATGGTTCAAGCATGGCACTCTTATTATTGGTGTTTGAGGAAGTCGTAAAATAGGTTAATTTACTTAAAAATATGGGTGATGCTAATTGCATGTGCAAGATTCTATGCTTTGAAAAGGAAGGTTGCCACCAATGATGTTGTTTGTAAGTTTATGCCATGGGTGATGGAGTAGATCTATCTAGTAGTTTTAACATCTTAAAATATTGTTGATGCTTCTCAAAGTCTTTGTCAAAGTCATCCATTGTCATGATGTGCTGTTGAAGGCCATTGGAAGTCTGGGTTCAATTCATGTGTTTAGTTTATTTCTACCTCGTATCACACTATGTGAAGAGTAATTAACTTTTATTAAGAGCCACTGAACAAACGATCATCTTAATTCAAGGTGATGTGAATGAATGCTATAGTCAATGATTTGACTATAACTGTATGGTGTCAGTTTGAACAATAATGGATATTTTACTATAATGCTATTAAAAATAATGATGAAGAAAAAGTGGAAGGTGTTGTAGTGGGTAAGGTGTAATTAGAATGAAGGGTGTTTGATCCATGATTTTTCTAGTTGCATGAGATGTGGAATAATAGATGACAATAAGAAAGACTAATGATGGAATATACTATGACTTTGCCAAAGAGAGTAAAATACATGAAGTAGTTAGAATAAAGTAGAGATTTGCTTTAAAGTCTTTGAAATCAAGTAGAGTAGTTTGAATATTTTCCATCATTATTCCCAAAGAAAGTATAATGTTGTGTGTAAGGAGATGGAGAAGAATCTTATGAACTAGATTCATTTGTCCAAAGTTTGTTGAGATTGCTTCCATTGCCAAATGACAAAACAAGAGATTGCAAGCAGCCCAAATTTGTGAGTTGGCATGGGATATTGCCACTCAGTATGTCCAAATCCAAATAAAGGTTTGATAGGTTGGTGAGACTTTCAAGTTCTTATGGCATACCTCCACTACACCTCATTTCCTTTAATTCCAATCATTGAAGTTTAGGGAAATTTTCTAGCTCATTGGGATTGATTGGTTATAAAGTCTAGATTTCCTATCATTGAAAGGCTTTCAAAATGTGCTAATTTTGTCAAAGATGAAGGTATCAGGCTACTTCCATTAAAGTAATACGTATAAAATTGTTGAAGGTGTGTGAGATTTACAAGCTTTCATGGAATAATTCCATTTAGCATACCAATGGTTAAAGATAACTTTGCTAGGTTGGAAAGATTTCCCAATTCCAATGGGTTATTATTGTTACTAACATATTCTTTTGCTTTCAAATATAGGCTTTGAGGATGGATTAGATTATTTCCCAGCCAAGATGGTATGAGGTTTAAGAAGCCATCAATGTCCCACTAGGATAGACTTAGAGACTTGGAATACCCCCTATTAGATTGCTTATATCTAACTTTAGCAATTGAATTTTACAGTGCATGTGATGTGTTGGAAATTACATTTTATTGTTAAAACATTGGCCACATGAATATGGATTATTTTTAATCATTAATTCATTCATTCCTAGTGTTGGGCTTGGAGTATGATAAAAATCCTTAGGTTTTCATAAAAATTAAATGGCCATGTCAATAATTAATGGTAGGTGCCATTCACCTAAATGGATGCTATGTCTAATAATAACTTGACCTTTTAGAGGTTGATGAGGTACAAGACAAAATGATGTTAATGGAAATGACAATGAAGTTTTCTATCATGTAGGATGTAAGGTAATTGGATTGAGAATTTTCTAATCCTTGACTTTTTCATCTTGGATGATTATAAAATTAAATGAAGTTTTATTATGTTTGAAGAATTATAGGATCCATTAAATAGATATTACATTTTCATAAAAAATAAAGATAGGCTCTATAAATTTATTAAATACCAATGAATTATCAAAAGCAAATCATAAAAGATTTTTGTTGGAACATTATACCATTTATAAAGTTGTCTTAAATTGGTAGTCATAGCACAAGAAAAAAGTATATATAATTCATCTTTAAGACCTCTTGATCTGGATAACCTAAAAATGCACTCTTATCGACATAAGAACTTAAGCGAACATTGCTGATAGCATGCATTTTGTAATTTATAGAAATAGCACTTGAGTGATAGTCACCTTTTTTATTAGTTTATTATATCTAATGTGGAATAAATAAAATTGTCTCTTACCTTTCATATTAAACCATATTATGAAAATTCTACTGACATGTGAAAATATGATTCAAAAATCTCACTATCCATATGTTTTATATGAAAATAAATATAAAGAAAAATTTTGGAAAACTAACTTTTAGCCTTTCATATATATTGATTGAAGAAAAAAAAACATCTGGACTATGGGCCATGTGATGAGTGGTGAGCAGACCCTACGTCCAACCATACAAATTACTAAGCGTTCATGCATGATGTGGTTGAATTTCTTGGACTTGTAACCTTCTAAGTACATTGGTCTCTCAGAAATGAAACTAACCATTGCAATCATTGTCTTTCCAATTACACTTGTGAAATGAATAAAGATATTTAATTTCTCATTGAATCTAACTAGCTAACACTTAACTAATTCTAACATAAGTATTCGTTTCCACTTTCCATGCACATCCTGAACACATTTAATGCTATTGGGTTACCCAATATTAAAAAGTATTGGGATTACCAAGGGTCAAGTGTATGCTCAAAGTGGTCATACTTATGTGCTTAATTAATTTCTATTTAATTTAGCTTAGTCTAGCTCAATTAATTACTTACTTAATTAAAAAATTATAGAAAATTTTGTTAAAATATTAAATGCATAAAGGGAATAATTAATCTATTTGAAAGTATTGTAAGGTTTATCAAAAAGCTCATCTTTATTGTTGTACACATTGTTATGCTCAGGTACAATAGTGCTTGAATAAAGATCTATACACTCTTTGACTCCTAATGTGGACACTTAGAAAAATATTCTAACTTTCAAGTGGAAAAATTGCTAGAGCTTCGCTATAGCTATTAGACTTATGTCATAAATATGGTTGGTGAGCACATATTCATAGGCAAAATAGGGAACCCCATTGATAGGTAAGCATCAACAAGTAAGACCCTATGTCAATGGGATCACGTCAATGGCATCCCATTGATAGGGTTGCATTGATGACATCCCATCGATGTGGCCAACCATGACACTTCATCATACCTCGACAATTGAATGAAAACTCATCCTCAAGTTCTTTACAAAATTTGGAAAGGTATGGGATTATTGACATTAAAAATAAGCAAACAGACTACACAATAAAAACTAAGTGCCTAGAGTGTACGATTTTACAATGATTACAAAATTTTGGTGTTTAAGATGACAACACTAGGATGAAATTGATAAAAATAATTCATTAGATGATGCAAAGACATTGGAGAAGATCAAATGGTCCTAGGCAGTGGAGGCTCATGAGGCTCTAAAGGACCTTCTTTTGCTTTAGGCACACGTAGTGGTTGAGGTAGTTCTAGTTGTTCTATGGTAGCTGCAACTTTTTATGGAAGATGAAAGACATCCAATAGTGCCTTCATCTCCTCCTACTTTTCCTTGGGATCATTCATATTCCAAATAGCATCTTAAATATGGGCCAAAGTGGGAACATCCTAGGGACAAGGCATAGTCAAGAACAACTGCTTCATGTTGATAAAATAGGTAGTGAAAAGTCTACATTCAACATTGAATGTCTTGACTACATTCTACAAATGCAGGTAGTCATTTGTCATCTTGGCCAAGTTCTCAGCCGTTTATCGTTAATTGGTAAACTTTGCCCTGAGAACCTCAGGTTTAGCATTGGTAATTTCAAGCTTCTGCTTAGTGTCCTTGTGATGCTTAAACTCTAATTTGATCATTAATTGGTAAACTCTACTTCATATAATAAGTATGAACTAACCATTTGTTTCTCTAATTTGGATTGTAGCCATCTAGTAGTCAACATTGTCAAATTTTCCTAATGGAGATTGACAAGTTCCTTGTACTACGTCATCTTCTCAATTTACTGCTCTTTCATACGAATCTCTTCTTTGTTGTAGTCATTGAGCCCATCAAAGATAGATTGCCAGACATCAACTCCTTGCTTGATCTGCTAGAGGATCTCATTAAATTTTTCCTTCACCATCTAGATGTATTTATGATTGATTTCTTTTTGTAGATTGACTTGATCTCTATAGTGATTTTTAACTCTCTCAAATTTGAGAGCCTCATTTTTCCAGGTAACTATTTTTATCGTAGATTTTTGGCGAAGGCCTCAAACTTCCTTCATAGAGAGATTTATATTTTCTACTACCAATATTCTTAATTCATTATTTACTCTAGCTAGCTACTCCTATGGTTGATGGATGAAATCTTACATTTTCTACTTTTTCACATCAACATTTCGCAGGCAATGATTTTTTACAGTCAACATTGCATTCTTATGGTACATTTGGATCAAGTTCTTTTAAATGATGTATGTTTTGGCATTGGCCATGAACTAGTCAAAGAGGACTTCTTAACCTTTTTGAGCTTGTCATCAAGCTACATGAAGGCTTCATGATGTGTTAATCTAGGATTGAGAAATGTGGGATCTGCAAGAGGGGTTCTTAATTTAACAACCTTCACAGCTAGGCATTCATTTTGTGCTTGGGATATTTTGAGTTTTCCCTCTAATATAATGCACTTTCCCCTTGCTTCTAATAGCTTCAAATGGGTTGTAGTGATTGTATCCAGAAGGTTAAAAACATCTAGAATTGGTTGTCCAATTCCCACTAGTCAGTCCAGCAACTCCTTGTGCTGGGTTGCAGTCAATCTACCACTAACTATTCCTGTAGAAGTTTGCACATCTCTTAGTGTATAAATGTTTGGTATAGACATTGTAGGTGCATTTAATTCCTTGAAAACTCTATTAACAACACCCCTACTATTGTCTCCTACCCATGGTGTTGCATCACAAAGATAGTTGCCCCTTTGCCTTTCTCCAGATGTACCAAAAAAGTAGCAGCATTCCTAGAGATTTCTAGGAATTTTTGCTATTATGGGAGAGATATCATTACCTCTCAGTTGTCAAGATTTGATCTTGAAGGCAATTGAACTCTTTGGGCTAAGAAAATTAGTCCACCTCCCTCCATTTGGTAGATTGTTTGAGCCACTTTGTTGAGCTGAATCATCACTTGGTGATACATAGATGGATCACTACCACTTGTTCCTACTCGTTGCTCTTGCTCTCACAAGGGCTTCTCTCAGATCTCACACATGTGCTTAAGGGTAGTGTAGGCCTCCAACATTATTTCTTGGGTGGGTGGTGAAGGTGGTGATTGTTGCTTCTCTTCTTGGATGATCTTGGTAGGCACCTTATCCTTCATCATCTCCACCCAAGAAGTAGATGAAGCACATTCAAAAACATTCTTTGTGTAGCATGCTATTTCTTCTATCTTGCATAAATTCCAAATGAGGCATGGGAAGAGGAGTGTCTTCCTTCCACATTTATTTTCTTTAAATCACATCTTTATCTCAAGATAGATAAAGCTGTGGAAGGTTGACCAAGGACCTATCACTTAGAGTGGCACATGCATGGGTAGAGAAAGTTGTGATGTTACTTGGCCTCATCGATGGATTTAGGTGAAAGGCCCTAATCTTGAAATATGTGCATTTTTCCATAGTGAGCATGCCAAACTCCTTATAATCAACTCCATAACATTTCTTCATCCATTTCTTCTTGATGTCAGGATCTACTTGCATGAGGATTTTAGCAAGGTTTGCTCTTATCTCTAGTAACCCAAGGGTCTCTACGATAGCTTTCACCAAATAGGACATCAAAATGTCCTTGATTTTGACCGTTGAACTAGCTTGTCGATTGTTCTAGAAACGATATGTCTCTTTCATGTACCACTCCCTACTGGAAGTGATTGTGGGCCACATGGGAGAGTTCTGTAGTTGAGCTTTAACTTCTGGAGGTGTGAACTCTAAGAATAGTCTAAAGTTTGATTCTTGAAGAATGGATTTCTACACCTTCTTATTTGCAATTTTCCTAAGGTAGGCTTCCATCAAGGTAACTTCAATGTTTAGTCTGGGTTTTGGTGTGTCATTTCGGTAAGACTGTATTTTCCTAATTACTTTTTCAGGAATCTACTAGATAGATTCCACTTTAGGCTCCTGTCAAAGAAGTCCCATGACATGGGTATCTACTTGTTCATGGGGCTGTTCTTGGCCCCTTCATGTTTGTGGCTATTTGTCCCTTGGTTGGGATGGCCCTCCTTGTGCATGCTTTCCCTTAGGTGCCATTTGTCGGTACAACATAACCAAGGATTAGAATTTAATGTGTAACTTATAACATTTAAGTACCTTTCTCATTGGGCAATTACACTTAGGCTAAGTTTGAACCATGGTATATTAATTATTTTATTATTATTTTGATGATTTTTAACTTAGAATGTTACTGGAGCTTGTTGGAAAGGTTTAACTCTCATAATTTGATGTTTTAATGTTGGTTTCCTTATTAAACATTTGTGGGAGCTAGAAATTTGTTTAACTTAAGGTTTATGGCTTCAACGACAAAGATCTTAGCTTTGGTAGCTATAGGGTTGAAGAACAGAGTGAATCAAACAAATGATTAGGAAGATATGGCTCTTAAAAAGTTCTAGGCTCTAAAAATTTCAAAAACTCCCCTTTCATTTATGAGAAAATGTGAAAAATTGGTAACTATTGGCTTGTATTTATAGGCGAGTGGACCCCTACGTCAATAGGACCTTGTTTATGCATGGGCTTCATCGATGGGTACCTATCTATGAAGCCTATGTTCAAAAGTTTTTCACTTTAAACAATATGAAAAATAGAGAAGGTTTAGACAAGAAATTGATGTTTTTGGAGACCTAGACAAGTCATGAACCTAATGAAAAAATTAGAAGAGGGCTTTAAAATTCAAAAAATTGGAAAATTTAATGGGAGAATGAAATTTTATTGGAGAGAATGTCCTAAGGAGCACAACAACTGAATGCATGATGGTGCACATGAAAGATTTGATCATTGAAATACTTAAGGATAAGGAACTTAGCTAATCAAACCAAGAGATATGAAAGTGGATCCTCCCCATAGTAGGCTCATGCCCTTTTTGCCCTTGCATAACCTCAAATAAAGAGTATGTGAGCCCCATAGTTGATTAACAATTATGAAAAGTTAAGGACCAAATCTAGAAGAACCTACCCAATAATTTTGACACATCAGACTAAGACACTAGATAAGGCATAGAAACTAGCAGTAAAGTGAGTTATGAAAAGCATTGATGGATAAGAGAGAAAGTGGAATAGAGTTTCTAATCATGGTAACATGAAGTCCTTTATGGATTCTATGGTTAAATAACTTGATAAAGTCCATGCTTAGTCGAGATCAAAACCAACCACTTTCAATGACTTTGCATTGCCACTCTAAGACTAGATCACTCCCTCAAGACATAAGAAAGTTCCCACAAATCAATCACCATTTCTTATTAGAAAAGAAACAAGAAGTAGGATGTGAGAAAGGGCCTTAGTTAGAGGGGACCTTTAGTCATGGCTAGCATATCTTTTTAGTTCCATAACTAGTGCTTGTAGCTCATTATTTTTGTCTATGGGATGTGCTTTGAATTCCCATCATGTTTGTTGTTTTTTCTTGAATTTTATGTTTTTATGGATTTTTTGGATGGGAATGACACCATGCAAAGAATTATTAAATTATTGTTATTGGTCGACATGGTATGGTAAGAAATCCATGAAAATACAATTGCACTCAAGTAAGTAGAAAGATAAAAAGAGTATTGAGTCCACTTGAAATCACACCATTTTCAACCCTTTGAATCTTTCTCAAGTTTGGAAACTACCAAGGTCACAAGTTCATTAAAGTGTCATTAAGGAAAAGGGTCCTCATACTTCCAAAACCAGGGAGACTATAGAGTTTGTGGATGGGTGGGTTACATGGAATCATTTCCTATTCTAAGAAAAAGAAACTTTGTCTTAGTCATCAATCATCAAAATTTAAAAATAGAAACTAGACATTAGAAATCAAAAGAATTTAGTACAAACCACCATTAGCAAACAACTACAATATCAATGTGTCTTGTTGGTAATAAAGCACTTTATTAGAGAATAAGAAGAAAAATTCATATCAAAATAAAGTAAAATATAAAAGAAATTATAAAATATTCAAGAAATTTAAAATGCACTAATGATGTTGTAAAACAAAAATTGGAAAAATAACAAAGTGTAAAATGAAGAGGTATAAAAATAAAGAAAGTGTAAAATAAAAAACTAGAAAAATTAAAGATCCATTTTAGTAATTAGCATGGATGACCATCTCCCTCATAATTGAGTTAAAAGCAAGAGATCAAAAAGATTGAGTGAGGTTGTCCATCTGATGAGGTGTTGCTTGCACTATCTTGCTTAGGCTCATGGAAAGGTTTGACTTGTTGTATGTTGACCAGGTTCTTTTGTTTGGGCTCTTAGGTTTGTAGATCAACATGGTCTTAGAAGAAAAGGTTTTATAAATGACATAAGGCCATTCCCATAATTTTTGAAACTTAGTTTATTATGGAACATGTGTTGGGTTCTAGTAAATGACCTTGTCACCATGTTGAAATTTGACTTTCCTTATTCTAAGGTAATGATGCTTTTTGTTGAATGCCTTGTGCACTTCATTCAATGATTGGGACACTAGTCGATTCTCATCTAACACATTAAGGTAATCAATCTTTCTTTTTATGCTAGCCTAATGTCAAGATTAAGGTCATGGACTATTAAAAGTGTATGAAGCTTGGATTGAATTCGAAGAGTTGGTAATTTTCCATACACTAGCTCATAGGGAGAGTAGCCTATAGGGAATTTCCATGTTGAGTGGTATGGCTAGAGGGCATCATTAAGTTTTATGCTTCAGTCTCTTCTATATTTGTTAATTTTTCTTGTTAGAATTTTTGAGATCTCCCTATTGGTAACCTCTATTTGACTATTGGCTTGGGAATGGTAGGGTGTTATTAGTTTATGCTCAACCTCCAATAATTGCATGAGCTTGCAAAAAGTAGCACCTATAAAATGAGTACCATTGTTAGAAATCAATGCATGTGGCACTCCAAACCTATTTACCAAATTTTGTTGTACAAAATAAGTAGGAGTAGATGATGTATAGTCAATGATGACAACTACCTATGCCCAATTGGTACAATAGTTAACAATGACTATTATGTTTGCATTTTCATTTGACATGTGTGTGGTGGGATCAATTAAATCTATGCCCCAAATGTCAAATGGTTTTAGTGGTTGGATCCACTGTTGAGGTCCCTCCATTCAAGCAATCATCCCACCATATTATTGGCAACATTCACAAGACTAGATGAATTGGTAGGCATCCTTGAAGATGGTTGGCAAGTAATATCCTAGCATTAGGATCTTAATGGCTATGCATATTTCTACATAGTGGTCCCCACAAGAACCCTTGTGAGCATATTAGAGAATGTGTAGTTGATCAGCATTAAGAACAAACCAATGAATTAGGCCATTGACACATACCTTGTAAATATGTCTATTAATCTCCATAAAAATTTTGGCCAGATGAAGAAGCTTTTGTTTCCTTTGGTGGTCCAAGTCTTATGGCATCTTTTGAGTGAGAATATACGTGAGAATGCAATCATACCACTTAGATTCAGCAAACACTTGTTGATTTATTACATCAGCAAAAAGAAGTTCACTATAGAGTGGGCTCTCCTTCTCTTTTTTATCCCATTATAACCAAGACAGGTAATTAGTGATCACATTTTAAGTTCCCTTTCGATCTACCATTTTAAGATCAAACTCCTATAAGACCGTTAGCCACCATATGAAATGGGGGCTCACCATTAGCTTGTTTATGAGGAAGTGAATGATGTTATGGTTAGTGTGCACAAACACTTTGCATCTAAGCACTTAATACTTGAATTTCTCCAAAGAGCACATCATTATCAGTAGCTCTTTTTTCATTGTGATGTAGTTAAGTTGTGCACCCACAATGCTTTGGCCTGTGCAATGGATGTGATAAGGATGTTTCTGATAATTCAACTATGTAAGAATAGCTCCCAAGGCATAGCTTAATGTGTCCATATTGGTTTGAAATGGATGGGACCAATCAGGTGATCATAGAATTGGAGTTTCTACAAGCTTCTCCTTAAGCTACTAGAATGCCTTTTCACATTCCTTTGTCCATATGAACAAATCATCTTTCTTTGTGAGCTCAACCTATGGAAATTGCTAGTAGTAGCTAGTGTGTCCAAGGAATGACCAGACATCTTTAACGATTTCTAGTCGGTGGGTTATTTCTTCGATGACCCTAATATTTTTAGGGCCCACATCAATCAATGATTTTGAAATTCTATGCCCCAACACAATGCCCTCTTGGAACATGAGATGGCTCTTTTGCTAATTGAGCTAAATATTAATCTCCATGCACCTTTTAAGCACTTGCTCAAGGTAGTCTAGGGCTTGCTCAAATGTAGTGCCATAAGTAGAAAAGTCATCCATGAAGACTTCCATCCTACTACCAATCTACTGCTAAAAAATACTCAAGATAAGATTTTGAAAGATTGCAAGGGCATTGCATAGATCAAATGATGTCTTTTGATATGGAAAATTTTCCCAGGGACTTGTGAATGTTGTTTTGGCTTAATCCTCTAGCACAATCTAAATCTGGTTATAGCCACTATAGCCATATGGAAAGTTGTAATAGTAATGCCCAGAGATAGTGTCCAACACCTAGTCCACAAGTGGTAATGGGAAATGATCTTTGTAGATCACCATGTTCAAGAACCTAGAATCAATACACACTCTTCACTTGTAACATTTCTTTGACATAATTACCAGTAGGCTAATCCACTTGCTATCTACAATTGGATAGATGAACCCTACCTTGATGAGTTGTTTAATTTCCACCTTAGTGATTTGCTTCAATTTGGGGTTTAGCTACCATTACGGCTACTTCTTTTGATTGATGGAAGGATCAATATAGATGCGATGCTAGGATAGCCTAGGATCAATACTAGTGAGTTTAGGATATGAACAAGAAAAGGCTATTGAACATTTGTTAATTACATTTAGCAACATCTTTTTCTGCTTAGGAGCAAGGTTGGCATTGATTATCACTAGATTGCCATTTTTTAGAAATGCATATTCCATGCCGGCAAGTAGAGTTTTCAACTTCAAGGGATCTTGTTTAAAATTATCAGGGATTTTCAATTCTCCTCAATAACTATCATTAGGTTTATCATTGGAGAGTTGGCAATGAACTTGTTCTAGTTCATCCATGCCTTTAACATAGGCATATGTTAATCTCTTAGTTGGTTCCATGCAAAGAGTGCTAGTATCAGGATCAGTTGTCAGCCATTGAGTGTTCTCTTACTTTGTGGCTACTATGTATAGGCACTTTTAGATTTCAGATTCATCTACACACTATTTATATGCTTTAATTAATGTAGTTTTCATAGACTATAACTTCTACACATAGTTGCACATGGTATCACTATATGAGATACATGGAACTCTCTTCTTGATCTTTTTGAATGCATTTTCCTTGAAAATTTCTAGGGAAAGATCTTTGATGCCCATTCACACATTAAGAGTGCTCAACCAAGCACTTCCCATAATGATTGAAAGGTCTCACTTGTAGTCGTCAACCTTGATTACCAAGAAATTGATAGGATAGGACCATCCATAGATAGTGGTTACAATGTCCTCCACTAATTCCAAGGGAACAATAATGGACTGATTTACCAATTCTAAATGAATGTTGCTCTTCTTGAGAGGAGACAAGCTTCAGGCTTTGTACATTTCATGAGAAACCATATTAACACCAAAACTTAAATCAAGAAGAGCCTTGCATGGCTCATTTCTAGGAATTTGCAAGTAGAAGAAGGAAATTCTAGGATCAGCTCTTTTCTTAGGATGGTTGCTAGACTTGATCTAATTAGATACAACTTGGGTTAAGATGACTGTGTGGATCTTGGAGGCATTTGGTTTGAAGGGCTCTCAAAATGAGTAGATAAAGAGGATGGAGGAGACATAGGGTGGCCAACCACATGAGTTGATGAGGGCTTTGTAGGACTATTGGTTTGGAAGAATGGTATTTTATGGGATATAACTTTTGAACCACTTGGTAGAGGAACTGGTTGTAAATTAATGACCCTAGTAGTGTTACATTATTGTGGTTGCATGAGAATCTCGCCTTTCATGAATGGAGCAGGTGGTAATTTAGTTAAGGGAGAAGGGACATGTGATGAAGGATGATAGTGGTATAAGGATTTTCCTCTAGGATATGGAGAATGAGTTTTGTGATACTCAGGAGGATAATAGTGATGCTAGAATGAGGCATGACTAAAAGAATGATGTAGAGACATGGGTTGCTAGACATAGTACCCATATGGATCTGGCTAATTGTAAGGGCATTACTATGTTAGTGGTGGCATTCCCCACCACTATGGATGCTGCCATTGATGATGCTACTTATATGGTTGTCATGGAGCTGAACTTGGATAATAAGCTTGTTGGTGGTGGAATTTTTTGGGATTGCCTTGAGGATAAGACAATCTTCTGGGTGCTTGCCATCTTGCTAGCCTAGGAGTTAGAGCATACATCCTAGATTCTTATAAGTGTGACACAATAGGGAAACATCCCTTAGGATTTTCATATTGGTAGACATCACACCCACCATCATCATCTAATTCTAACTCCATAACCTATTCTACTATAGTAGCTTTACCCTTATGCCTTTCGTAGGCACATTCAGCTTCCTTTTTTCTCCTAGGATCACAATCACTACCTTGCTCTTTGGATTTCTCTATAATTTCGAGAGTACTTTGGAATTTTTCATCCAAATATTCCCACATTTGATCCAAATTAGCTAAAATTTCAAAAAAATATTTTTAATTGGCAAGGTATTTCACTGCACCACTTTGTCAAGTGTCATCCCCTCATTGTCACAAAATTTGACCTCCCTTTTTCTAATGGAAGGATTCTAATTATACTCCTCATCACTTTCCCATTTTCTTAATTCACCTTCTTCTTTTACAACTTGCTTAATTAGCCTTTGAATATGATGAGCTTTATGTTTTGATAGTCTCCCTTAGGCACAGACCCCAAGGGTTCTCCTCATTTCTGATCAGAGCCCATATATGATATGGCAAAGTTACATCCATTGAGAATAACCATGGCTAGAACATCTATGCAATAAAGAATAATATAGGCCCATGGTTACATCCAAGGGTTCATGCATTTCTTGTCATTAACCTTGGATTTGCTTTCTCAAGTTGGACACTTGAGTGTATGCTTGATATTTTTCATAAAACAACTCAAGCATTGTACTTCATCTTCAAATTGAATCTAGCTCTAAAGAGTGGTGCCAACTTTCTGCTTCTTTTGTGAGTATCTTGAGAAACAACTTAAGTTTTTGCCAATTATTCTCTATTTTCTACAAGGCATAGGAATCATGAAAGGCTTGAAGATAGATCTAAAGATATGAGTTATATCCCCCTCAAATTTGGAAATATTGTTCATATCCAACTTGTTGATTCTACTATCTTTCACATGTCTGCTTGGAATTATGACTACCTATGTGATCTTCAACATGCTTTGAGTTGCAAGAAAAGGCTCATCATTGTCATGATTTTGATGATGTCTATGATTTCCTCTACTACCCCTTCGTTCATGGTGGGACCTATTTTCATTTTCTCATTATCCATCTCCATGACAATTTCTTCCTTTGTGGTTTCAATCAGATTCAAAGGAGGAAGGAGAAGATGTAGATCAAGAGGATGAAGAGGGAGGAAGACTACCACCACCATAGTTTCTACCATCTTCTTTTTGCTTGTCATGATCATGATCATTAAGTTTATCATCGTCATGATGCTTGCTAGAGCCCCTGCCTTGACTTCCACTTTTTTTAAAACCAGGATTGTTGATAGTGGACTATAAATTCGAGTTCAAGCCTCCTTCACCAGAGTCAATGGATGGAGAATCTTCATGTTGAGAACCCCTAGAGGGATGATCTTTATTATCTTTTTGATTCAGAAAAAATAAGGGATTAGTGAACTGTTTTCCCTTCATAGCTTCATGGTGCTTCTCCTAGTATCAATTTCTTTTATGTTATGTTTTTGTGAAATGGTAGTCCTAATAGTCATGGTCCTGCATAATATATTATTCATGGAGATCCTAGATGTCTAACTTCTTAAGAGTTTGGAGTATCATCCTAGGAACATATCGATCGAGTGGCAACACAATGTTTCCCTCCATATCTCTCCATCATAGCTATTCATCCTGATGTAGTATAAAGGTGAAATCAGGTACAAACTCATCTAGATTAGTGTACACTACTTTGTAATCTTGGGGCATTGGTAGTTTTGATTCATCATGTATGTGAGAAGAAGACATTGTGGATTAAGAGAAAAATTTAGTATGCTTTAATTATAATTATTATTTTTATTTTTCAAATGATTGTGACTTTAGCATTCACTCCAAGGATCTCAAATAATATTCACTAAGTCCTAGATAGCCCAGGTATCAAATTACAAGTCCTTAACAATGGTGTTAATGATGAGTGATGAGTAGACCCTACATCCAACCATACGAATCACTAAGCATTCACATGCAATTTGGTTAAATTCCATGGACTTATAGCCTTCTAAGTACACTAGTCTCTAGGAAGTGAAACTAACTGTTACAATCAATGTCTTTCTAGTGACACTTGTAAATACAAGGATATGATTAAGTATAACTAAGACATATAATTTTTATCATTTTTATGTTTTATGTTCTAAGTCACCTAAGAATAAAAAATAATGAATAAAGATATTTAATTGCTAATTTAATCTAACTAGCTAACACTTAACTAATCCTAACATAAGCATATGTTCTCACTTGCTATACACATCTTGAACACATTTAACATTACTAGGTTAGCAAACATTAAGCGTTACTAGGATTACCAAACATCGAGTGTATGATCAAAGTGGTTGTACTTATGTGCTTAATTAATTACTATTTAATTTAGCTTATTCTAGCTTAATTAATTACTTAATTACTTAAAACATTAAAGGAAATTTCTAAAAATATTAAATGCATAAAGGTAATAATTAATCTATTTCAAAGTGGTACAAGGTTTATCAGAAAGCTCATCTTTATTACTGCACACATTGCCATGCTTAGGTACAATAATGCTCGAATAAAGATCTATATACTCTTTGACTCCTATTGTAAGTAGTTAGAAAAATATTCTAACTTTCAAGTGAAAAAACTACTAGAGCTTGACTATAACTATGAGACATATGTCATAAATGTAGCTGGTGAGCATGTATTTATAGGTGAAATAGGGAGCTTCATTAATGGGTAGACGTTAATGAGTCAAATCCTATGTTGATGGCATCCCATTGATGCCGCCAACCATGATGCTTCATCACCATGTTTATGAGGTTTAACTTTTTTGTAGCAAGAGATTTTGCCACAAGAGGCTTTCTATATTAAATTTACTCTTTTATCAATTTAGAAAAATCCACAATTCAAAGCTCTTAGGGGAGAATGCTAATCAAATAATGAAATAAACCATTTTTTAAAAAATTAGTTACAAAGGAAAAAAAGTGTAAGTAATGTTTATGATGAACTAACTCAGCCTAGAAGGTTTTAAAGGATTGTGGAGAAAGATCCTTGGATTCAATAACCCAACCTGTAGTGGAATAACACATGAAAATTTGAAAGCATAGTATAATTATTGATACAAAAATTTGGGCCATGAGGCAAGTGTAACGACGAAAAATGTTGGTCGCTGGAAAATACCGAACGAAAATCCATGTACACAGTCTTAACCATAAATCCGTGTGAGGGCCGTGCCGGAGAAAACGAATCCGCGGTGCCCTGAATGGTCTTGTCGATCAGACAAGGACTTACTTAACCAGTAAATTAATGAATATTGTGATAATATGCATATTATAGATATTCCATGAAACAATTTGATTTGATGAATTATAGAAGGATGTAGAAAACAATGTAAATAACTTGAAATAACGGCAACGTCAACGTGACAAGAAAGATTAGATTTAGGAAAGATGTGCAATTCCAAGATCTATGTTTTGACTCGAAGATTGAGTATATTGTATACAAAGTTCAAATAGCAAACTCCACTTATCTTGTGTGAGGCATACACAAAACAACAAGAAAACTATTCAAATGGGAGTATAGAATGAAGCTCGGTCTACCTCGTAAGCCAAAGGTGGAATGCAAGGAAGGTTAAGCCTGGATGTCTATCAATCAACTGTTTCTGATCAATAAACCTTGCCAATCATACCAGATGATCTCTCGATCTTTGATCTACTCTTTTTGCGTTCGGTAGTCCTTGCTTAAAGCTTCTAATGATCGCCAATGGAGAGAACTGTATTTTAGCCAAAAAGACTGATTGCTCCTGCTGTCAATGCTCAAACAATGTCTTCTGTCTCTGCTAAAAGGTGATCCCCCTTTTCTTTCTTTGCCAATTAGAGTATTTATAGGTTCAGTAGTATGTGGAGAAGACATGGCCTTGATGACACGTGTCTCGAACTTTCAAAATGCTGTTGACTTGGCAAAATTTATGTTGAAACTGGTCATGTCGCATCATGCTTTTGGGAAAGGGGGCAAAGTACACTGTCAACCACTCCCGCTGAAGCCACCTCATGATTATGCTGCGATACGCTGATGAGCGTATTATGCGTATGGATAGCAGATGCATGTTTGGTACTACCTTAGTTGACTTTAGGCTATATTACGCTCATTTACACTACATAGCGTGGCAGAGCGTAATAGAGCATAGAAGTAGTTAACTCAAGTTGTTTTACGCTCATTTATGTTGCAAAGCGTAATAGAGCATAAAAATGGTCAACTTTACAATAAGTTATGCTTGTTTACACTGCGTAGCATAATAAGCGTAAAGTGACCAATTTGCAAAAAAGAAGAAATCAATCTGCCACGCTTCTTTGAACTTTGACTTTGACTTCCTTGAAGCTCATTACGCTGCTCTGCATAATGGAGCGTAAACCCAGCCCTAAACAAAGGACTTAGTGGAATGTGCAATAAGTCTTAGACCTTAAACTTCATCAAATTCGCCGAAGTAAGTTACTTTCTGATATCAAGCTACATTAAGCAGAGTTACACCGAGCGTCATTACGCTATGTTGCGTAATGTAGCGTAAAGGGAGAAAACAAGGTAAGGTTGGAATTTGTAAGAAACTTGAGACTTGATGCTGCGTGCTTCTTTTCCTTGTTCTATCTTCTGGATTTCTGTTCCCAAACTTTTTCCTGAATCGTGAATCTTCGCCCTAGGCTGATTCACAATTTCCATGGTGTTTCAATGGCCCCTCTTTGTTGACGTTTAGAGGGCTTGCCCGAAAGACGTCGACAGAGAATACGAAACACCGGATGGGTAAAAGTACCAACAATGTTCATTAACGGTTACTCAAGTATCTCCCTGTCAAAGTAGAAGTGCAGAAATGAGGGAAATGGGAGATAAAATGGTATGTGAGGGAATTCGTATAGAGGTAAGAGGAGAGAGGTTCGGGGAAGACTCAAGTGAGGTTCGGGGAAGACTCAAATGAGTGAGTATAGTTTTTCTTGCATAAGCAATTAGGCCTTCTCTTGCAATTGCATTTGCATGGAGTTATGCCGTCATTTTGTAGATGAAGGGGCTTGCATAGACGAATTGTGTTGCATTTGGATGAGTTGTGTTTCATCCATTTTTCCGACCCTACTTCATTTTTTTTGTTTTTATTTTGGCATCCACTAGGCGAGTTGCGTTGCGCTAGTTCATGGACTTGCTTGTAATGCAGATGCAGAAGGCGTATGCTGCGTATTCACATTTTGTGTAAGGAAAATAGATGGAATGACTAAGGAGGGGAATAAGAGCTAGAGGTAGGATTATGAGGAAAATAGGGTTGCACTCCTAAGTAGACACGCTAACTTAAGTAGCCATCTCAAAATGCTATCTGTACTTCACCGCTCAGGTGAACGCACTTTTGAGCGACATCCTTGTGGCAAGTAACCTGCAATCAAAGAAGAAAATAGAGGACACTATTGTTCGGTTGAATCACTAGAGAGGTTGTTGAAACAAGTACTATTTGGGGTGAGATAGAGTAAGTGGGCCATGAACGAGGAGCCATTGCAAGAGGCCAAGGTCTCAATGTTGATGCTCAGCCCAGCATATCGCCGCCAAAGAAAATCGGACTCATCGCACCTGACTGGTTATGAAAAGAACCAGCTAGGTGAATCTGTGAAGCCAGAGTCTGATAGTGATGATGAGTGGAGGTCCCTAAGGTTGTGGTTGATGAGAATTCCTTTGGGGCTCCAAACGGTGAAACTAACCTCTCAGAGGTGCCACCGCTAAAATGGGTACAGTGACGGCATCTCCGAGGGGTCAGTAGTATGCCTTTCAGCACATCCGAGGAATCAGCAGAATGCCTGTGAGGTAGTGATGCTGGGGCTATTCCAACATCCCACCTTGTTCATTTTGCAGTTGTGCAGAGATGATTACACTCATCTGATTCATATGTTGGCGGTCTGTAGGTCCTAGTTTTAAGTCCTAGTAGATTGTTGTTGCTGGTTTTAAGTCCCAGCTGACCATGGTCCCAGTTTAAAGTCTAGGTGAACTGAAAAATGCTAGTTTTATGTCATAGTAGACGGTGGTAGAGCTGATTTATGGTCTTAGTAGACCGTGTTGTGGATGTCAGTTTCATGTCGTGACCCAAGGACAAATCTGTGCTGGTTTCACGTCTTAGCAGACGGATACTTACCTGTGCTAGATTTATGTCATGGCAGACAGCCGGTGCCAGTTTAGCATCATGGAAGATGCGTGCAGGAAATGCCAGTTTTATGTCTTGGCAGACCTATACAACACTGCCAGTTTTACGTCGTAGCAGATGGTTGCAATTTGCCAGTTTTACGTCGTAGCGCACAATTGTTGCCAGTTTAGCGTCGTGGCAGATGTGTGTAGAAAGTGCCAGTTTTACGTTGTAGCGGACGATCATTGCTAGTTTAGCATTGTGGCGGACGATCATTGCCAGCTTAGCGTCGTGGCAGACGCATGAGGGGAGTGCCAGTTTTATGTCATAGTGGACGATTGCTATGCCTAATGTTAACACTGGATATGCAGCTAGATGTAGTACCACTTCAGATATATATGGTTCATGGGAATCAGTAACTTGTTGCTGTTGATATCTGCTAGCTTGAATGCACCGTTGCCATACACATCAGCTACCAAGAAAGGGCCCTCCCAGTTTGTAGAGAACTTGCCTACTGGTTTGTGAACGGCCTTGAGAACCAAATCTCCTTTCTTGATCGGATGTTATTGAAGATTATGATGGTGCTTCTACCTCTACCTATCTTGATACTTTTCGATGGTATCAAACATCTGTATTCGCTTCTCCTCTACTGACTCCAAATCCATGATCCGAGACTCGGTGTGTTGAGCATCATTTATAATCATGGAGAGGACCATCTGCAGAGAAGGAACTTGTAATTCGAGGGGCAACATCACCTCAGATCCATAGACTAGGCTATAGGGTGTATTTTCTGTAGCTGTTCTACATGTGGTACGATACGCCCATAGCACATAGAGGATCTTTTCATGCCATCATCTCTTGTTGCTGTTGAGCATTTTCTTGAGCAAGTTGATAATGACCTATTTCATTGTTTCAGCTTGACCATTTGCTTATGGGTAATAAGGTGAGGAAAATGATTGTTTGATACCAAGGCTATCACAAAAAGATTTGGTTTCCACACTGCTAAATTGTGGCCCATTGTCAGTCACGATAGTCATCAGGAGGCCAAATCTAGTTACGATGTTGTCTAAAATGAAATGGTAGATCTATTAAGATGTGATCTTTCATGAAGGGATGGCTTCCACCCACTTCATGAAATATTTAGTAGCGGTGATTATGAAGCTGTGACCTACCGAAGATTTTGGTGTGATAGGCCCTATAATGTCTAATCCCCATCGTTGAAAGGGCCATGTAATTTGAGTCGTGTGTAGTTCCATAGGCGACACATGTATAAGGTTCACGTAACGTTGACACGTGTCACATGTTTTAACCTTTGTAAGACAGTCTTTTTCCATATACAGCCAATAATACCCTAAGCGACAAATTTTAGAGGCCATGGCTCATGGTGCTACGTGTCCTTTACATAATCCCTCATGAACTTCGCCGACTATACATTGTGCTTGGTCTTTGTTAACGCAAGTAAGCAGTACTCCATCAAAAGAGCGTCTATAAAGGGTACTATCTCCTATGATGACGTACTGCCTAGCTCGCTTGCGAATTGCATCTTTTTATGCGCATGTTAGCTCGTGTGGTGGTTCACCATGCAAGAGGTAAGTTTTAATGTTATCGTACCACTCTGGTGTTCTATCCTCGAGTAGTGAAGATATTTGCACCATCTGAATGATAGGATTTGTACACTTTGTTATTAAGGTGGGACAAGTGTTAAACAGGTGCGATGACACATTTAAAGCTAATGTAGCCAGTGCATCAGCTAGCGTGTTGTCATTTCGAGGCACATGTTGGGCATCGGTTGCTGTGAACTGCTTTAGAAGATCTTTAGCAATATCACAATAGGGCTGTAAATGTGCAGCCTTGCAGGCATAGACTCCTATGATTTGATTTATAACAAGCATAGAATCGCCCTAATCGCTAGGTGTTGAACATTAAGCTCTCTAGCTATTAATAATCCCCTGAGGAGCCCCTCGTAATCTGCCACGTTGTTCGTACATGGAAAGGTCAAGTAGTAGGCCTGCAGACGTACATCCTTAGGTAACAGTGTAATGACCATGGTGGCACTGCTATCTCTAGCGGTTGAAGCTCCATCAAAATGTAACGTTGCTTCAAGGCCTATTAGGATAGAGCTTAGACTATGTACATGCTCATTGGGGAATTCAGGCTCTATCGTCGCCTGACTATCAATAGGCGATGTTATTAGTTGGTCAGCTATTGCTTGGCCTTTCGTAGAAGATTGACCAATGTAATGCAAATCAAATTCTGCGGTGATAGCTTTCCACCGATCTATCTTACTGCTTTCATACAGGTTGTGCGTAATAGCCCTAAGGATGTTATTCTTGCAGATTATGTTAACTTAGCTACGAAAGAGATAGTGTTTGCATTTTTTAAGCATAAATACTAACGCTAAAAAATTACACTCTACTTCATTATACCTCGTTTCATATGCACATAGAACATGACTCAAGTAGTATATGGGTAATTCTGACCCATCATCTCTCTTTTGATAGAGTAATGTAGCTAGGGCTACATTTGAGGTCACGAGGTAAATGTAGAACGGTTGATCCCTTTGTGGTGGGAACACTATTGGCAAGCATTGAAGTTCTTGCTTCAAGCTATCAAACGCATGCTGACAATCATCTGTACATTCAAAATTAAGCCCCTTTTTTAGCAGATGCTGCATAGGTTGTAACTTGTCTGTTAGTCTCGAAATGAACCGCCTCATAAACTATAACCTCCCTTGCAATCCGCATAATTGCTTGAGATTTGTAGGGGGTGTCAATTCAACAATGGCCTTGACCTTGTCAAGGTGTACTAGTATACTGGTTTATGATATCACAAACCCCAGCATGCATCCGGTTTTGACATCGAATATGCACTTCTTTGGGTTGAGCCGGAGGTCGTATTTAGAGCATCTTTTAAGGACTAACTCCAGATCCTCCGAATGATCTTCTGACCTTATAGACTTAACAGCTATATTGTCAACATAATCATTAGTCTCCCTAGGATGTAATCGCTAAAGATGTACATCATAGCTCATTGATACGTAGCTCCGGCATTTTTTAAACCAAAAGGCATCAGAGTGTAACAAAAGGTCCCTCAGGGTGTCATGAATGTTGTTGTCAGCTGGTGTTCTGGGTTGATGCGAATTTGATTATAGCCCGAGAAGCCATCCATGAAGGATAAAAGCACATGCCCAGTGGTTGTATCCACTAGTTGGTCAACACTTGGTAGCAGGAAATTGTCCTTGATTGTAGCTTTGTTCAAATCTCGGAAGTCTATGCAGATGCGTATCCCTCTGGTCTTTTTAGGGACAACTACAATGTTAGATACCTCATCTGAGTAATCGACCGCACGAATAAAACTAGCCTGGTACAGTTTAGTGATTTCATCACGTACTACTAGCGTGACTTTTGGCTTAATTTTTTGTGCTTGTTGTCTAATTGCTTTAATATGGGGATCTAGAATTATGTTGTGCTTTATTAGTCTTGGGTCTAGTCCCGACATATCTTCATATGACCATGCAAACATTGTGACGTTATTCTGGAGCACTTGTTTTATGTTGTCATGTGCCTTGGGGTCTAGTAAAGAACTAACCTTAAGAGTTTTAGTCTCACCTTTATGCATAACCATGGAGACCTCGTTAAGGGGATCTTTGATTACATCTCTAGCCTCTAGATCTAGCGTGCGTGTCGATTGTTCTGGCCAGTCTAGAGATGTTTCTGACGTGGCTATGGTTGCGTCATTGAGGGCAAGGTTAGTTTCTACTAGTTTGGGATCAAATTGTCTAATGATGCCCCCATGTGGGCCTGTTAAGGCTAGGGGTGCAGATAAAGTTTCGTCCATTTGCCAACTGTCCTGCAAAGTTGCCAAATATGAAAGTGGTTAGGAAAATGCTAAGTTAGATGCCACCAGTATTAACGTATGACGCTTTGTGTAGTTTGAAAAAGGTATGGCATGATGTTGCCGAGCATGAAGAGCTAACTGAATTTTGGATACTGTGAATAGCCTGTAATTAATGTGAACTGATTATGAAGTGATAAGATGTAGTAGTTTAAGGTCATTTCAGACCGTAATGCATGCGATATCTACCACAATTAATGCCCTGATCTTTGGGTTCTAGCTCATACTGACACCAGCATTTGGGCAAGTCTCGCTTTAATCAGGTGTCAAGTTGGTTAGTTTTGCATATAAGTAGGTAGTTCTTATTGAAAACAGGCTGTTGGCTATTGTAAATTCTAATTTTTGGCTATTGCAGAGAGAAGGAGAAAGAGTAAAAGATTGCAGCACATTATTTGTGAAGGTGTTCAGGACTGTAACAATGGTGCTGAAGGTGAGAGGAAAGAATGCCAAATTGGCAAAAATCGACGAAGTACAAGGGAGTTTGCAGTGTACTTCACAGGCCTTGGTCGAAGTGAGAGATGTCACTCCCCTGAATCGGTAGGTCATCCCTTACTTACTCGTATTTCTTTCAGTGATATGCTTTTTTCTTGTGTTTATCCTTTTGCATCATCTGCGTAAACTAGAGTTTTAGGATGTAGACCTCGTATTAAAATGAGGGTTTAGACAACAGTATTACGTCTATTGCCATTGTCTGAGAAAAACCTTGTACTATTGCAAGCGTTTAAGCAATTTCGGCTGTATGGCTAAAGCATAATTTGTAAATTTTTCGTATAGTTTTCCTAATCATGTAACAGAATCTAGATGGGAACGTGTTTATGTTTTGTACAGTATAATGGTGAAACCTATCCTAATTGTTTTGGACATAGTCGGGGTTTTATGTTGTATAAACCCTCTCGCAGCCAATGTGCCTCCCCCTCAGACTCGTTTATAGGGGAAGGCTATATGGTTTCGGAAGGGTGCACTGGAGTTTTTGCAGTTCTTGTTGCGCAACTACAGTATCATTGTTTGGTCACATTTGTCGGGTGATGTGGCTAGAGCTATTTTGGAACATTTGTTGGTCGGTTCTACACAGGGCGTCCTGGCCTTCCTGATAGATGGGGCTATTGATACTAGTCGTCCTCAAGATTGCGAACTTAGCACTAGAGGATTGAGGTGTTTAAGTTGGATCTAGGAGATGCCTAGATTTAGTTGTTATCATGTGTATAATACTTTGTTCCTGGCTCATCATGTCTCAACTTACTTTCATAATCCACCAGGCACAGTGTATTATTCGGGTGGGTAAGTCATTTTGCTTGTGGTGTTGTTAATATGTTTTCTAATATCTAAATTTGCAAAGCATAGGATAGTAATGTGCCATATGATATAGGTTCTTCATCAATGAAAATGGGTTAGTGGGCAATAATGATACATTGTCCTGGACCGAAAGGACGATAAATGAGTTTATGTCCACTAGCAACGTATGCACTGGTGTAATGGGGCAAATGACCTTCGAAATTCCTGAGTATCCTACCTGTTATGCTGATTCTTTCAAGAGTTATCAGAATCTTGGGTGGTTACATGAGGAATGGACTTTAAACCCGCCCCTCACCCTCGCGGACGTGCAGAGGAAGATTCCTCCATTTCCTTTGCCATTTGGACCTGGTAAGGTTTTGTTGCTACAATTAGTTACATGATATTATTTTTTTTTGTTTTGAAATGTTGCGTAATAGTGTTTTCACTATCTTGACTTGTGTCTTGTGTTATCAGTTAGGGAATCCCAGGAGATTACCATTATGATTTCCGACTGTGAGGCGAACACCCTCCTCTTACATTATGACGACATAAAGGAAGCACAACGCTGGCTCGGCCATGCGGTGGCCCCTGTTGCATTGGTCACTAAGCTGTGGGAAGTGAGGTTGATGCATTTATTCCTGGTCATAACCCCTGATGTCCCCGCAAGCGAAATGTTAACCCTAGTCAACTCCTTCAGCGAGGGGGCTGAATGTTTTTGCACACACGCGCATAACGTGTGTGTGCATTTTGACATCGACGCTCAGCTATTTACTGACCTTTTCGACGTCCCCTCTGATGGTCTACTTATAGAGGAAAAATCGAGGAGAAGCGTCAAATGTCAGGAAGAGTTGGAGGAGTGGTTGGGGACTAAGAAGGACACTAAGGGGATTCCTTGTAAAAAGATCGAGTTAGAGGTTGCCAAGACTATTTATCCCCTCTTCTAAGCCTGGGCTTTCCCCAGGTGACTCTTGCAAGGGAAGTTCTTCACTATAGAACAGGCCCGTATCATGTGAGAGGTGATTGAGGAAGGGACCCAGTTTGACTAGGCAAGCTATTTCACTGAGGGGTTACGCATTGAGATGATCAGGCTCTACCAAAAGCTCGAGTCCCATTTGAGTGTGTACTTCACCTTCTTCATAGCTTGCCTCCAGTGTTTTGTCAAATTTTTGGTGGTCCAGAGGAATGGGGTCTGGGTGCAATAGGATCGAGACCAGTTATCCAAACCCTGGATTTCCCATCTCTTCAGCACTACCTGGTCACAGGATCCTCCGGAGGGAATTGGGGAGTCGCTTTTTATAATGACTAGGGATGTGGCAGCACCTCGAATGCAAGGCCTTGATAGCGTAGGTGGGGTGCTTCCCTCTTACATCGGTGATGTTTCATGGGGGAAGCGCCTGGCAGCAGAAATAGTAGATGCCTCGATTCAGCATAAAAGGCCTCGTTTAACCGAGGTGCCTGTGGAACCAGCAGGTGGCACCGGTAGAATTGTGCAAGTCAGGTTTCAGCGGAGTAAACCTCTGCCTGGTAAGCGCAAAGACATAGTAAAAGTTATGGTAATTATTGTATTACGCAACTTTATTCAGGGTATTCTGAATTATTTAAATGTGTTATATGGCATAAACAGGGAGACCTATAGAGCTGTTGACCCTGAAACAGGGGCGGTGGTATTATGGCGTGGGGAAGGGGCTCTAGTTTTGGAAGAGGAGGCCCTGGCTATTAGAGTGAGTGATGCATAGATCCTTATCCACGAGGAGAGAGAGGAGGTGGAAAATGTTGACACACTCCCCACTGGAATAGGCAGAGGTAATCAGTGTATTAAAATTTTTAAGGAATTCTGTTAGTAACTAGAAATTTTGACTTAATTACGCTACAGGTGAACGAGATGCATCTCTATCTGCCGTTGTAAGCAAAGTGTGGGGGGAATTCCCTGATAAATTTGCCTTCATGGAAGGTCTTGTCAGTGATATAATTAAGCGCCTCGAGCACGTCGATCCTGGGGCTGGTATGTTACGGCTATAGTACGCTTATTTTATTATAAGGTTATAATGTTTATTTACGTTTGATTTGATATTCATCATCAGTAGCTTGCCTTCGATGGGACTCTATGGAGCCCATTGACCTGGACACTATCGAGCCTTCATCAGAAGGAGCGGTTGTGCCACGCAACATTTATGAGGAAATGTGTAAATGTGCATTACGCTTGACCCGCTCCTTGTGGGAGAGTCAAAACATCAATGAAGACCTCTGGAAGAAGCTGCAGAGGTCAGAGAAGGAAAGGATGTCTCTAACCAAAGAGTTCGGAGACTTAAGATTATGATGTGAATTCCTGCAAGTGCAAGGAACGGGTGAAGAGGATTGGCGGACGGCTATCATTGACTACGCTCGCTACTGGACCGCGGTCAGAAACAACGTACAAACCTATCGTGAATTGGTGGAGCAAAGGATGCAAATAGAGCTCTTGGCCTAGAAGAACTAGGATTGGAAGGAATTTTGTGCAAGTGTTCAAGAGTGGGGGCAGAAACAAAAAGATCATAAGCATCTATATAAGTGAGAAAGTATCGCTTATTGTCAACACTATCGAGATTCTGCCATTGAAGCTCAATCCTTGCGATTGTTCCTCGATGTCATTGGTGCGTCTAAGGCCTTCGAGAATTTCTAGGAGCAGGTAACGGTGAGCGTGTCCCCGGAAAGAGAAATTACTCTTCCTGGGGAAGAGACCATAGTCCCTACCTTCTTCCCCGAACCACCCCGGTGGACTAGCATGGGCAAAGGGAAGGTGAAGGCTGGAACTAATCTGGGGAACGGAGTTTGGTTTGAGTTGATCGAAGATGAAATTATGCAATGCTTGTGGGTTGGTTTAGATCAACTCCCCTTTGCTGCAGATGCAGGACCATCATAAGTAAGTTTGAGTGTTATTGAATTTAAATTTTCTGATTTGTCCTATCATGGCTTTTGCTTATGTACTTGTTGTATGTAGGTACAAGGAATGGATGAAGAGGGTGGATATGTTGTATAATGCAGACTGTCCCCTTGGGGAGTAAGTGTTAGTGCAAGAACCTTGTGAAGATGGTATTCCTCATGAAGGAATACTCCCTAAAAGGGATGGCCCATTCGAAGAGGATTTGTTAGGCTTAGAGGCAGAGTTAAGGGATACGGGTGATAGTGGTACTATGGGGGATGCATAATTGTGATTTACGCATGATTTTATTTATGAGGTTGAACAATGGCAATATGAATCTTGGCATGATTAATCATCAGATTTTCTTTATGGTTTTTAAATTTATGTCTTTATTTATACAAAATGTAGATAGAATTGTCGAAGGTTTTGGATAGGTAGCGTTATTGCAATCGTCGAATGGAGTTGCTAGTTTAAGGCCATTGCGGGCCATCACATATCATTTGCGTAAGATATAAACGAATTTGCTAGGTTTAGGCCATTGCGGGCCTTTACTAGTTTAAGGCCGTTGCAGGCCATCTGCGTATGTCAGGGAATGTAATTGATAAAAGTGTACATATTTGCATAATTGTACTAATATGACTAATAGAAGTCAAGAAGCATAAATTGCGTAAACTGGGAAGCATAAATGGCATAATGGATAGAAAACATAAATATATGTATATTAAAGAAAAATGATAGTCAAATTTGATAAGCATAAGTGGGAAAACTAGTAAAAATGTAACGATGCACGTAAATACCATGTAGGTCAATTGCTAGCTCGTAATTGTTTCTTGATGGCTTTTACGTTGAGTGGTGCGTAAGGGTGAGGAGATTTATGGCCTGACTCCTCCACATCATCCTCCTCTCCCTGAAATGGTAGGTTGGCCTGGGCTAGATTGTCATTATTCATTTCGACTTGTTCGGGAATTTGGACATGGGTTTGATCTTCAGGCATTTTGATCTCCAAACCCCGTTCTTCCTTGATGTTATTGACAGTTCTAGGAGTTATTTCATCACCGTGTATTACTACCTCTCCCCCTGCATAAGGTAGGTGTATCGGTGATGAAAGTGCCCTCAGTTGGGCTAGCCAGGACCTCCCTAGAATCAGGTTGAAACCGGGCATCTCCTCAACAATGATAAATGTGGTGTGTGTTGGGAACTGGTCTCCTGCCACAAATTTGATATGCACCATCCCTTTGACTTGAACTCATGCCTCATTGAATGACTTTAGGCATGATGTCATTGTAGGACTGATCTGGTCGACCAGGCCCAGCTTATCCACTATAGGATAAGGGATGACATTCATGGCCGCGCCATCGTCAACGTGCACCCTTTGGATCTGATGTTGACCAACCCAGATGGTGATGAACATGGGTTCTGTCATCACTCGACCTTTCTCAGGATCATCTTTGATGGATTAATCATGAAAGGTCAAAGGGGTTGGTTTGGGTTGCTCAATGGTGGGGGGAAACATGACAACATGTATCTCTTTCTCTTCCACTGGTAAGCCTTCATCCATAGGTATGGATGTCAGCATATGGACCATAGCCTCACGGTACTTTTGAGATGTCATAAGCAAGTCATAGAGCCTCAATATTATGTTCTTCTATTTTAGAGCTTGCTTGACCTACATAAATGCATTGAGGAGGTCCCGTTCTTGGCTGGGTTTCTTATCTCCTTTGTCTTCTTCCATTCGCCCTAAGAGACGAATTTCTCAAGGCGGAATAGCATCAGTCGGAGGGTTGTGTTTCTTCCTACTGAGGGGAGGTGGCTGTGTTTCTGTACCCTTGTCTTGCCCATAAGGTATAGGTGAAGGTACAAAGGCTAGGGGCCTGGGCTTAGCAAAGCCTAGCGTAGAGTGGTTTTTGGTGGCATTAATTGACGCATCCCCTTCCTTTTTTTATTGGATGAGGGTTGATGGTTTTGGTTAGAAGCTTGCCCCTGCGTAAAAGGGGCAGCCGGTGGTTTTGGTACCCTAAGCATAAAAGGAGCTTTAGGAGTAGGCACGGGCATGGCTGTAGCTTTATCATTAATGTGAGATCGAGTTATAGCTGGTGCCCCCTGGGATGCACTAGTAGGTGCATGTAAAAAAAAGGGTTGTTTAGGTAGTACCTTCCCTTCATTGTCCATACGTACCATGTTGATGGTGTACGGTGCGTTATTTATGTTTAATGGGTCTTTGTACACATGCATCGCCTGATTTTCAGGATGTGTTGGACTACTGCTATCTAGTTTCAGAGAACCATCATCAATCATGCGTTGAATATCATCCTTCAATGTCCAGTAGTAATCGGTATCATGACCACACAACTGATGGTAGTCACAAAAATGGTCCAGCCTAAAAGACTTAGGAACTAGCAATTTGTTAGGTAGGCTAAAGAAGGATTCTTCAGCAATTCACAATGGTGCCTGTGATGCTGCAGAGCTTCTTCGGATACTTTTTTATTCTAAATATATCCTACGCCTAATAATTGTTTCAACAGTTCTGAATGTTTTATAGGCATGGTTGTATATTTTGAGCGATCTTTACACTCAAAGTTTGGTTTTGATTGTGGAGGCTTTTCAGGGGCGAGTGTGTCTTGACCGGTGCTGCTTACACTAGCTGTGGTCTCAACAGACGTTGTGGGTGCCTTCTTGTTATTCTTATTTTTAGCGCCCTCAGCCAGTGTAGCTACTGTCATCGTTGTTGCTTTACCCTTATCTTTATCCTTATTGTTGGCATTTTTATAAGCCACATACACTGGGTCTTTACTAGCCTCAGCAGCATCTTGGATGCTCTTAGTTTGTGCGAAAGATTGACGCAAGGAGTGAGGGGCAAGGTAGTACAGTTTAGACTTGATGAAATCGTTAACAAATAGCCAATAGATGGGCTTCCAGGATAGGCTCACAGATTTCATTCAGAGTAGTGCTCCATTGCTGTATAAACTTCTGGACTGGTTCAAGTGGGTCTTGTTTCACTCCCGTAAGTTGATCTAACGTGACTTCTGGCTTTAAGTTGTATTTAAAGAGAGTCACAAATTGTGTTAGGAGCTCTTCCAAGGTTGATATGGAACAGCGAGGGAGTGCACAATACCAGTCTAAGGCTTTACCTTCCAGAGACATTGCAAAGACACAGATAATTGTATGGGGCCATTGCTATAGTAACAAGGATTTAGACCTGAAGGTAACGAGATGAGCATTGGGATCTCCTTCCCCATTGTATTTAGTAAAATGGGGCAACGACATCCCTAGAGGCAACGAAAACATAGGAACTACTGGGCTAATGGGATCATCATGGTAGAAATCCATGACCTGTATCGTATCAGAGCTAGTAGCTTTAAGGCACTTAACTTCCTTGGTGAGGGTCTGGATAAGCGAAAAAGCTTGATCCAGACTTGTTGATGAAGAAGTTGGTGCTAGAGGAGCAGGGGGTTGGACTGAAAGAGCAACGCCGGGCAATGGGAAGGGAGCGATGGGTTGGCTAATAGGCGGTGCTATGGGGACTATCCCCATGGATGGAGCTACCTGTGAAAACCACCACCTGCTAGGTTGAGTGGAGAAATTGGACATCGTCGGATGTGTAGGATGGAAGGTGTAAGGATGTTGTGCAGTTACCTATGGAACATGCGTGGTAGATGTGGCTAAGGGTTGTACACTGCATAATGTAGATTGATTGTGTTGTGCAATAGGCATGATCCACTGACCTACTGTAGGTTGTTGAACAGATCGCTGCGATTGAACGGTGGTTGCAATTTGTTTCCTTGCAATGGGCTACGACGATAAGGTTTGCATCAGATTTTGCACCGGGCGGGTTATAGATGTGTTATGGAGTTGCACTTGGGGGATGAAGTGGGGTGTGATAGACGCAGGTATCACCAACGGAATACTAATTACATGTGGGGAGAAAATTACTCCCATGTTATTTTGAGATGGCATTTGTACCTGCAAGACTGAGGATTGCGTAGTGGCCTACAGGACAATGGGAATATGTGTTTGGGTGGTCATGATTGGGTTGAGATGGGCAGCTTCTCCGGTGAGAGGATTAAATAGGGGATTCATGTATGTATGGGGGCTAAGGGTATGGTATGAATCTGCATGTTCAGACTGGGCTGCGAATTCATCTTCCTCCTCCTCCTCATTCTGAGGTTCTAGAATAGACCATGTAGTTTGATTCCTAGCCATAACCAGTTGGGACAGGAGTTCATGATAATGATCAATCAGGGGGATAATGTCATACGTAGTAGGGGTGAAGTCTTGACCCCCTCTATGGATCAGCTCATAATTTCGTTTTGCCTCCATCTCGGCTCGGCTAAGGGCAAGCTTCGCCTGGATCTTGACACAAATGAAATTATACTCCTCAAGAGTCAAGATGGTGAGTGAAGGATCCTTGCCCTATAATCTCAACGAACGACACGACGGTCCCTAAGGTCCTATTGCACCCGAAGCTGATCTGGGAATGGTAATGGGATTTACGGATGTGGCACCCGAGTTAGTGGTGATCATAGCGATAGAGGTTGCATATGCAAAATCCATCTCTCAGATAGGTCAACGACAATAAATGAAAGGATTTAAAAGGCAACAGCCAAGCAAAATTACGATTAGGCTTTTTACCCTGTAGGATTCCAAAGGAATCATTGCTGTGACCAATCTACACCACACAATTTCGTAAACTTCCCTAGAGGTATTACGTTTACGTTTTTATGGATGCGGGTATGGATTGCTTACAGGGCTACCTGTAAAATATGGATTGGAGTTTCAGGCCCTCCTTCTAGCGCCAAAAAATTATAACGACAGAAAACGTTGGTCGCTGGAAAATACCGAATGAAAATCCGTGTACAGAGTCTTAACCACGGATCCGTGCGAGGGCCGTGCTGGAGAAAATGAATTTGTGGTGCCCTGAACAATCTTGTTGATCAGATAGGGACTTACTTAACTAGTAAATTAACGAATATTGTGATAATATGCATATTATATAGATATTCTAGGAAACAATTTGATTCGATGAATTATAGAAGGATGTAGAAAACAATGTAAATAACTTGAAATAACGGCAACATCAACGCGACAAGAAAGATCAGATTTAGGAAAGATGCGCAATTCCAAGACCTATTTTTTGACTCGAAGACTAAGTATATTGTATACAAAGTTCAAATAGCAAACTCTGCTTATCTTGTGCGAGGCATATACAAAACAACAAGAAAACTATTCAAATGGGAGTACAGAATGAAGCTCGGTCTACCTTGTAAGCCAAATGTGGAATGCAAGGAAGGTCAAGCCTGGATGTCTATCGATCAACTGTTTCTGATCAATAAACCTTGCCAATCATACCAGATGATCTCTTGATCTCTGATCTACTTTTTTTTTTCTTTAGTAGTCCTTTCTCAAAGCTGCTAATGATCGCCAATGGAGAGAACTGTATTTTTGCCAAAAAGACTGATCGCTCGTGCTGCCAACGCTCAAACAATGTCTTCTGTCTCTGCTAAAAGGTGATCGCCCCTTTCTTTCTTTGCCAATTAGAGTATTTATAGGTTCATTAGTACGTGGAGAAGACATGGCCTTGATGACACATGTCTCGAACTTTCAAAATGCCGTTGACTTGGCAAACTTTATGTTGAAACTGGTCATGTCACATCACGTTTTTGGAAAAGGGGGCAAATTACGCTATCAATCACTCCTGTTGAAGTCGCCTTATGATTACGCTGTGATACACTAATGAGCGTATTATGTGTATGGATAGCAGAAGCGTGTCTGGTACTGCCTTAGTTGACTTTAGGCTATATTACACTCGTTTATGCTACATAGCGTGGTAGAGAGTAATAAAGCATAGAAGTAGTTAACTCAAGCTGTTTTATGCTCATTTATGCCACAAAGCATAATAGAGCATAAAAATGATCAAATTTACAATAATTTACGCTTGTTTACGCTACGTAGCATAATAAGCACAAAGCGACCAATCTGCAAAAAAGAAGAAATCAATCTGCCACGCTTCTTTTGGACTCTGTCTTTGACTTCCTTGAAGCTCATTACGCTACTCTGTGTAATGGAGCATAAATTCAGCCCTGAACAAAAGACTTAACGGAATATGCAACAAGTCACATATCACGCTGCTTAGACCTTAAACTTTGTCAAATTCGCTGAAGTAAGTTACTTTTTGATATCAGGCTACATTAAGCAGAGTTACGCCGAGCGTCATTACGCTATGTTGCATAATGTAGCGTAAAAAAAGAAAACAAAGTAAGGTTGGAATTTGTAAGAAACTTGGAGACTTGATGCTACACACCTCTTTGCCTTGTTTTGTCTTCTGGATTTCTGTTGCAAACTTTCGCCCGAATCGTGAATCTTCATCCTAGGCCTATTCACAATTTCCATGGTGTTTCAGCAAGCTAAAGCACAACACCCTTAAAGTGCTTGATTTGGCAAGGCTATTACCTAGGGAACCTTGCTCATGAGCATAGCTAGCCTAGGAATACTCTTGAGTGGAAGAGAAATGTAATTGATAGTTTTAAAAAAATTTCAAATATAAGAGTAGAATAGAAATATAAAGATGATATATATATATATATATATATTAAATTAAAATAATCAAAGTTAACACTTCATCAATATGAATGAGTAAAACATTAAGATAGAGAAAGTAGGGGGGGGGGGGGGGGAGAGAGGGGATGTAGACTTAGTACACTATTCCCTAATCCATCTACGTTGGTGGGTTTACATCTCCTCCTAAAGGTGGTAGTTCTACATATCCTCCTAAAGGTACTTGTGATGTGGCTAGATGGCCCAAGTTAGCTACTTAGTCTTACCCTCAAGCTCATGTAAGTGGGAAATTTCCACCTCCTTCTTGGTCAAGATGCTACCCAACCTTTCTCCCACTTCTTCTTGTGGTTGAGCTTAAGGGAATGCCTCTAACATCTTCTACATAGTTTAACCTCAATGGCTTCTTACTCAAGCTAGTTTGAGGTAGCAATTAGGGTATGGCTAGGGCTATGGCTATGGCTATGGTGAGACAAAGGGGTGTAATATGGGGAAGAAAAGGGAGACGGTATTGGAGAGGATATAGAAGGAGAAAATGAAGAGAAGGCCTTCTGCTAATTGTTGGGTTGCTCCTTGATGATGGATTTTTTACTGCCTAAGGAGGTGTTTTATAAGGCTTTCTCCTTTCTTTCTTTCCTCTCTTCCTCTTTTTTGAGGAAGAGGAATTGGCTACGTGTCTACCCATGTGGCTTCTATGCATAATTTCTTTTACCATGTGTGGCAGTGCATAGATCCTTCAAATCTTCTTTGTTAGTTGGATCTCCTTAGCTTTCTCCATGCTTGGCACCTGTTAATTAATAAAAAAAACTAAGAGTATCTATAGAGTTAATAAAAAATAAATAAAAACATATCCTTATTTATTTATTTTTCAATATATATATATATATATATTATTTTTTTATTACTTGATTGCCAACAAGTGGTGTGTTGATAGTGAGATGATGTAGTATGGTAGAGATGATAGGGGTGAGCCATGAATGATAAGCTATTGTGGCTAAGGAAGGCAGTAGTAGGGGACTAATGGTGAGAAATCCATGAGTGGTGAAGGCTACAGTCTTATTGGTGGGGAACAATACACAGTAGAATGACATAGAAAAAGTAGATTAGTAGTAAAAGGGTGGGGGGAAGAAGATGATTAATGGTTAGGAGTGAACAATAGCATAGAATAACAATGTTGGCTAGTCTACCAACTAGTAGAGGATGGGTTGCACCTAGCATGATGATTGAACATTAGAAGGGTTTTAATAGCATGGTAGAGGTACTTGAGTACATGCCAATGTTGCGGTAGCTTCTTGGTTTAGGTGGAGAAGTAGAAGTGAGCATATGGGTAGCAATGATATCAAGATGTTACTATGCATGCAGTGGGTGGTGCATGAAAAAGCAATAGCTTAGGAGACTTGTTCGACATTGTGGACCACTATTGGGGTTGTGTAGCCCTTAACAAGTTTGAGTGATCCGCATATATGACCATGTAGTGTAGAGCTGCATTTTGAAGCTACAGAGTAGTGTGCATCAGTAAGTGAATGAATAAAGGGTAGGTAGTGATGCATAGTGGTAAGGATAGGAGAAAAGGTGATGTTATGGTAGATTGTGATAGGGAGAGGTAGGTATGATGAGAAAAATGATGGAGGCAATGAGAAAGAGTAGTGTAGGCAGTGGGCATGGCTGTAGTGGGCATGCTTAGGCCTATAAAGTGTTGTTGTTGCAAGCAGTAGGTAGTGTGAAGTAGTCAATTGTAGCTGTAGGCATGATGGTGAGTAGCTTGCTACTGTGTGGAAGAGAGTGCACAATTGGGAAGAGGTCTCTCCAAGGGTTTGCAAGGATAGTGACGGTGTAGAATGATAACCAATGGAACAAAAAAATATTTTAAGAAAATAAAAGGTAGATAGCTACTTGTAATTTTAATTTTCCAAACATTTTCCAAGCATTATTTTGTAGAAATTAAGGGAACATTTTGAAATTTATGATATATTGACATTAAGTAGCATTGGCAGCAATCTTCACATTAACAACTATATCAACACCACTATAACAAGAGAGCACCAGTGTAACAGTGGTAGTCACCTTCACTTTGATTTTTTAATTTGATTATTATTCTATTAATTGCTAGTTAAGTTTCACTGTATCATGATGGAAGTAAGTTTATGTTAAGGCCCCTTCTTGGGTGATGTTGATGTCAACATCAAGCCCTAGCCAAATTAACTAGGAAAACATCCAATGTTTTGCCAAAGGATTTTTTCCTAAAAAAATAAATATACTCTCTCTCTCTCTATATATATAAACCTATTTATATTTATAAAAAATAATTATGATTATTTTAGATAAAATGTAAACCTAATATTACATGCCTTTAGAAACATACCTAAATAAGTTAATTCAAGGCTTTAAGGATTTTATTGAGAGACATAAATAGACTATGGTACTACCTTGTAGATCCTCAATACATCCATCAAAAAATTTAATTGTGAGATCCTTGGTGGTTTTCATCAAAATAATTGAACCATATACTATTATTATTATTTTATTGAAGGAAAGGAAGGAATTCTAGCTATGTGCTATTGTTATGAACTCAAAGGGTAATCACTACGAATCATGGTTAACTCTGAGAAAGAATAAACTTTGCATTCCAACAATGGGATGCTAGCTCAAATTCTTTCTAGTACATCATGAATTTCTCACACTAAGTTATTGCATTACAATTTGGGATGGATCATCAAATTATGAAAATATATGTCATTCTAAAAAAAATGCAACCCAAAGAACAATGCCATGGCATAAAGTCAACTTCAAAGGTAGCACCATAAAGTAGCATATAGGTAATAGGTAACTTAATAAGATATGATCCTTATGACTTAGCCTCAAGGAATTTGTTTTCAAATAAAGATTTAGCCTCAAATGAAGAAAGAAAGAGTTATAAGGATTCCTATAATCTATAGAGTACCCTTAATAAAATACTAAGTCTTAAATTCAAATATTTGTTAGGTTTACTTCTAAGGCATTCACCTATATCAATATGGACCTAAAGATATATGTTATGCATGATAATATAATATGATATAAATACAATAAGATGAAATGCATTATTGACGAGAAAAAAAAGAAAACTATGTATGATATCTAATGCAGCCTAAGTGGATATACATACATATATATATATATATATATGCACATGTATATGTATCTATATATGTATTTATTTATAACTATAATTTATTAAATTATTGATCTACTAGCTGTCCACATGGAACACCAGTATAGAAATGTTTAAGGTGGAATGCATTGATGTTTCTAGTGAATTTTTTGTCTTGAAGGTTGGCTATCTTGTAAACATTGGGGGCTACAACCCTCATGACTTGGGATGGTCTGGACCACATTGGCAAGAACTTAGTTTGAGGTCCTTTTTGTTTAGAATCTCTATCTCTTTCTAGGACTAGATCACCTATTTGAAAGGATTTAGTGGAAAATTTTTTATGAAACCATATTTTGATAATGGTTTGATGATTTGATAGGTTTTCCACTACTTTTAAACATTTAAGCTCAACATTCCAAAGATCATACGATTTAGCAATGAGACATTCATTTGGATTTAGGTCATCTAGGAAGAACTCATAAGTAGGGATTTGCAAGTTAATGGGTAGTAAAGGTTTTTGGCTATAAACTAGTTCATAAAGGGTGGTCTTGAGAGATTCTTTGTATTTGTCCATACAACCCATTTTACTTTTTGATGCCAAGATTTTGGATTATCATTAATCATCTTTTTGACTCCACCTAGAAGATTCTTGTTGGAAGATTCTACTAATCCATTTCCTTGAGGGTAATATTCTATGACACATTTGATTAGGATTTCATTATTCATAGCCCATTCAATGATTTCTACTAAGATGTAGCTCTTTTAGTTGGTTTGGCTTTTAGCCAATGTGTAGTATAGTTAGTTTTCATTAACATAAATTTATTTTGGCTTGATGATGATGGATTGATCCGATAAAGTCAAGAGTCCATTGTGCAAAAGGTCTCACTTCAATGATGGGTTGAAGAGGTGTTAAGCTCTTAGGATTTCTTCCTTTGAAAATTTGACACTAGATACAAGTTTTTGATATATTATGAGCATCAATGGTCATAGTTAACAAATAATAACTAGCTTTTGTAATCTTGTGAATTATAGATTAATAGCCTAAGTGTCCTACATCATGTAAGATTTTTACCACATCATTGGCTTCTTCTCTATCCAAGAACCTAGGAAAATTCACCATTTTTGATTTACCAATAGCACAATCTTTAAGAAATTCTTTGCAAGTTACTACAAATTTGAGAATGCAAGAATGAGATTGAGGTACCTTTAAATTAGAATAATAGATATGGTCCAACCATTTATGCCATAAATTAGTATCCTCTCTTGTAGTGACTATAGCCATAGAATCATCTTGCAAACATATATTAGCTTCTAAAGTATACATTGTTCCAGTCTTTTTACCCTTCAAAATTGTTAAAATGCCCTTTGTAATTTTTCATTGATTATTTCCACATGAAATTTTTAAACCCAAATCATTAGGTTGAGAAATAGAAATTAGCTTTTTAGAAAATTTAGGAACATGCTTAACATTATTAAGTGTGATTTTAGCTAAACCAAGCTATTATTACTACATGATGATGATTCAAACCAAGTTGATTTTTCTAACTCTATTTCTTCCTTCTATTGTAGTAATGTTTTCCATGCATTGTAACCATGATAGTCCCTCTTCATGTGACCAATCTAGAGATAAAACTAGCATTCAATCCTACTTTTAGAAGTTCCTCTACTTTTGCTCCTATCCCTACCCTAATTAGGTCCCTTGCTTTGATCATGTCTATTAGATCTACCTCTATTCAAAACCATAAAAGAATTACCTAATGATTGACCCCATTATTAGGCAATCTTTCTTCGACATCTTGAAGAGTATAAACTACACCTTTAAAAGAAATATTACTTGTACTTGTAGAGGTAGTAATAACTATACTACTTGGATTCTAGGATTTAGGTAAAGAGTTTAAAATAACATAACACTTCATTGGCTTTAGAATAATTACTTTATATTTTTCAAATTTAACAAAAGTAGCCATCATATCATCTAGATGATATTTCAAAGAAACACCTTCTTTTATCTTTGCATTAAAAACCTTTTGATAAGTATGAAGTTGATTTAAACTTGAAGCTTTATTAGAACTATTTTTCAACTTTACCCAAAAAATAGAAGGATTTTTTTCATTAGAAAGAGATGCCAAAATTTCGTTGCTCAAATAGAAATGAATCAATGTTAGTGCTTTTTCTTGCAACCTTTTCCAATCATTATTTGACATCCTTATAGATTGATGAGTAGCAAGCATACCCTACACCTAACCATATGAATCACTACTATTCACTCAGTGATCTAGTCAAATTTTATAGACTTTAGGTTTCTAAGTACATAGGTTCTAGGAAGTGAATCTAACCATTGAAATTATTTTCTTCTTACTTCCACTTCTGAAGTGCAAGTATATGATTAAATGTAATTGAGGCATATGATTTTTATTATTTTTTCTTTTATGATTTAAGTCACCTATGAATGAGAATAAAGTAATTGAATGCTTAACTAATCTAATAACTATATAATATTTAACTAATGCTAACATATGCATTTGTTTCCACTTTCTGTACACATCCTCAACATGTTATAGCATCACTGGGTTACCAAGTGTTAACTGCTATTGGGATTACCAAGCATTAAATGTATGCTCAAAGTGGTAGTACTTATGTGTGCTATTTAATCAATATTAGTTAATTATTTAGAAACATTTAAGTAAATTTCATGAATATTAAATGCATAAGGAAATAATTAATCTATTCGAAGTGCTAGAAGGTTTTATCATAAAAGTTCATCTTTATTACTGTTCACATTGAGGTACTCAGGTACATTAGTACTTAAATAAAGATATGTACACTTCTTTGACTCCTACTATGGGTACTTAGATAATATTGTAACTGCTAGAAGAAAAATCTACAAGAAAAAATTACCATAAATGTGGTGGGTAGGCACACATTTATAGGTAAAAATACAAGGCCATGTTGATGAGTACACATCAACATGGCAAAGCCCATGTCAACAAGATCCTGTCAATGGGGTCACATCTGTGGCATTCCATTGATGCAACCCAATAATCATGACTCATCAAACCCCCATTACTAAATGAGAAATCATCCTTGAGTTCTTTAGAAAATTTTGGAAAGGCATGGAATTATTAATTAACTACAAACACCCAAAAAAAACATAACAAAATTGAGTGTCCAAGAGTACAAATTTCTAATTATTACATAAATTGGTGTTATGGAGAATAGAATTCAACACCATGATAACAAATGACAAATAAAACTCCTCAAATGGCTAGAAGTTTATGAAGAAAAGTATATAGTCCTAGGCAATGAAGGCTCCTAAGGTTTTGAAGGATATTCTCTTGCTTCTGACACATATGGTTGTTGAGGCAGTTGTTATGGTTGTCTTGTTGTAGCTGAAACTATTGGTGGAACATAGAAGGCTTCTAATAATGCCTTCATCTTCTCCTCCTTACTGTAGGGATCATTCAAAATCCATGCTACTTCACATTGTAGGGAATAACTCCTTCACATTAGTAAACTAGATAGAGAACTATTTATATTCAATGTTGAATGCCTCGAGTGCATTTTTTAGCTTATGGTATTCATTCATTCTTTTGGTAAGGTTCTCAGTAGTTGATCTTTGATTAGTGAACTTCACCTTGAGAACCTCAAGTTTTTCATTTGCAACCTCAAGCTTTTACTTAGTCTCTTTATGGTGCTTGAACTCTGCCTCGTATAAGTATGAGCTAGCCACCTACTTCTCCAATTCTGAGTATGGACTTCTAGTAGTCAACATTGCCAGGTTTTCATATATGAGGTTGGAAGGCTCCATGTATTTCATCATTTCCTCAATCTATAGCTCCTTCATGTGGATTTCAACCTTATTGTATTTGTTTAGCCCATCAAAGATAGGTTGCTAGACATTACTTCCTTGTTGGAGTTCCCAAAGGGCCTCATTTACTTTTGCCTTTATCAATTAAATGTGCTTCACAGTGATTTCTTTATGCAATCCCACTTAGTCCCTATAATGATTTTTCACCCTTTTAAACTTAAGGACCATATTTTTTAAGGTGGTAATCTCAATTATAGATTTCTAGTGCAAGGCACAAACCTCCTCCATTGAGAGGTTTCTGTTCTCTAGTACCACCCTTCTTAGTTCAATGTTCACCTTAGCAAACTGATCCTATTTTTGATGGATATATTTAGACATCTATTGTTTTTGCACATCAACATTTTAGAGGTAGTGGTTTTCTATGGTCAGGGCCTCATTCTCCTAGTGTGTTTGGACCAAGTCCTTTTGAATGTTGTACATTGTAACATTGGCCAAGGACTAGTCAAAAATTGTCAACTCCTTAGTGTTCTCAACCTCCTTGAGTTTCTTCTGAAGTAGTTGAAAAGCTTCATCTTGCATTATTGCTTGGTTGATAAACACAGAATTAATGAGGTGGACTCTTAATTTGACAACTTTGATACCCAAGTGTTGGTTCTCAGCTTCAGCTATTTTAAGTTGCTTCTTCATGATGATGCATTTGCCCCTTGGATCAAGTAGCTTCAACTAGATTGTAGTGGTGCTACCTGAAAGGCCAAAGGCATTCAAAATTGATTGCTTGATTTCTATTAATTATTCTAGCAATTCCTCATGCTAGGAAACCTTCAATCTACCACTAATAGATCCTACAAACTTTTGCACATATTTAAGCATAGAAATGTTTGGTATAGATGTTGTAGGTGAGTTAAGTGCTTTAGCCACTTTATTAGCAACCACTTCAATTATTGTCTCTTGTCCATGGTGTTGCTTCACTAGGACAGTTACCTTCTCACCCTTCTCTAAACACACCAAAAAGGTAGCAGCATTCCTAGAGATGTATGATAATTATTGTTGTTGTAAGAGGGATACCATTACCTCTCAAGCACTTGGATTCAACCTTGCAGGCATTTACATTTATTGGGCTAAGAAACTTGATCCCCAGCTATCATTTGGCTTATTTTTTGGGACACATCATTGAGGTGGCTCATGATTGGTCTATTCATAGATGGATCACCACCACTTGTTCCTATTTGTTACTGCTACTATTGTAAGAGCTACTCTCTAAGTTCACACATGCACTCAATAGTAGCACAGGACTCCAACGTTGTCTCATGAGTAGGTGGTGGAGGTGGAGGTTGCTGCTTCTCTTCCTAGATCACCTTCATAGATACTTTTTCCTTCATCATTTGTACCCAAGAAGTGGTTTGAGCACATAAGAATGCATCATTAGTGTAGTAGGTTATGCCTTGCCTCTCTCATAGTTTTCTGATAAGGCATGGGAAGGGAAGTGCCTTTCTTCCATATTCATTCTTCTTAAAGTGCTTTTCTATCTTAAGATATATTAGTTGTGGAAGGTTGATAGGAAATCTATTGCTTAGAGTGATTCATACATGGGTAGAGAAAGTTGTGATTTTTCTGATCCTCACTATTGGGTTAAGGTAAAAGGCTACAATTTTGAACTATGATTATTCCATAGAGCTGAGCACACCAAAATCCTTGCAGTCCACTCCATAACACCACTGTGTCCATTCTTTCTTAATGCTTGGATCTAGTTGCATAAAATTTTTTACAATATTAGCCCTAGTTTTAGGAATCCCAAGGGCCTTAGATATTTCTTTCACTAAGTAGGACATAGATATGTCCTTGATTTTGACCATGGAATCGGCATGCCTATTATTCTAGAAAAGGTATGTCTCTCCCATCTAGCACTTCCCATTGGAAGTGATGATGGGCCACATGGGAGATCTTTGTAGTTTAGTCTTGACTTTTGGAGAAGAAAACTCCAAGAAGGATCCAAAGTTTAGTTCTTAAAGCACATATTTTTGAATCTCCTTAGATGCAATTTGCTTGTAGTAGGAATCTATTTAGTTGACCTCAATGTTTGGTATTGCCCTTAGTGCCTCATCTCAGTGTGATTATTCTATCTTATTGTAGTGATTGAAAACATTGGTGGCTAGAACACTGAGGGATCCATCAGTGCATAGTCCTAACCTTGAGTCCTTGTAAGGGCCTATTGGAGGTAGAGATGAGGTGCCTTGAATATTCTTGTTGATTGAATAGGAACTTACAGAATGTGATGCCAAATGATGTTAAGTGTCAAGTGATGTTCTTAGTGTCAATAGGGGTTAGTGTAGTTAAGGCTTTCGATGCAAAATAAAGGTGTCAATGCATGACTATTCATAAAAATAGTAGAAAATGCAAGTAAAAATGCCAAAGTGCATGTAAAAATTCTAAAAATGCATAGAAAGAGAGCGAGAGAAAATGGAACACCACCCCAAATGGGGTTGAGTATAGTTAACTTTAGAAGGGGTAAGAAGGTATGTGGTGTACAATAGGCATAGTGGATAGCATAGTCACATTCTTGGGGTGTCTATCTATAAAGACTAATGTTCTACCATAGTGTTTATGCCTATTGGGTTGATTGCCATGGTGTGTAGTGGACTGTGGTGGTTTGTGGTGAGCTACGATAGTGTCTGAGTGCCTTGCGTTGCCAAAATGCCAAATACACTTAAGAATGCCAAATGCAAAAAATGCCAACCTTTAAATTTGCCAACCCCTAAAATGTAGAGGGCTAGGGTATTTATAGGGCTAGGTTTCCCATGAAATAAGGTTTGGTTTCCACATGGCAGTGGGGTAGTTGAGACTATGCTACACCCAACTACACTCTCCACTGAGGCAAATAGTGTTATGCTCTTCTCTACTTTGATGAACTCTGTGAGATTATGAGACTATGACTACGCTACCAACTACATGTTTGTGTGCCAAAAAGACCACAATGTACTTGAAAAATGCAACTTTGAAGACTACACTGTCCACTATCTTAAGTGGGGTTGAGCATAGTTATAACTTGGGGCCAAATGGGGTACAACAAAGATGCATTTTTGCTAACTACACTTGTTGGAGGTGTGTTGGAGCTGAGGTGAATGCCAGTGCTATGTTGTGGAGGCCTTTGGAGGTCATTTTAGCTATCTACACTTGACTACGCTTTGGACTAGAGGAGAGCATAGTCCAACACTTAGAAAAACTTTTACAGAAAATGGCCATGTGTTGACTATGCTTTTGACTTGGGATGAGCATAGTTTTAGCACTTGGAAAATTTTTGCAAAATTTTCTTCCAATCAACTACGCTTGACTACACTCTAGGGTAGTGGAGAGTGTAGTCTCAATAGTTAGAAAAAATTTACCACAACTAGGTCTTTATGCTGACTAAGCTTGACTATGCTCCAAGGTAGTGGAGAGTGTAGTCTCAGTAGTTAGAAAAATCTGCAATTGCTAGCGTGACACTTAGAAAAATTTGCAAAACTAGCCTTTGGTATTAACTACACTCTCTATGGAGTCGAATATGCTTTAGGATAATGGAGAGTGTAGTTATAACACTTAGAAAAATTTGCAGCTTCTTACTTCATGATAACACTTAGGAAAAATTGCAAAAGAAATCAATTTTTGAAGCTGACTACACTCTCCACTTGGCTAACTACACTATAGGGAAATGGAGATAATAGTCCCAACAATTACAAAAATTTTCTGAAAGTGACCTCATGCTATCATTTAGGAAAATTTGTAGTTGAAAAGCCATAACCCAAATTTTTTGGTGTTTCATTGACCCCTCTTTGTTGATGTTTGGAGGAGTGACCTAAGAGATTTTGACAAAGAACTATAAAACACCATAGTAGGCCTACCACCAACATCACTCTTCCATGCATATTTGAATGTCATTGCACTATGGTCAAGAGTGCTATGGCAGTGTCTTGGGAGTAAACGTTTTAGGTATTGTGCTAGGAATAATAGGGGAGATGAAGTGTAAATAGTGTGTCATGATGTAGGATGCAGAGTTAGCATAATTGGTGTTGACCATGGCACCATGGTGTGTTGCCTCCAAAACATTGACCTCTTGTCGAAGTTCTCATGAGAGAGTTAGTGTGGATTTAGGGTTGGACTAGTTGTGAAATTGCAACTTTGTTGATTTGCTTGAGGACATTCTTTTCACCTCTTCACTCTTTCTTTTTTCTTTTTTCTTTTTTTTTCTTTTTCAATTTTTTGCTTGTTTTTGTTTTGTTGCGGGGTGAACCTTCTTTGGGTTCTACACATTGCTAAATGCTAACTACAAGATGCTTTCCATCAAGTGGACTGAATGCCATTGGATGCACTTTGATCTAATGCTTTCAAAACAATGTCACATCTATGGGATAGGTGTTTCCTCCTTGGGATGACTTATGTTACATCCACCTAGTCTTTGACTAGTCAATAAAGGTTTTTCATGAGACAACTTATGTTATGTCCACCTTGGGTTCTATGGTTCAACTTATAGAGGGTGCCATGTGTTCACATCAAGTAAGCATTAGAGAGGGGTTTGCAATCTTGATTATGTATGGGAATGCAAGGATATGGAGTCATAGGGATGGGTGTACGTAGGCTATAACAAGGTAGTAGGAATGTGCACCCTTGAGAGGCTTATCTAGTCCAATCATGCACATCAGAGCGATGTGGTAACTTGCTATTATAGTGAGATGCACTTTTGCATGATCGCCTTGGGGCTTTATCCTACACATATAACTTTGAGAAGATAAGAAAATCAAAAAACACACAATGCAAATAAAATTTCAAGGGTGATGGTGCTATGAGTGCTTCAAAGGCTGAAGTGATGGAAAGTTCCCAGAAAATCAACAAAATGCTTGGGGGTGATGATGTAGCAAATGCTTCAAAGACTACACCAATGGCAAGTGCTTAGAAAGCTAGGAAAATGGTAGGGGATGATAATGCTACAAGTGCTTCATTTTGGAACTGTGGTATCCCTACCTACATGGTGTTGGAAGGGGGAAAGGATGGTGCTCACTCACTTGTTTATGGAAGGATGGAAAGAACCATGATTGGATGATTGCGAACCTAATTTAATGTCTTAGTTGACCATGGATTTACTAGTTTAAGGTCCTAATAGATTGTGAATCCAATTTAAATTCATGGCAAATAACACTACACTAGTTTATAATCCTAGTGGATTGCTATGTGCTAGTTTAACATCGTAGTAGATGAGTGCTATGCCACTTTAACTTCATAGTAGATGAGTGCTACTATGCCAGCTTAACATTGTAGTAGATGTGTTGTTGTGTCAGTTTAATGTCATGAGCCAAGGATGAATGCTTTGTCAGTCTAATGTCATAGTGGGCAAATGTTGCTATAGCAGTTTAATGTCATGACTTAAGGATGAGTGCTATACTAGTTTAACTTCATGGTGGATGTGAGGTGCGGATGCTAATTTAACATCATAGTAGAAAAATTGTGCCAGTTTAACATCATGGTAGATGAATGCTTCAAGTATTAATGGTTCACTTAGTTGGAAAAATCGTTACCATCTTGATTAGCAAGCTTGAATGCTCCATTGTCATAGTCCTTAGTGATCAAGAAAGGTCCTTCCTAGTTGGCTAAGAATTTATTTACAGGCTTGTGAATGGCCTTGAGGACTAGGTCCCCTTTCTTGATTGAGCATTGATGTTGGTTGTGATGGTGCTTTTTCCCTTGCTTTTCTTGGTAGCATTCAATGTGATTAAGAATTTGCATGTGCTCCTCCTCTATTGAGTCAAGGTCTACGGTCCTCAAAAAATTATTATGAGCTTCATTAATGAAGTTTGAGAGGATCACTTAGAGTGATGGAACCTATAATTCAAGGGGAAATTTTACCTTAGATTTGTAAACAAGACTATAAGGTGTCTTAGATGTCATTGTTTGGCATGTTGTGCAGTAAGCCTAAAGTGCATAAACTAGTTGCTTGTGCCATCATCATTTGTTTTTGCATAGCATCCTCTTTAGAAGGTTGATAATGGCTTTGTTAGTGGCCTCTGCTTGGCAATTTGCCTAAGGGTAATATGGTGACAAGAAGAATTGTTTGATATCAAAGTGTTCACAAAAGGCTTTAGTTTTGGCACTACTAAATTATGGCCCATTGTTTATTACTATGATCATGGGTAAGTTAAAATGGATCACTATGTTATGAAGCACAAATTTGCAAACTTGTTGTGATGTTATCTTCCTAAAAGGAATAGCCTCAACCCACTTGGTAAAATACTCAATTATGATTATTATGAAGCTATGCCTTGTAGAGGACTTACACATTATGGATCTAGTGATGTCCACACCCCAATGTTGAAATGGCCACATGATTTGCGTTGTGTGTAGTTTGATTGGTGGCACATGCATTAAGTTGCCATGTCGTTGATACATGTTACATGTTTTGACCTTTGAGATGTAATCATGCTTCATGTAAGACCAATAATATCCTAACCATATGATTTTTGTTGCCCTTGCCCTAGGTGCTATGTGACCTTCACATAGTCCCTCGTGGACTTGTTCAATGATTGTTTGCGCTTCATTGTTGCTCATGAAGGTTAGCAGTATGCCATCTTAGGATATGCAACATAGCATGTTATCATAAAAAATGACATAATACCATGAACATTTACACATTGTGTCTTTTTATGTAGTAGTTAAATGTTGTAGAGGCTCACCTTGTAGAAGGTATGCCTTAATGTTGTTGTACCATTCTCTTGCATGGGTTGTGCTTACTATGGCTATGGATGCAGTGTTAGTGATTTGTGTGATAGGCATAGTGCAATTTGCCACTGTTATGGACAATGCATAGAACATGTCTAGTGTGATGCTTATGGATAATGTTGCTAGTGCATTAGCTATGTCATTTTCGTTTCAAGAAATGTGTTGGACATTGGCTATTGCAAAGTGTTTAAGAAATTGCTTTACCAAGTCATAGTAAGGTTGTAAATGTTAGGCCTTGCAAGCATAAACCTCCATTACCTAGTTGATCACTAATTATGAGTTACCTTGGATCACTATATGTTGGATCCCTAGGTCACATGTTGCATGGATAACTTGGAGGAGACCTTTGTACTCTACCATGTTGTTAGTGTAAGGGAATGCAAAACAATATGTGAAGAGTCAGATTTCCCTAGAGGGAAATCTGATAATGGTGGTAAGGGTACCTCCGTAGGAGGTTGAAGCTCCATTGAAATGCAGGAGTGCCTCATAGTTTTCAGGAACTTGACTAATGTTATTAATGTGCTTCTCTAGGAATTCCAGGTCAATGGTTGCTTAATCATTTATGGGTGAAACTGTGAGTTGTGCAGCCATATCTTGACCTTTTGTCAAGGCTTGCACAACATAGTGTAGGTCAAACTTCATTGTTATTACTTTCCATTGTGCAATACAACTACTCTCATAGATGTTCCTTGTAAGTGCTCGAAGTACGTTATTTTCACAAATGATGTTGACTTGACTACAAAAAAGATAATGCCTCCACTTCTTTAGTGAGAAGACTAGGATGAGATAGTATTTTTCCACATCATTGTATTTTGCTTCATGGCCTACTAATGCATGGCTTAAGTAGTAAACTAGGATCTTTGTGCCATCCTCTTGCTTTTGGCAAAGTAGAGAAACGATGGAGATGTCAGAGGTAGTAAGGTAGATGTAAGAAGGTTTATCTCCTTATAGAGGGTGAATCATAGGAAGTTGTACCACCTCTTGCTTAAGGTTGTCAAATGCTTATTGGCATTGAGATTTCCACTTGAAGTGGTCTTCTTGCTTAAGTAGATGTTGCATTGGTTTTAACTTGTTGGTTAATTGCAAGATAAATCTGCATAGAAATTGCAATCTGTCTTGCAACCCTTGTAGCTCCTTGATGTTGGTTGTGGTGCTAAGTTGGTTATGGCCTTATCCTTGTCAAGGTCTATGCATATGCTTGCTTTAGATACTACAAAATTGAGCATTTGGCTCATTTTGACACCAAATGCATACTTCTTAGGGTTTTACCTAAGATCATGTTTTAGACAATGTTTAAGCACTAAGTCTAGATCATTTGCATGGTTGTGAGCCACTTTGGACTTAACTGTGATGTTGTTGACATAGTTGTTGAGCAAGCCTAACATGTAATTGCTAAACATGTATGTCATTATGCATTGATACATTGCTCCTATGTTCTTGAGTCCAAAGGATATCATGGTATAATAAAACATATCCTAGGGGGTCATAATGGTTATGTTGAGTTGGTGCTCAGGGTTGATCCTAATTTGGTTGTAGCCTGAGAACCCATCCATGAAGGATAATAAGGCATGTTTAGTGATGGTGTTAATTAGTTGAATGATACTAGGCAACAAGAAGTCATCTTTAATGATCACCTTGTTTAGGTCCTGAAAGTCTATGCAAATGCATATACTTCTATTTTTCTTAGGCACAACTATGATGTTGGAAACCTAGTTTACATAGTCAATAGCCTAGATGAAACTAGCTTTGTAAAGCTTGGTGATTTCATCATGGATGGCCAATGCCACCTTAGGCCTAACCTTAAGTGCTTTTTTTTTTTACTTATTTAATGTAGGGATCAAGAATGATATTGTGTTGGACTAACTGAGGATCTAGACTTGGCATGTCCTTCTATGACCATGCAAAGGCCTTAATGTTATCATTTAGCATCTTTGCGATGTCTTGGGTGTGCTGGGGATCTAGTGAGGAGCTTAGTTTTTAGTGTTTTTATCTTGCCATTAGGTGTAGCCTTAGGGATTTCAACAAGGCGATCCTCTGTGATGTCCCTAGCCTCTAGATCAAGAGCCTTAACTAGATGGTTGGGCCAATCTAGTGGTGCCTCTATGGATGCTATGTATTCGATGTAGGTTGTAGGCTCAAGGTCTAGGCAATGTGGATCAATGCATTACTTGATGTCACCATGAGGTCTTATGAGGACCAGAGGTGAGACAAGCTACTCAGGCATGGTTATGTCATGTTCCTACAAGATAAACCAACAAAATGTTAAGTGAAACGTGTCTTAATAAAGTTAATATGCAAAAATTAATGAAAATTAATGTGATTAAATCTTGGCTAATTATGAATGCAAGCTTAGGTAGGTTAGCATGTTTATGCTAGTATTAGGCCTTGATAGGCCATGCATGCCAGTTTTAGGTCATAGAAGACTATAGATGCATCAGTCATGCAATTTCGGGGAAGGTCGGCTATGCTTGGGAAGTGAAATTAGCTTGGGAATTCACTAGGCAATGAAAAATTAAAATTTTTGGCTAAGTGTGAGTGACTACACTCTCACCCAACTACACTCTTGCCCAAAAGTTAAAACTTTTGGCCAAGCATGGAGCATAGTCCTGGGTTGGTGGGTCATTAAATGACCCTGAGAGGGTATATAGGCACATTTTACCATGGGTAATTTGTCATTTTCAAACTTTTAAATGCAACATTTGGAGTTTGGTCTTACCATTTCCATTGTTTCACACTACCAGTGAAGAGCGTAGTTGGAATAATGATGCGCTAGAGTGGATGCCTACACCCAAGACTAGTGAACATAGATGAGGAGGAATGAGCACTGGGAAACCTACCATAGGCACGTATGGAAGATAGAAGCTTATTGGTGTCAACTAGGTACCCCAATATGCTCTCCCATTTTCTCATTTTCATCATTTTTGTATTGTTTTGAGGGTTTGGAGCATAGAAATTATATAGCACCTTGCCATGGTGGTGACCATTGCCACCATGCACCGTTTCAACCATGGAAATGGTAGGGAGGATTTTGTGTGATGGGGTTTTGCGAATGTGCACATGGGGTTTTTGCTAGGTTATGAAGGAGGTTTTGGTGGTTGGACATGGTTGTTGTTGTGCAATGCAGTATGGCCCCAAGGGGGCTACACATGGGTTTTTGTGATTGCAAGTCTTGAGCATTGCTATTTTTTCCTATTTTCTTTGTTTGTTTTCTCCTTAAGTTATTTGGGGCATGGGCAAAGGGGGTTCTAGTAGTGATTGAGGCTTTGTCTCTAAAAGGTTTTTTTTATGTTAGAAAAAAAATTTCTATTTTGCGGCATGGGCAGGGATGAGGTAGGGATCTAGGTTTTGTCTTTGGCGATGGCCAAGGGTGATCAGCCATGGGGTAAAGGGTGTTGCAGGGTTCTAAAACACAACCACACAACACAACCACAAGGGTTGTGGGGATGATTATGCCCCATAGCATAGCTATAGGGGCAGAAAGGGTGATTGGCAATGTTGCATTTTCTATTCTATGTTTCTTTTTAAAAATGTTTTGCCAAAGGTTTGGGGTAATAGTGGAAAAGGAGTGGGAGAGGATGCTTAGGGCCATGACATGTTTCTATATTTTATCTTTTTCTTTTTGAAAATTTCTAAGTGGTAGCAATGGGATAGGGCATGACACACTGCATCGTGATAGGGCATGGTTCGTAGGGTGTAGTGGGATGGGGCACATGGTGCCATGGTAGGGCATGGTGCTTAGAGCATGGTGGGATGGTGTGCAGAGAGTGTTGGGGTGATAACCAAGACCTCACTTCCTACTACCATAGCCAAGACTATGCTCCCAACATCTTGGAGGCATAGTTGATGCCAAGTGTTTGAGAAAATGGTAGCTTGGAAAGTTAGTTTTTTGAGACTATGATATGTAGAGAGCATAGTTAGGGAGTTAGAAAAATTTACAATTTTGGACTACACTCTTCATGCAGGTAGTCTAGAGTTAGAGAAAAATCAGAAAATTTTGGACTATGCTCTCCATGAAGGTAGTTTAGAGTTAGAAAATATTTTCTAAAATTTGCAAATTGTGCATAATGCTAAATCATGAAATGTAACAATGGTAATCCTAAAAACTATAACAATACTAAACCTATGAAAACATGCTGATACTAAACGTGTGAAACATGTGAAATGAAATGCTAATCCTATGCAAACGTGCTATATCCCAATGAGTACTAGTCACATCAAATAAATTGGTTGACATCCTATACTCGTAGGGCCTCAGAGTGCATTGCGAAATTTAGGAAAAAAATTTACATCAATAGTTTCTTGTTGCTCGGTAGTTGCAAGTGTTGTTGAAACCTGTCTTGATCATTGTGGAGCTTGTGGACACCCTATGCTACATGAGCAAGCCTATTACTAACATGCCTACACTAGATATGCAGGTGGGTGTTCAAGTGGTGTGGTTCTAGCCAGGGGCTTGTGAGTTCCTAGAGTACCTGCTGTAACAATTTAGTATGATCATGTGATCACAGTTGGTGGTGGAGGTTGCTACTGCCATCATGGAAATGTTATTGCCCAGGGCTAATTGAGACATCTTGAGGTTCATCTCATATGATCCTACTACTAGTAGTGATAGGGAAAGTGATTTAGGTAAAGGCTATAGGAGTGCTTGGTACCTATCCAAAATATGGTGCATGACAGGGTTTAGTTGCTACAATAAGAGCAACACCCTTGTTGTCACTATGCAAGTGCACATCCTATTCTAGAATCCACCTAGGACCATTTATTGTGTTGAAGGATAAGTGCCTTTATGGTTGTCATAGTTTTTTCCTTGCTACTTGTCCATGTATAGTTGCTAACCACTCATGACTAATGCTAAATTTAGAGTTGATGAGGAGGGCCTACATGATGAGGTAGATGCTCTAGCCTTGAATCGTAACACCCTAGAGGTATTCCCTTCTAGCTTGAATGTTCATGAGGTTTTTCTTGAGTAGGTGGGGTTTTATTTGGAGGTCTACCCCACTTGATACCCAAGGGTATATGAGTGGTGTAGGACCCATGACTAGTTAGACAAGGAGTAGACTACTGATGTGATTAACACTAAGGAGATGCTTGTATTTCCATCCCTTTTTTGCATTCCATTTGTGCCACGTATGCATCTAAGCTTTAATTCATGTGTTTGCTCACATATGCCTATTAATTTACCTTTTGCATGATGTTAATGCTATTTTTCCTTTGTTGTAGTGGTGGTTGCTTTAGGTGAGTTGATAGTGATCACCATAGGCTACATAGAGACCACCCTCATCATGAAATATGGTGATGTGAAGGGTGTGTAGCACTAGCTGTGTCACAAGGCCTCAGATGCACTGATAGCTAGGCTCACACATGAAAGGTTGATGGACATATTTTTCGCCCTTAGCCTAAGTATCTTAGTGGCCAGGATGGTCACCATCATTGACTCCTTTAGTAGTGACATTAGGTAGTTTGTTACCTGAGTGCATGATGTGATGGTAGTGCTAGACCTCAACAAGGCCTTATTTGCGGACATCTTTGGATTTCCCATTGATGGCCTGATGATTGTTAATAAGGCTAGCAAGGAGGTGGACAATAGAGGGGAGATTGAGGACTAGTTGGAGGCCATTCAATCTCACAAGGGCATACCAATTAAGGATGTGCTTATGCTTAAGGTATGGAAGCTCTACCCTCTTTTCCGTTCTCATGCCTTTTCGAAGTTACTCTCCCAAGGAAAGGTCCTTAGGGTAGAGCAAGCACAAGTGATGACAAAGGTGCTACTAGAGGGCATGAGGTTTAATTGGGCTACCTATATAGAAACCAGCTTACATGTAGAGATATCCAAGCTATATTTTAACATTTAGGAGAGGTCCCATGTGCACTTCACATTCTTCATAGGGTACCTACAAAGCTTTGTGGAGCTCTTGGTTGTGCACGATGATGGATGATGGGTGGTGTAGGACCATGAGCAGCTATCTAAACCATGGATCAAGCAACTTTTTACAACCACATGGGCATAGGACCTGCTAGAGGAGCTCAATGAGTCATTATCTATAATGACTAAAGGTCCCATGGGGTAGTCACTTTACTCTTGTGATAGTGCAGGTGAGGGTCATCTGGTTGGCATTGGGAATCTGACTAAGGTGGATTGTTATATTGTAGAGATGGTGGAATCATCTAAGGAAAAGATTAAGAGGCCATGCCCTATGGAGGAGGCTACCCCTAAGGCTTGGAGGCCAAGTAATAAGAAGATTCATATTAGGTTTTAAAGCTTATGCATAGGGGTTGCAAGTTAGTATGTATAACTTGTTAGATGCATTTATTGTATTTTTATATGTGTTTATTTTTATAGGTTTTTATTATGTTATGCTAATGTGCTAATGTGCTATGTATGCATGTGTTAATTGTAGAGATAGAAGAGAGGGTTATTGGAGCAGTGGCTAAGGTGGTAGTAGAAGAAGCACCTCCTCAAGCTGAGGAGGGGGAGGCTCATAGAGATGAGATCCTCCAACAATTTGAGGAGGAAGGGTTGCTCTATCCTAATGGGGGTGCTTTTGATTTCCCTTTTTGATGGTGTGCAACTAGGTGATCCCCATACACTCATTCCTAAGGGCTTGCTAGGTAAGTAACTTGAATTGCTATCTGTTATTGCATGTTTTCTCTAACATCTTTAGCCATTTGGTTATATGCTAATTACAACATTTTTTTACAGCCTTAAATGTTCTTGCTAGTGGTCCCACACCTACTTACCTCATGGAGCTATGGGTAGACATGCCCAATAAGTTTTCCTTCATGGAAGGCATTGTTGAGGATATGATGGACTATTTACAACAGGAAAATCCTTAGCTTGGTATGTGTGCTATGCTGCTTTTCTTTGTGTTTCTCTACTGGTTGCATGCTTATCTTTTAATTAGTATTGATCAGTTGTTGTTTACTTGTAGGTCCTAAGCTTTGGTGGGATTTGAGTAGGGTGGTGAAGGTGGATGCCCATCCTAACCTCCCTCTTGAGATCGATTAGATGTCTTGTTTCATGTATGAGACATCAAACAAGTGCATGCTTTACTATGTAAAGGCATTATGGGTTTGCAAGCACTCAAACGAGCCCCTATGAAAATATGTGCACAAGCTATAGGAGATGATGGCTAGCCAAGATAAGAAGATCAAAGATCTTTAGTCCATATATGACTTCAAGTAGGTGAGGGGTTAGCATGTTGCAGCACCCTAATGACAAAGGATGGATGAACTGTTATTGTCATGACATGCTATGGAACCCTGACCACAAAGGGTGTTGTGGATGCACAAGATGGTACTATGATGATGAAATAAGGCCTTGAACTCATGGAGGCCAAAAGGGCCATTGCACTACTAGAGGGTAGATGGGCCACGAATGACCACTGCATTAGTTTTGGGTTATCATCAATGCTGATGGCATTTCTCTACATCATCTGCATTTAGAGGATCCTTATATACCCTCATAGATTTGTTTTGAGGCCTCACTTGGTTGGTAGCATTGAGCACCAACTTGCCTCTGTCAATCATTCGTTCTAGGTCATCCTGTAGGGCCATGCAAAAATTAGTGTTGGGCAATTGGTGGTAGAGGTAGAACCTATCTAGCCTAAAGTGTTTCAATAATGGATGCTCATTTGGGGCTACCAACATAGGGTTCTTGAGGAGCTCATAGTATCTATTGTATCTTTTGTGCTCATCCTTAGACATCTACTTGTACTAGATGCATCCAGCCTTTAGCAGTTGGTCCAATAGTTTTGAAGGTTTAAGGGGTGGTGGGGTATCCTTTAAGTGATTCTTGCACTAAAATTCAGGCCTTGAATCTACTTGTGTTGTGGCCACCAATTCCATAGGTTAGTTAGTCACTATGTTAGGACTGGTAGTCGTGTTGTTGGTCGAGGCCTTGGGTGGTCTAGCCATTGGCTTCAAGTTAGTTGTTTTGGCCTCTTTAGCCATAGTTGCCACAATTGTAGTTTGCTTTTCCTTATCCTTATCCTTCTTGGCATGTAAGTTCATATAGGCCACATAGGCTTGGTCCTTGTTGGCTTTCAGTGCATCTTGTATGCTCTTTGTTTAGGCAAAAGCTTGAATTAGGGACTACAAGACCAAGTAGTATAGTTTTAACTTATGAAGTCATTAACTACACTTTTGAAGATAGCCAAGAGGTGCATCTCTACTATGGGCTCCTGGATTTCATTTAGTGAGGTGTACTAGCATTGGATAAATTTCTGGATAGGCTCTAGATGGCCCTGTTTGATTTACATGAATTGGTCAAGGATGGTTTCAGGCTTCAAGTTGTACTTGAAGTGCATGGTGAACTAACTTAGTAGATCCTCCAAAGAGGAGATAGAGGCCCTAGGTAATGATTGGTACCAATCTAGTGCCTTATCGATGATTGACATGGTGAAGACATGTATGATGGCATGCAACCATGCTTGCAGTAGTAGGCAATCAGACTAGAAGGTCACTAGGTGGGCATTGGGATCCCCTTCACTATTGTACTTGGTGAATTAGGGTAGTGCAAACCTGGTTGATAGAGTTAATGATGGAATAGTAGGAGTTATCAAATTATCCTGGTAAAAGTCCACTATGTGAATTTTCTTAGAGGAGGTAGCCTTGAGCTACTTGACCTCTTTCATAAGGGTCTGAATCAATTGGAATGCCTAATTCAATTTATGGGATGTTGTAGCTAGTTGTGTTAGTTGTGCTACCCATTGTGCTAGTTGCATGGTCCATGACTTGATCATAGGTTGTGGGACCATACAAGATGCTTATTGCATTGGTTGGACTATGGGTAGAGTGACTAGGGTAAGCCATGCATGCATGGGTTGGGCCACTGCTAAAGGTGTAGATGAAATAGACAAGACATAAGATGCTTGGATTATTTGGGATTGGAAGGCATGCATGGTGTGAACATTAGGCTGGGAAAGCATAATGGTTGCTTGTAAACATGATTGGGTGGGCTGTGAAAATGCCACAAAGGGTAGGTTAATGGATGGGAGTGCATCTTGGCATGTAGGCTATGTGTACATTACTATTATGGGAATTGACCTAGAAGGCGACATTGGGGCTATGACCATCTCAAGGAAAACAGTTGGATGAGACTATGAGAGGACCAGACCAAGGGTTGTTCGATGGAAGGACATGTTTAAAGAGTTCTCATGCTCAAAATAAACTTTGAACTCATCCTACTCTTCTTGCAAGGATTCTTCATAATCTGTTCCTGCTTCATGCTCATTTGCTCTAATGAGTTGAGCTAGGATCCACTGGTAGGATTCAATAGGTGGGATGAAGTTAATGGAGGAAGGGACATACTCTTGTTTCTTTTTATGGATAACCTTGTAACCTTGCTTCACTTCCATATCTAGGTGGTCTATGAATAGACCTTCCTAGATCTTTGCATAGATGAAGTTATATTGTTCATCATTTAGGGTAGTATACTCGAGATCCTGGCCATGCATCCTAAGGGATTGCCTTGGCTCTATCGACAGGACTAGCAGGGTGGTCAATCTTATTTTCTTATTGAGTAGACAAGATAATGAGTGTGCTCAAGACTAACGTTGAAGGCTACTCAAAATTCATGTGTGTGGATTAAAAGTTGTAGAAAAATGGCTAAGTTTGAGAGTTGCAGAAAAATGGCTAACTCTAAAAATTGTAGACAAAATGGCTAGGTCTAAAACTTACAAAAAAATGGCTAGTCTAGAGACAATGCTCTCTATGCTGAAAGTTGACTATGGTCTCTATGCTGAGAACTAGCTATGCTCCCTACTTATAGCCTAAAATTTAGCAAATTATAGGAATGTATATGCTTTGGGTTTGCTACGTGAGGTTCCATGGAAATCAACAACAAGGTCCAGTCTACACCAACCAGTTTGTAGACAACACCTATGCTAGCCTAAGATCTAGCTACTACCACATGTGGTAGATCCACAGGGGTTTTTGGATCTATGCTAGTCTAAAGTTAGCTATGGTGATGTAGAGAGCATTTGAAACAATCATAACAGAGACCAAAGAGGGAAATGGATCAACCCTCCTTCTAGTGACAAAAAATTGTAGCGACCGAAAATGTTAGTAGTTGGAACATTGAGGAGTCCACAGGTGCATAGTTCTAACCTCGAGTCCATGTGAGGGCCTATTGGAGGTAGAGACGGGGTGCCCTGAATGGTCTTATTGATTGAATAGTAAGTTATGAAATGTGATGTCAAACGATGCTAAGTGTTAAGAAGTGTTCATAGTGTCAATAAGGGTGAGCATAGACAAGGTTTTCAGTGTAAAATGAAGGTGTCAATGTGCAACTATTTGTAAAAAATAGTAGAAAATGCAAGTAAAAATGCTAAATTGCAAGTAAAAATACTAAAACTACATAGAAAGAGAGCAAGAGAGAATGGAACACCATCCTAGATGGGTTTGAGTGTAGTTAAATTCAGAAGGGATGAGAAGCTATGTGATGTACAACAGGCATAATGGATAGCATAGTCATAGTCTTGGGATGTCTGGCCACAAAGACTAACATTTTGTCATAGTGTCTGTGCTTGCCAAGTTGGCCACCTTGGTGTGTAGTGGACTACAGTGGTCTACTATGCCCTATGGTGAGCTACAATGGTGTACAAATGCCTTTCCTTGCAAAAATGCCAAATGTACTTCAAAAATACCAACCTTCAAATTTGCCAACTCCTAAATAATAGAGGGCTAGGGTATTCATAGGGCTAGGTTTCTTGTGAACTGCAGATCGGTTGCCATGTAACAATGGGACAATTGGGACTACACTTCATCCAACTACACTCTTCACAGAGGCAAGTAATGTTATGCTCTGCTCTACTCTGATAGACTTTGTGAGGTTGTGAGACTATGACTATGCTGCTAATAGCATGTTTTTACATAGAAAAGATCATAATGTACTTGAAAAAATACAACTTTGGAGACTATGCTTTCCACTGTCTTGAGTGGGATTGAGTGTAGTTACAATTTGGGGCCAAAAAGGGGTATAAAAAAGATGCATTTTTGCAAACTGTGCTTGTTGAAGGTGTGTTGGAGTTGAGGTGAATGTTGATGCTACGTTGTGAAGGCCTTTGGAGGTTGTTTTGGTTGTTAATTCTTGACTATGCTCTAGACTGGAGGAGAGTGTAGTCCAACACTTCGAAAAAAATTTGCAGAAAATGGCTATGTGCTAACTATGCTCTCCATGGGAGGTTAATTGGGGATGAGTGTAGTCCTAGCACTTGGAAATATTTTGCAAAATCTGGCTTCTAGTTGACTACACTTAACTATGCTCCAAGGTAGTGGAAAGCATAGTATTAGTAGTTAGAAAAAATTGCTAAAACTAGGCCTTCATGTTGACTATGCTTGACTACACTCTAGGGTAGTGGAGAGTGTAGTCTCAACAGTTAGAAAAATTTGTAGCTACTAGCTTAACACCTAAAATAGTCTCAATAGTTAGAAAAATTTGTAGATACTAGCTTGACACTTAGAAAAATCTACAAATTTGACCTTTAGTATTGACTACGCTCTCTACTGAGCTAACTACACTCTAGGGAAGTGGAGAGTGTAGTCTCAACACTTAGAAAAATTTCTAGCTTCTTGGTTTGTGATGACACTTAGGCAAAACTGCAAAAAAAAATTGGTTTTTGGATTTGACTACACTCTTCACTAGGATGACTATGCTCTAGGATAGTGGAGAGCATAGTCCCAACACTTAGAAAAATTTGCAGAAAGTGACCTCATGCTAACACTTAGGCAAATCTACAATTGAGAAGCCGTAGCCCAAATTTGGTGGTGTTTCACTCAACCACTTTAGAAATCTATCTAACAGATTCTAGTTCAAGCTCCTACTAATGAGGTCTTGTTGCATGGGTTTTAGCTACCTGCTCCTAGGGCTATTCTTGACCCCTTCCAGTTCTTGGTCATTTATCCCTTGGTTGGGATGGTCCTCCCTCCTGTGTATGCTTTCCTTTTGGTGCCATCTATGGTCACATTATAACCAAGGACTAGCATGTGATAGGTAACTTATATGCTTTAAGTACCTTATCTCATTGGATAGTTACACTTTAACTAAGTTATGACCATGGCATATTGATTATTTTAATATTATTTCTTTTAGAAGGTCACTGAACTTTGTTGGAAGTGTTTAACTTTCATAATTTGATGTTTTTAATGTTAGTTTATTAGTTAAACCTTTATAGGAGTTAGAAATATTTCAAAAAAATTTTCATTAAAAACCTAAGGTTTGTCGGCCCCATAATGAAGAGCTTACCTTTTGTAGCCGTAAGATTGAAGAACGAGTGTAATTAAATAAAAAATTTAAAATTTATGAATCTTGGAAGGTTCTTGGCTTTGAAAAATGCAAAAACATCCTCTTTTATAAGCTTAAATGTGAAAAAATGCTAAGTGTGGCTACGTATTTATAGAGTTTTTATGCTGCATCAATTTGGTCCCATTAATAGGATCTTGTTTACATGGTTGACTCCATAGATGGGATCCCATCAATGAAGCCTATGGGGAAAATTTTGGACATTTGAAGAATTCAAAAAATTAGAGTTAGATCATGAAATTACGGTCTATAGAGAGCCATAAAAGCTATGAACATGATGAAATGTTTGAAGAGAGCTCAATTATTTACAAAATTGGAGTTTTTGATTGGAGAATAAATTTTTGCTAGAGAAATGCCATTAAGGAGTGCATAGTTGGATGCAACTGATGGGGTGAACAAAGGATTTGATTGTGAAAATGCCTAAGGATAAGGAACATAACTAGCCCAACTAAGAGATATGCAAGTGGGTCCTTCCCAAAGTAGTCTCATGCCCTTTTTGACCTTGAATATTCTCAAACCAAGGAGTCTATGGGTCCTGTAGTTGATTAATGGTTATGGAAAGTTAAGGGCCTAATTTGGACAAATCTACCTAAGAATTTTAACACATCAAACTAAGATATTGAATAAAAAATGAAAAATGGTAGTGAGTTGAATTATGGGAAGCATTGCTTGATGAGAGAGAGAGAGGAATGGAGTGTTGTATTGTGGTCAAATGAAGTCCCTTATGGATTTTGTGATTAAATGACCTAATAAAGTCCATCCTTAGTCTAGATCAAAACCAACCACTTCCAGTGACTTCACACTAATACTCTAAGATAAGTCCACCTTCTCGAGACACATGAATGCTACCACAGATCAATCATCATTCCTAAAAGAGAAGAAAAGAGAAGTAGGAAGTGAAAAGGGACCTTAGTTAGAGGAAACCTGCAAGCATGGGTAATATGTCTTTTCAGTCCCATAACTAGTGCTTGTAGCCCATTATTAAGCCTAAGGGGTGTGCTTTGAATTCATATTATCTTCTTTTATTTTTATGTTTTTATGGATTCTTGGATGGGAACCACACCAAGTAAAGAATTTGACTTCCTATTATTGGTCAATAATGGAATGGTAATAAATCCATAAAAACACTCATGTACTCAAGAGGATAAGCAAGTACAGAGAGAAATTAATCCCCTTGAAGTCACACCCTTTTCAATCCATCTAATCCTTCCCAAGTTTGAAAACCACCAAGGTCACAAGTTCATTAAGGGTTCTTATTAAGGAAAGGGACCTCATATTTTCAAAACAATGAATACCATAGAGTGTTGTGGATGGGTTGATGACATGGACTAATCACCTATTCCATGAAAAAGAAACCATATCTTAGTTATTAATCATCAAAATTCAAAGATACAATCTAGACATTAGTAATCAAATGACATTAAGTACAAACCATCACAAGTGAACAACTACAACATCATGTTTCCCTATTAGCAATAAAGGAAAATAAAGAAAAATATTAGAAAACATACATCAAAATAATGTAAAATATAAAAGAAAATAGAAAATATGTAAGGAAGATAAAACATACTTAATATGGTGTAAAACAAAAAATGGTGTAAAATAAAAAGTGTAAAAACAAAAAGATGTAAAACAAAAAAGTGCAAAAACTAAGGAGCCACTTAATTGGTTAGCATAGATGGCCATCTCCCTTATGAATAAGTTGGAAGAAGAAGATTTGAAATATTGAGCATGGTTGTTCATCCGAGGAGGTGTTGTTAGCATTTATTCTCTTTGGCTCATGAAAAGATTTAACTTGATGTGGGTTGACCACGAGTTTCTTGTTTGGGCTCTTAGATTTGTAAATCAACATGACTCCAAAAGAATAGGTGTCATAGATGATGTAAGGTCCTTCTCACAATGTTTGGAACTTAGTTCATTGTGGCACATGTATGTGGAACTTAGTAAAGAACCTTGTCTCTTGGTTGAAATTTGACTTTTCTTATTTTGAGATCATGGTATTGCTTATTAAATGCTTTGTGCACTTCATTTAAGGAGAGGGTCATCAACTGATTCTCATCCAGCATGTTAAGACTGATTACTCTCTCTTTCTATGTTAAGGTTAAGATCACAAGCTGTTGAATGTGTATGGAGCTTAAAATAAATAGGAAGAGTTGAAAGTTTTTCATACACCAACTCATAGAGAGAGTAGCCTATAGGGGATTTTCCATGTTGAGTGGTAGGCCCAAAGGGAATCATTAAGTTTAGTACTCCAGTCTCTCTTATATTTTCTAATTGTTCTAGTTAAGATCTTAGTGATCTACCTATTTGTGATCTCATCTTGGCCATTGGATTGGGGGTGGTAGGGTGTTGTTAATTTATGTTTTACACCAAGTTTTGCATGATATTTTGAAAGATAGTACCTATAAAATAAGTATCATTATTATCAATTAGTGCATGTGGCATCCCAAACCTATTTACAATTTTTTGTTGTACAAATTGAGTAGTTGTAGAAGATGTATAGTTAGTGATAGTTGTTGGTTCTAACCATTTTGTACAATAGTCAACAGCAAGTATGATGTATGCATTTCCATTTGACGTGGGTGTGATGGAACCCATGAAGTCAATGCCCATATGTCAAAGGATTTTAGTGGTTGGATCCACTACTATGGTTCTTCAATTTGAGCAGTCATCCCACCATTACATTGATAGCATTTACAAGAGTATATGAATTGGTGAGTGTTCCTAAAGAGTATTGGTCAATAATACCCTACAATTAGGATCTTAAAGGATGTTCATCTTTTAGCATAGTGGCTCCCACAGGGGTCCTCATGAGCATCTTGAAGGATGTGCAATTTTTGAACATCAAGAACATACCAATAAACTAAGCCATCCACACACATATTGTAAAGTTGTCTATTGATATCTATGAAGCATTTTTCCTAATGAAGATATTATTATTTCTTCTTGTGGTCAAACTCTTGTGGCATCTTTTGAGTAAGAAGATAAGTGAGAATGCCATCATACTAATTAGGCACATTCCATATTTGTTTAGTTATAGCCTTGGCAAAGAGGATTTCATTAGGAAATTGATCAGAAAGTGGACTCTTCTCCTCTTTGTTATTCCATCTCAACTTAGACAAGTAGTTAACAATCACATTCTTGGTTTCCTTTAGATCTGCCATCATGAGATCAAATTCTTGTAATATCACAAGCCATCGTATGACATAGGGGCTCACCATTAGTTTGTTCATCAAGAACTAGATTGAACTATGGTCTATGTGCATAAATACCTTGTACCCAAGCACATACTACCTAAATTTCTCCAAGGCATACAACACCGCTATCAATTATTTCTTTGTTTTGATGGAATTTATTTGTTCACCAAAAATTCTTTGGCTCATGCAATGGATGTAATAAGGATATTTTTGATCATCCAACTATATGAGCGTAGCTCCCAAAACATAATTTGATGTGTCTATCATGATGTGAAATGGTCTAGACCAATCATGTGCTTGTAGAATTAGAGTTTCTACAAGCTTCTACTTGAGTTTTTAGAATGCATCCTCACATTCTTTACTCTAGAAAAATGAAGCATCCTACTTTGTTAGCTCCACCAATGGTTTGATGATCTTAGAAAAATTCTCTATGAAGTGCTAGTAGTAGCCAGTATGACCAAGGAATTGTTGAACATCTTTGGTAGTTTTTGGTTGGTGTGTAATTACTTGGATAATCCTTATTTTTTAATGATCCACTTCAATATATGCTTGTGATATTCTATGCCCCAAGATAATCTCCTCCTTGATCATCAGATGGTTCTTTTGCTAATTGAGTCAAAGGTTGATCTCCACAAACCTTTTTAGTACTTGTTCAAGGTAGTCTAAGGCTTATTTAAATGTAGATCCATAGGTGGAAATGTCATCCATGAATACTTTCATCCCACTACCAATTTTCTATTAACAAATGCTCAAGAAAAGGCATTGGAAGGTTGTAGAGTGATTGGATAGACCAAATAGCATCTTATATATGCAAAAGTCCTGTAGGAACTCAAGAATGTTATTTTGGCTTGATCTTCAAGTACAATCTAAATTTGTTTGTAGCAAATATAACCATCAAGAAAGCTATAATATAAATGCACAAAAATTATATCCAACACCTTATCCAAAAATGGCAATGAAGAATGATCTTTGTATGTCACCATGTTTAGTATCCTGAAGTCAATACAGACCCTCCACTTGCCACCTTTCTTTAGCACTATCATGAGTGGGCTAACCAACTCACTATTCACAATGGGATAGATGAACACCACCTTGAAGAGTTGTTCAATATCCTCCTTTATGATTTGCTTCACTTTGGGCTTCAACCTCCATTTCAATTGCCTCTTTGGCTTTATGGAAGGATTTGTATAGATGCGGTGCTAGCATATCCTAGGATCAATCTCAATGAGTTCAAGATATGAACAAGAAAATCTTGTTGTTTATTTGTTAACCATTTTAATAGCTTCTATTTTTGTTTAGAAGCAAGGTTGGCATTGATTATCATTGGCTTGCCATTATTCAAGAAAGCATATTCCATGTTGGTAGGTAGAGTTTTCAACTCTAGGGGCTCATGTTTGAGACTTTTAGGGATTTCCAACTCTTCCAAATTGATGTCATTAGGTTCATCATTAGAGAGTTAGTGAGAAAATATATTTAGTTCATCCATGCCTTTAACATAGGCACTTGTCAAGATATCAATTGCTTCCATGCAAATTTTTGAGTTGCTATCAGGATTAGCTGTCAGCCATTGGGTACCCTCCTAGTTTGTGGCTATTACGTATAGAAACCTTTGAAATTATTTCTCATCTGTAGACTATCTGCATGTTGTGATAGATGTACTTTTTATGGGCCATTGTTTTGGCAAATGGTTAGACCTTGTCTCATTATAAGCAATGCATGAAACTCTCTTCTTCTCTATCTTTTTGGATGCATTTTCCTTGGAAATATACAAGGAAAGGTCACTAATTCCCAGTTGTGCATTAATGGTGGTTAACCAAGTCCTTCTCATGATGATTGGAAATTTCACCTTTGAATTATCAACATAGATCACTAGGAAGTTAGCAGGATAGAATCACCTAAAAACATTGGTCATAATGTCCTCCACCAATCCTAAAGGAATAGTGATGAACTGGCTTGCCAACTCAAGATGAATGTTGCTCTTCTTAAGTGGAGGTAGGTTTCAGGCTTTGTACATCTCATGAGAAATTAGCTTTAAATGAAAACCTAAGTCTAGAAGAGCCTTGCAAGGTTCATTCCTAGTGATTTGTAAGTAAATAAGGGGACTCCTAAGATTAGTTTTGAAGGAGTATTATTCACATCCATATAATCCAAGTTGATATCATTTTGAAAAGTGTTACTTTGATGAAACATCACAATATTATTGCAAAAAAATATATTACAAAAAATAGTCTTGCAAATATTAAAATCCCTAAAAGGATCGCTAATAGAGACTCCTCTTTTAATTGTAATCTAAATGCTAAGATATATCATTCCTTTTCTTTGTTAGAATGTGAACTCTACCAAATTAAGTTCAATATTATTAATGGCACTTCTCTTTTTAAATGATCTATCATAATTATTATTTTTGAATTTGAAACTAAACCTCCTCTTCCAACATGCCTATGATTTTCTCAAGGTCAATTTCTTTCAATGATGATAGTCAACACAAAAAAGAGAGTTAAAATTGATATGATGCCAAAGACCATGACTGTATTGGAAATTCTTATAGATTTTTTCATATTCAACAATATGTGAAAAGTAATCAAATTTGCAACTTAATTGGACATGGTAGCCCATTCTCAGCATTGACTTTTGAATCTCATAGAGTACATTTCAAAATAGATGACCTAAAGCAAGGTTACATTTTTAGTATAAAGAAGATAATGTGTAGGGATAACCCAAAAATAACAAATAGTCCATATTTTCTAGGCAACCCACTATAAACTATGATTGAGATTAGTCCATCCAAACATTCTCAATAAATTTTTTTGCAAGCAAGTTCTCAATATCAATTGAAATAAAATCAATCAAATAAATTAAATCTTTGCTTGTACTAAATTACATAAAATAAGAAAATAATGCAACATCAACCAATGAAGGATAAAAGGGCATTTAGGCATCAACTGCTTTTTATCGCATATGGGATGAAATTCAATCAAAACCCATGAGGACTGTACCATTGAGCTATCAAAAGCCCACAAACAAAAAAATAGTGTCAAAGTGAAACTGAATATTTAATTGCATTGAGGCATATAGTATTGGTTATAAATGATGATTAAGATGGGGTGCCCCTATGATGGCTAACCTCATCACAAGTTCTCAAGATGAAGAATTTGCTGAGCATGTTGTGATTAGAGAAAAATACTGAGTGCTACAATAATACAAATAGACACATATATGCATCATTTTAGAAAAAATTACCATGTCCAAATCTACAAAGATTCTAGAACTACTGCCATTGGATGAAGAATGAAGCAAAATTGGTGCCAAACTCATAGAAATCACAGAAGAAAACCTCGTGATTTTTAGCAAGAAATCGACTTCTTCTTATCTGTGAACAGTAGCCAAAGTCACAAGATTACGTTACTATTGCATTTTTCATCAAACACAAACTTGCATTTATCTTTGATGAACCATGATTTGTTAGGCTTTGATATCGGACCCATGATATCAACTATGCGATATCATGGCTAGGCTAATGATATCAAATATGCAATATTATGGTTGCTATGTATGCCTATAAATACCACATTTGGGTGCATAGGAAAGTTAGTTAGTAGGTCATAGAAGTAGATTCTTTTTGTTCATTTTTTCCTCTCAACTCCTTCCCCTAGTGCATGCCTATAGTGTGATGATTGTAATTGTATGGAACCTTTATTTGAGTGTGATGTACTTGGACACATACATGACTGGCAATAAATATTGAGATTACTTCATCATTGCATCATCCACTTAACTCTTAATTTCTTTAATTATTATTTACTATTTTCTTTAGTTAATACTTACTTTCTTGACATTTTCCTTTCATGCTGTTAATGTGGAATGAATATGACTTAATCACGAGCATTTAAGTGTGATTACTTGGTATCCTAGTAGCATACCTAGGACATGCACTTGGTAATCCCAGTAGTAGTACACAAGGTCCAAGATGTGTATGAATGATTAAGGGATAGATGCTCATCGCACTTAGGCTAGCTTAGACTCTCTTCATCCTTTCCCTATTATCTTAAACAAAGTTATTTCCATTGTCCCTAGGAGTAGCACTGGTTAGAACCACACCATACACCTTACTCTAGACTAAACCATACATGATAAAAAAAAATACTAGTCTAGGTGGGAAGACAGTGAACTACGATCAACGTGTAACAATCTAAATACCAAAACTAGTTCATCTATGGAGTTCGACTAGATCATGCATGAACACTCATATTTGTATGGTTGAGTGTAGGGGTACCTCGCCACTCATCATTGGCACCATTTCTAGGGATGGTGCTAGTTATCTAGATTAGTTATATCATACAAGATCACTGTAACAAAGTATTCACAATATATATTTTAGAAAAGAAATTAATTTCAACTAAGTCACACATGATTCACAACAATGTCTCTCTCATAAGACTATGACAATGCAACAACTAGTAAGGTAATTCATTGGAAAACCAATGAATTATATGATGTTGAAGATGAAGTTTGGAGTACTCAATCCTATGCAGGGGTCTCCTATGTACATAAACAAAGACAACATTGTCCCAACTCAAAAATTCATAACCTACATAGTGACGATGAACCCTTGCTACCCACTAAGAGCCTAATGCATATACAAGAGGCTATTCAAATATTCCATAGGTATCACAAGGAAAGCCATCTACCTAGGCTTGATTTAAATAACTTTCCCAAGTTTTTAGGAGGCTATGATTTAGATCCAAAACATCATTTACAAGCCTTCCATGATGCCTGTGTATGGAAAAATATTGATAATGGATGAAAAAAAATTAAGCTCTTTCCTTTGACACTTGTTGGCCAAGAAAAAGTATGGTATAGATCCTTAAGACCAAAATCAATTCAACGTTGGCTAACAATGGTAGAACTCTTCAATGAAAAATATTAAACTTATGCAAGAGTGTTAGCCTTAAGGAGAAAAATCCAAGAGTGGAAAAAGGGGAAACATGGACCCTTGGACATGGCCTTAGAAAGATGCTATTCATTGTTAAACAATTGCCTCGACCACAAATTCTCTGAGAAAATGCTAATGTACCATATCATGGATGGGCTTCGTAATGAAACAAGGGAGACCCTAGGGATGTATGCCCGAGGTCAAGTATACAAGCTATGAACCCACCAATTCCAAGAGCTTATTAAGTGAGTAGCAAAAGAAGAAGGAGAAATGGCTAAATGAGAGAATGTTGAAAGTTCTCAATAGGACAAAAATCTTGAATTAGCAAAGGTCCATGATCATGAAGAGGAGAAATCAACTCACCCCAATGAGGTGGAATCATCTTTGCCAATACTACAATCACTAGATGAAATTGAGGCAAAGATCAATACGATGATGGAATGGACACATGAAAAATGTGGAGAATATGCCAACACTATTAGAGGTAGAACCATGATGAACCAAGAAGCAGGATAGAAGACCCTTAGACAATCGAAAAGAAGGGTTGAAGAGAATAAGAACTCAACTACTAATCATATGTATCAATGTAGCATTTGCTTGTACGATCACCCTAAAGGTCAATGTCCAATCTTGTCACATTTACATGAGCATTGGGGAAGAATGTTACATCTAGAGTTTGTACAAAATTACTATGTTTAATCACAGTGGCAAAAATCCTAGTCATGGGGGATGCCACCCCCAAACTGGTCACACCCTTCATATCATTTGAACCCAAGTGCCTATTAAGTTCAACATCTTGTTTCTGCAACTGGGTCAACATCCTCTATCTCACCACATCATTATCATTCTACTAAATACTATCAACCCATATCCTCTCCCACAAGATCACCACCTCATGTTCCTTGTACTTCTCCTTTCCCTTAATATTCACATCCTTCACCTCCTTCTACTTCACCAGCAATAGTACCAGAAGGTTTTACACCACAACATCAACCTATGAATGTTACTTGTGTTGCTACTATCAACTGTAGTGTGAATCCCCCACAATATTGAAGGTGTCCCTTCTTTAGACATGACTGTAGAAAGGGACAACATAGTTTGGAGACCACTGCATCCTCCCACTTAGCACAAGTTCAAAACTGTGGTGCATCTTTCTCCTCAAACCCAACAACTCATATTACCTTCTTAGGGCCACCAATCAATACTCCAACAACCATGTGGCCCAATGAATATAGCTATGTAGGGAGACATATCAATCCTTGCATAGCATCTTCTAACTTGCCCCACTATGTCAACTTTAATACAATGTGTGCACCCCAATTTGGGTACATTCCAACCATGAAATCAAAAGACACCCAGTGGTTTGGATATGACCAAGTCCCAATATTTTTGAAATGCATGGATCCAACCCTTCCATTTATTAATTCTGGCTATGATCAAAAGTTTAGTTGTGGGGGATATCCCCCATTCTAACAAATGGAATTAATAATTTTTTTTCCTTTTCTTTAATTTTACAATTTTTTGTTTTCTAGTTTTTCATCTTTTAAGTTTTTGTTTTATCTTTTTATTGATTGGTTCATCTTTTTATTTATTGTTTTATCTTTTTATCTTTTTATGGGTAATCTCATCTATGAATAAAACCCTTATGTGACTTGTTGTTTGAGGTGTTGTTCTATGCTATCAAGTATCAGGTGATTAATTATTTAGACAACGAGCCCACCCATTCTATTAATAAGAGGTTCTACTCTGGGTTCAATGAGATTTTTGACATCATTAAAAGTTAAAGTAATTTTGTGTTGATTATGCCCAGAGTGAAACATGATGGACTAAGAGGGAATGGTTAGGGTGTGACATCAAGGGAACTTGTGGATTCTCTTTGGTGACATTTGTCAAAGTTATCATGTAGCCTAGTTGTACTAAGATCCTTGTAGATTAAATGAAAAATGGGAGTAAGAGTAATAAAGGAACTCAATAAAAAAAACCCCCCCAATGCTATTCTAGGAGGTTCCATTGGAAAGACATGCATCCATGCCTGAAGGTAGGTGGCTTCTTTGGATTATGCATCAAAAAAAAAAAGTGTGTGCTGAAAATTCCCAATCGCTCCTCCCTTGAAAAAAATGCCAAGTGATTATACGCCTTGCTATCATGATACTCTTATGGTTGTCCATCATTGAATGAAACAATGTGATGTTATTGATCAAATGAATGGACTTGGTCTTGATTTTGGAGTGATGCGATAATGACACATTAATCACATCCTACACTCAAGATTCATTATGCCTTGGGTCAGTTATCTCATGTTCCAATCTCTGCAATCGCTTCTATGATTTTCCTCATTGCATTGTTCATGTATTTGTGACTTGTGTCTTGTGTAGTATTGAATTCATACCTCATCACGGTGGTATCTACATGTGTGTGTTTTGTGGAATTGGTGTAGATTAAATTTAACCCTTCTAGTGCCTACAAACATTTTAAGGTGTGGTTACGCAAGGGTATTATAGATTGGAACTTGCTTTGGGGAGGACCCACTTGTGTAACATTTGTAATTTACACTCATTGCACATTACTACCACATCATTTTATACCCTCCAAGTACTTCATTGCCAAATTTATTCTTTCCTTTATCATCCTTTTAATTCCAATGTTCCTATGCATCATAACATGTCCTTTTTCCTCATTCTATTCATGAATTTCATTATTAGATTCTACCCCATTATACTTTTTGTGCATGCTGGTCTATTCAATATTATCCTAGACCTTTACAATGACCCTCAAATACTTCATTTTTGACTTTGGAAATTTAGAAATTCATTAATTTTACTAAGTATCCTATTTTCAATGGGCCTCGATATCAGGTACCCAATATTAGGTCTGATGCGATATCAAGTGCACACTATCGAGTATACGATATCATGTCCATAAAAACTATATGTATGGACCCCCCATGCACATCAATATCATTTTACACTATTCATTGGAGGGGAATTATTCAAATTTTCTTCCATGAACTTGCTAGCTTATGCACCTATCGTTCAAACATCCATAAACGTTAACACTCCAATTTACATTCTGATTGAACCTATCTAAACTTGGAGTGTTCAACTTAGTCATGGGGGAAGGGTACGCTCCAAGTGGTGCATAATTTTTCCAAATTTTATTATCACCCAAAGGATATCATAAAGGGTACATGACCATAGAAATTGTTAAACACATTGCCAAATCAATTTTCTCTCTTCACTGATACTATGAGAATTAAGTTTTGGAGCCACCTAATCAAATTGGGCCTAATATCAAAACTTTTAGGGGACATTTTCATAAAATTTCCTAACTCTGGATCACATGAAATAAAAAAAATCATTAAAGGTAAGAAGGGTATAAGTCAAATTTTATAAATAACCTTACTAATAGTTGGCCCTGTGTGATTGCAGTTGGACCCTAAATGTGGACAAAAAGGAGGACCCTATGAAGGTGTGTCCAAATGACCAAGGAGAGATAGAGGCCAAGTGTCTCCTGAGGAACGTACAAAATAGGAGGCACAATTATTTAGCATCCATCAAGATCCTCCTATTACTGTGCAATCAGGACTGGTTGAAAGAGGAGCCCTTGAAGCACCTCAATAGGACAACATTTTATGTTGTTCCCGAAATGTGTTTAAACAATCCACGAAAGGTCCATGCCAATAGCCATGATCATGGAACTCAACTTTGGACCTTTCACTAAGTTCACTCTTGAAGTAGTTAGGGACCAACTCAAAAGGTTCGCATTATGGCCTATCCACTCTGAAAGTGGTGCCTAGTACTTGGGAGAGATGTACCAATTCTAGCACAATAAAGAAGAAGGAACCATAGTTGATATTGATGGTGTTTCTATAGATTTCTCTACCAAAGTCATTTTGGAAGTGTTAAATCTTTCAAATATAGGGACAAAAGTTGATCACCTGCCCACTCACTTTGATGCTGATGCCTGAAAAATTTGGTTGAAAAGGGGATACATCAAGGAAGAAAAGGTGTATGGAGAGTTGACCATGGAGGAGAGGATCTATTTCAAGATCAGTACTTATCACATCTTCCCCACAAAAGGATTGAACAAAATCTCCACATATGCAGCTAGAGGAAGTGCTATTTTGATGGGCAAGGCTAATGCTAACCTACCCCATTTGTATCTCACAGAGATTTTGAGGCAGTTTGAGGAACACAAGACAAGGAATTTTACATTACCCTTTTCTTGTCTAATCAAGAAGCTATGTTGACATGTTGGAATTCTAGGGTACATCAATGACATCCCTAGAAGAGCCAGAAATGCTTCGTTTGCTAAATTGCTAAAGCCACTAGCCCCAAGAAAAAAGTGCTAGTGAGACACTGGAGCCAAAATAAGAATATATGGTGGGGCCCACTACAACTTAAACTACTGGGCCTAGCCAACTTCCAAGAAAAAGGCCCAATCAACAACAAGAAGAAGGGCCTAGCACACACCAACAAGACCAACTACCACCACCACCATAGGATTATCAATTATCAATGAGCCATCTTAGGGCCATCGCTAAGACGGTTAGCTGGGGAAGTCGTGATGATGCCAATCTCTTCCAAATCATTGATGATGCCGTACAACCCACAATATTCATTGATCGCACATGGGGTGAGGTGTCAATCCAAATAGGAGGAGGGGGGTCACACTAGTCACAATAGATTTTGGGAAAAAACTACATCCTTTCAGGTGCAATTGGAAACTGGTGAAGGTGCCATAGTCATGGTCATGTAGTACTAAGATGTAGTGGGAGCCATAGAAGTTGTTACGAACCACATCAAGGAATCATTCAATGTCTCTATTGTGCCACTAATAGACTTTATGGGAGCACATGATGCTCAAACTTTGGCTAGTCCCTCGATGACTCCTGTGGAGCATGAGGATGTTGTTGATCAGTTGCTACAGACAAGAAAAGTGATGAAGTCCTTGTTTGACATCTCGTAAGATGTTACAAAAACTCAATTAGACCTCATCTCCACCAAAGGAAAGCTGGTCATGGTAGAGATCAGGGCTGAGCACATAGAGGCTTAAGTGGAAAGACTCTAAGAGAGGCTCATCACCCTGCAAGCTGCATAGTGAGACCCATCTCGATTTATCCTAGTAGACCAACTAGAGTCTTTTAGGACATAGCAACTTATAAAATTGTTGGCAGAAAATAAGAAAGTAGTGGAGGAAAAAGAGAAGGCTGATTGGGATGCTTCCAAGGCACAAGCACAGACATATGCAAATGCTAAAGCACTCAAGGCCTTGCAAGAGGAGAATAAACATCTTGCCACAGAAAATCTTCAATTGACCATTGTGGAAAAACAAAAGAAGGTTCTTGAAGAAAATTTTTAGTAGTTGCAAGAACAATTAGTCAGGGTCAATCAGGACATAAATATCTTGGCTAGAGAAAATCGAACCCTTTTAATGGAGGATGTGCATGCAATTCATTAAAAGATGGTAAATGAAATAAGCGCATGGAAAAACAAAGCCAAATGACATGAAAAACTAAAGGAACACTTCAAGGACTAGGTGGAGATGTACCAGTGAGTAGCTGAAAAAGAAATCCATATGGCCAAGGCCAATATCAACACTCTCAATGCTCAAAACACTAATTGGGGGCCCATATTGGATACCTATGCATTTGCCTATCAAGGAGAGCTCAAAAGCTTAGACCTGTAGATACAAGATCCTATGGAGTACATGGAATTAAAACCCTATGGTATGCCAACTTAGCCATATTAACAATAAGATGCATAAGAATGAAGTTAGAGAAGTAGGTAGCAACCAACTACATGAAGTATGAAACAAAATTTGCTAAGCATAAGAAGATTCTATAGAAATTAGAAGTGGCAGATTCTGAATTAGAGGTGGTCAAGGCTAGCTACCAAGGATAAAAGGATGTTGCAGTAGACTTGGCTCGATGGCTTACAGATTACCATGAATACAAGGACAAAGCCAAAGCCTATGAAGATGAATGATAATTCTTTGCAAATTAGTATGTCAAGGCCAACTAGATGTTCCTACAACTACTGTGTCCATGGGAGTTGTTGACTTCATCAAACATCAGATCATTAGCATGGATAACATAGGACACTTGAACCGAAGAGGAAAAACTCCAGGCACTCATTCAGAGCCATCAACTTCCAAAACTTGGAGCACAAGACAAGGGGAAGAGACCCATGGAGAAACCACCACCAGCAGGAACCACATGAGTTCCAATAAATCCTTTAGTTTTCTGTCTGTGTCTTAATTTTGTCATATTCAATTCTCCACTATGGCATGAATGAATTTCTAGTCAGTCAATAATCCCATACCTATCCACTATGTAATCAATTGGGCTTGTTCTCATTTTGTTCAACTCAAGGATGATTTTTCATTCAGTCATGGAGGTATCATGAACCATGATTTGTCAGGCTCCAATATCGGATCCACAATATGAGGTATGTGATATTGCAGCTTGGCTAATGATATCGGATACACGATATCGTGGTTCCTATGTAAGCCTATAAAGACCACATTTAGGTGCATAGGAAAGTCAATTAGTAGGTCATAGAAGTAGATTATTTTTGTTCATTTTTTCCTTTCAACTCCTTCCCCAGTGCATGCCCATAGTGTGATGATTGTAATTGTATAGCACCTTTATTCAAGTGTGACGTACTTGGACACACACGTGACTGGCAATAAAGATCGAGATTACTTCATCATTGCAGCATCCACTTAACTCTTAATTATTTAATTGTTATTTACAATTTTCTTTAGTTAATATTTACTTTCTTGACATTTACCTTTCATGCTATTAATGCAGAATGAGTACGAGTTAATCACAAGCATTTAAGTGTGATTACTTGGTATCCCAGTAGTGTACCTAGGACATGCGCTTGGTAATCCTAGCAGTAGTACATGAGGTCTAAGATTGTATGTATGATTAAGGGATGGATGCTCATCGCACTTAGGCTAGCTTAGACTCTCTTCACCCTTTCCCTATTAGCTTAAACAAAGTTATTTCCATTGTCCCTAGGAGTAGCACTAGTTAGGACCACATCATACACCTCACCCTGGACTAAACCATATGTGACAAAGAAAATACTACTCTAGGTGGGAAGATAGTGAACTATGATCAACATGTAACAATCTAAATACCACAACTAATCCATCTGTGAAGTTCGACTAGATACTGCTTGAATGCTCATATTCATATGGTTGAGTGTAGGGGTACCTCGCCACTCATCAATCTTTCAACCACTAATTTATTCATCTTGATTATTAGCATGTCCAACACCCTACCACCACATTTATCTTGCATTCAATTTTCTAATATTTTTCATATTTATTTTTTATCTTTTCCACCATTTTTCTTAGTGTTGGGCCAACCTTAGTATTTGTATGATCTACCGTGGACTTTCGTGCATTCATTGGCTTTTTCAAAAAATAAAATAATATGGACTATTAATGTTGAGGTGAGGTTTGAACGAGGAAAGGGAAAGTAGCAATTTTATTTGGTTGAAAAATAATTATGTTATTGAGGGAACTTAATGTAGGAGGTATGTACACTGTATGATTAATGAAAAATGGTGAAAAGAAAGTCAAGTTCGTAGCTATCTTTGGTTACCATTAATGTTGAGGTGAAAGAGGGAAGTCAAGGTAGTTGAGGAAGGAAATAATAAAATAATATTGACCATTAAGTGTAGATTGGGAAACCCCTTCTTTATTTGGGTTTATTTGTTAAGCATATGTTTGGTGATGTGCAAGTGAAAGGTTTTATTCAAAAGATAGTTAATTAGCTTTATTGTCTTTCCTTAGTTATGTTTGTGATTGTGAGTTTTAGAACACTAATTTATATTTTGATAGCAATGGCATGTAGTTATTTTTCTAGAATGAAAAATTCTTTGGTGGTAAGACTCTCTTAAGTACATGAGAATGGTAATATGCTTTGTAGGTATGTTATGGGAGTGTTTTAGATGCAAGGTACCTGCTTGGCATGTAGTCATTTAAGTAATTTGACAATATTTTTTGAGTGAAATACTGCTGGTACCATAAGCTATTAGAGATAGTAATATTTCGAGTACAAACTTTTTAGAACTATTTTAATTGATAAGTCAATTAAACATAACATAAACTAGATATGCACTAAAGAAAAATTTCCGATAGAATGAAATTTTTATTTTCAATGTTTACAATTAGCAGTGTTTAGTGTAGATCATTATAAACTACTAATATTATATTCTTAATTTTTTAGTTAAATTAAAATTTCAAATAGTATTATGTGTGCTAAAAGAATAGAATATTTTTGTCTATATAAACAAAAAAAAAAGAAATAGCATGAATAATGAAGAATTAGAAGCATTGCAAAAACATGGAAGAATTTATAAAGAAAATTTAAGAAAACAATAGAAATTAGCAACTAATACTAATGACAGTTCATCTTGTATGCCAATGCAAAGTAGAGAGATTAGAGTAGAAAATGTTACATTAGTAGAATTTAATGATCAAATAAGTTTACAAAAACTTAAAAAAATCTTAGAAAATTTTAAAAATTTTAAATATGAAGTCAAAAAAAATATTAGAAGTGCTTAATTCATATTCCAAAATTGTCTACAAACTATTTCAAATGACTTTAAATGTAAAACATGTAATAAAAGAAAATTTATGATGTTGATTAAGAAGAAAAATACCATCTTGAAGTGTCAAGGATGTAAAAAAGATAAATAATTTTCTATATCATATCATCCATGAGAATAATTGATAAAGTCAAAATTTGGTGGACTACCATATCGGATATATATTATCATAACACTAACTATATCATCATATATGCGATACTGTGGGATGCATGCTAGCCTATAAATACAACACTTAGGCATATGGATTCACAATAGATTTCATTCCATAGTAGCATAACTCATTTAGTTTGTTTGCATGATTTTACTTCTAAGTACTTAGCAGTGTATGCTCATAGTGTGGTGTTGAGTGATTGTACGAAGTCTTTATTTGAGTGAAGTATACTTGGATACATTTCATGATCAACAATAAAGATTGATATTACTTATCATCATTATAACATCTTCTTAGTTTTTTAAATATTTAGTTAGAATAATATTTACCATTTTCACTTAAATTGCTAATTACTTCTTTCCTAGTTAATGTTTATTATTCCATGCACTTTACTTTCATTGTTGTTAAGTGGTATGGATACAACTAATTTTGAGTGCTAAGTGTAGTTATCTAGTAACTTAGTAGTGTTATCGCTTAGTACACCTAGTAGTGGTACACTTGGTAATCCTAGTAATGACTACATGAGTCCAGAGTGTGTACAATAAATTAGGATTGATGATGAACATCAAAGTGTTGTGTCAATGGGCCCCCATAGACGAGGCCTTGTTTACATGGTGTTGCCCTTTTGATAAGGCTGCATCAATGTAGCATTTGCTATGTCTACAGGGCCTCGTTGACATAGTCCTATTACAAAAACTATAAATATGAGGTACTAGACATGTTTATGGATATTTTGATCATAGTAGTAACTAAACTCTTGTAGTTTTTACATTTGAAAGTTAGAATACTTTTCCAAGTGCCCACAGTAGAAGTCATTGAGTGTATGGATCTTTATTCTAGCATTGTTATACCTAAGAATGATATTATGTGTAGAAATAAAGATGAGCTTCTTAACAAACTTTGCAACATTTAGGATAGTGTTGGCGACCATTTGGGATGCGACTGCCAACGAGTGTCCTCGAACAGGATTTAGGTGCTTGTTGGTCTCTGGCAACACCAAGGCCCAAATACCTCCAAATAGACTTAGTAGTTAATGTGAGTATGTGTGTGTGCTATTGTAGTGTGCAATTGTGAAATATGAAATGATTGCATTGTGTGTAAACTACAAATGACTTATCTTAAAGAGATTCAGCCAAAGTTTCCAAGTACTGTGAGTTGTTGAGAGTTCCTATTTTGTTCAATTATCTAGTCTACATGGTCCTTATGATACCTACTTGTAACAAATAAAATTTTGCAAAAACATTTGAGCACAACTCCGCGAATCTACTCCAAATTTTCCCCATAGAAAGAGATAGTTCCACAAGAAAACTAGAAATAGAGCAAGATTCAATGGAAATAGACAGAAAAGAAAGTCGATTTGTGTTAAGACCTCAAATATTTAAACAATGTAAAATGATACAAGTAAACACTTCACAATAAAGCTATCCCAAATTCAATATCTGCGAATTGTTCAAACTTCCAAGGCTCAAATAAGCAATTTCTTCAAGATAATCCTATTATGTTACCCAAAAAATTACTACGTAAACTAACATGTACGAGACTCCATTTTGGCTAGATAATGGATGTCAAAAATTTCATTCAATAGAACCTTCAAAAGACTTGACAATTTCTGATTGAAATACCATGGAGATTCACTTTAAAGATAAAAAGAAGCTATTCTGGTCCCATCAAAATACCAAAGATTTTTTGAACCCTCTTGACTATTGAATCGTTCAAAGGCATGACTACAAGCCGAGGTTCTCTTACAATGATCTCAATAGCAGTTCTTATACGTTGCACAATAACCAAATTCACTACTAAAATTCTCTTAAGGCTTTCAAACACAAGTGATTCTATGGAAAAATTTTAATAGAAATTTTCAATTATGCAACAACAATAATAAGAGCAATCTAAAATTCCCAAAATTACTTGCCAAGGATGATACTATCTAAACCACTAGCTAAA